>BQMI01000193.1:0-273720 GCA_026005395.1 Asobara japonica | reverse complement strand
GTCAATTTGTCAATTGTCAATTGTCAATTGTCAATTTTTCAATTGTCAATTTGTCAATTCAATTTGTCAATGGTCAATTTGTCAATTTGTCAATTGTCAATTTGTCAATTGTCAATTTGTCAATTGTCAATTTGTCAATTGTCAATTTGTCAATTGTCAATTTGTCAATTGTCAATTTGTCAATTGTCAATTTGTCAATTGTCAATTGTCAATTGTCAATTTGTCAATTTGTCAATTGTCAATTTGTCAATTTGTCAATTGTCAATTGTCAATTGTCAATTGTCAATTTGTCAATTGTCAATTTGTCAATGTCAATTTGTCAATTGTCAATTTGTCAATTGTCAATTTGTCAATTGTCAATTTGTCAATTGTCAATTTGTCAATTGTCAATTTGTCAATTGTCAATTTGTCAATTGTCAATTTGTCAATTGTCAATTTGTCAATTGTCAATTTGTCAATTGTCAATTTGTCAATTGTCAATTGTCAATTGTCAATTGTCAATTTGTCAATTGTCAATTTGTCAATTGTCAATTTGTCAATTGTCAATTTGTCAATTGTCAATTTGTCAATTGTCAATTTGTCAATTGTCAATTTGTCAATTGTCAATTTGTCAATTGTCAATTTGTCAATTGTCAATTGTCAATTGTCAATTTGTCAATTGTCAATTTGTCAATTGTCATTTGTCAATTGTCAATTTGTCAATTGTCAATTTGTCAATTGTCAATTTGTCAATTGTCAATTTGTCAATTGTCAATTTGTCAATTGTCAATTTGTCAATGTCAATTTGTCAATGGTCAATTTGTCAATTGTCAATTTGTCAATTTGTCAATTTGTCAATTGTCAATTTGTCAATTGTCAATTTGTCAATTGTCAATTTGTCAATTGTCAATTTGTCAATTGTCAATTTGTCAATTTGTCAATTGTCTTCAATTGTCAATTTGTCAATTGTCATTTTGTCAATTGTCAATTTGTCAATTTGTCAATTTGTCAATTGTCAATTTGTCAATTGTCAATGTTGTCAATTGTCAATTTGTCAATTGTCAATTTGTCAATTGTCAATTGTCACATTGTCAATTTGTCAATTGTCAATTTGTCAATTGTCAATTTGTCAATTGTCAATTGGTCAATTGTCAATTGTCAATTTGTCAATTGTCAATGGTCAATTGTCAATTTGTCAATTTCATTGTCAATTGTCAATTTGTCAATTGTCCAATTTGTCAATTGTCAAATTTGTCAATTGTCAATTTGTCAATTGTCAATTTGTCAATTGTCAATTGTCATATTCATTGTCAATTGTCAATTTGTCAATTGTCATTTGTCAATTGGTCAATTGTCAATTGTCAATTTGTCAATTGTCAATTTGTCAATTGTCAATTTGTCAATTGTCAATTGTAATTGTCATCTTGTCAATTTGTCAATTGTCAATTTGTCAATTGTCAATTTGTCAATTGTCAATTTGTCAATTGTCAATTTGTTCAATGTCAATTGTCAATTTGTCAATTGTCAATTTGTCAATTGTCAATTTGTCAATTGTCAATTTGTCAATTGTCAATTTGTCAATTGTCAATTTGTCAATTGTCAATTTGTCAATTGTCAATTTGTCAATTGTCAATTTGTCAATTGTCAATTTGTCAATTGTCAATTTGTCAATTGTCAATTGTCAATTTGTCAATTGTCAATTTGTCAATTGTCAATTTGTCAATTGTCAATTTGTCAATTGTCAATTGTCAATTGTCAATTTGTCAATTGTCAATTTGTCAATTGTCAATTTGTCAATTGTCAATTTGTCAATTGTCAATTTGTCAATTGTCAATTTGTCAATTGTCAATTTGTCAATTGTCAATTTGTCAATTGTCAATTTGTCAATTGTCAATTTGTCAATTGTCAATTTGTCAATTGTCAATTTCATTGTCAATTGCAATTTCGTCAATTGTCAATTTGTCAATTGTCAATTTGTCAATGGTCAATTTGTCAATTGTCAATTTGTCAATTGTCAATGTGTCAATTTGTCAATTTGTCAATTGTCATTTGTCAATTGTCAATTTGTCAATTGTCAATTTGTCAATTGTCAATTTGTCAATTGTCAATTTGTCAATTGTCAATTTGTCAATTGTCAATTTGTCAATTGTCAATTTGTCAATTGTCAATTTGTCAATTGTGAATTGTCAATTTGTCAATTGTCAATTTGTCATTGTCAATTTGTTCAATTGTCAATTTGTCAATGGTCAATTTGTCAATTTGTCAATTTGTCAATTGTCAATTTGTCAATTTGTCAATGTCAATTGTCCAATTTGTCAATTGTCAATTTGTCAATTGTCCAATTTGTCAATTGTCAATTTGTCAATGGTCAATTTGTCAATTGTCAATTGTCAATTGTCAATTTGTCAATTTGTCATTAATTGTCAATTTGTCAATTGTCAATTTGTCAATTGTCAATTTGTCAATTGTCAATTTGTCAATTGTCAATTGTCAATTTGTCAATTGTCAATTTGTCAATTGTCAATTTGTCAATTGTCAATTTGTCAATTGTCAATTTGTCAATTGTCAATTTGTCAATTGTCAATTTGTCAATTGTCAATTTGTCAATTGTCAATTTGTCATTGTCATTTGTCAATTGTCAATTTGTCAATGTCAATTTGTCAATTGTCAATTTGTCAATTGTCAATTTGTCAATTGTCAATTTGTCAATTGTCAATTTGTCAATTGTCAATTTGGTCAATTGTCAATTTGTCAATTGTCAATTTGTCAATTGTCAATTTGTCAATTGTCCAATTTGTCAATTGTCAATTGTCAATTGTCAATTTGTCAATTGTCAATTGTCAATTGTCAATTTGTCAATTGTCAATTTGTCAATTGTCAATTTGTCAATTGTCAATTTGTCAATTGTCAATTTGTCAATTGTCAATTTGTCAATTGTCAATTTGTCAATTTGTCAATTTGTCAATTGTCAATTTGTCAATTGTCAATTTGTCAATTGTCAATTGTCATTGTCATTTGTCAATTGTCAATTTGTCAATTGTCAATTTGTCAATTGTCATTTGTCAATTGTCAATTTGTCAATTGTCAATTTGTCAATTGTCAATTTGTCAATGTATTTGTCAATTGTCAATTTGTCAATTGTCAATTGTGCAATTGTCAATTTGTCAATTGTCAATTGTCAATTTGTCAATTTGTCAATTGTCAATTTGTCAATTGTCAATTTGTCAATTGTCAATTTGTCAATTGTCAATTTGTCAATTGTCAATTTGTCAATTGTCAATTTGTCAATTGTCAATTTGTCAATTGTCAATTTGTCAATTGTCAATTTGTCAATTGTCAATTTGTCAATTGTCAATTTGTCAATTGTCAATTTGTCAATTGTCAATTTGTCAATTGTCAATTGTCAATGTCAATTTGTCAATTGTCAATTTGTCAATTGTCAATTTGTCAATTGTCAATTTGTCAATTGTCAATTTGTCAATTGTCAATTTGTCAATTGTCAATTTGTCAATTGTCAATTTGTCAATTGTCAATTTGTCAATTGTCAATTTGTCATTGTCAATTGTCAATTTGTCAATTGTCAATTTGTCAATTGTCAATTTGTCAATTGTCAATTTGTCAATTGGTCAATTTGTCAATTGTCAATTTGTCAATTGTCAATTTGTCAATTGTCAATTTGTCAATTGTCAATTTGTCAATTGTCAATTTGTCAATTGTCAAATTGTCAATTGTCAATTTGTCAATTGTCAATTTGTCAATTGTCAATTTGTCAATTGTCAATTTGTCAATTGTCAATTTGTCAATTGTCAATTTGTCAATTGTCAATTTGTCAATTGTCAATTGTCAATTGTCAATTTGTCAATTGTCAATTTGTCAATTGTCAATTTGTCAATTGTCAATTGTCAATTGTCAATTTGTCAATTGTCAATTTGTCAATTGTCAATTTGTCAATTGTCAATTTGTCCAATTGTCATTTGTCAATTTGTCAATTTGTCAATTGTCAATTTGTCAATGTCAATTTGTCAATTGTCAATTTGTCAATTTGTCAATTGTCAATTGTCAATTTGTCAATTGTCAATTTGTCAATTGTCAATTTGTCAATTGTCAATTTGTCAATTGTCAATTTGTCAATTGTCAATTTGTCAATTGTCAATTTGTCAATTGTCAATTTTGTCAATTGTCAATTGTCAATTGTCAATTTGTCAATTTGTCAATTTGTCAATTTGTCAATTTGTCAATTGTCAATTTGTCAATTGTCAATTTGTCAATTGTCAATTTTGTCAATTGTCAATTGTCAATTTGTCAATTGTCAATTGTCATGTCAATTGTCAATTTGTCAATTGTCAATTTGTCAATTGTCAATTTGTCCAATTGTCAATTTGTCAATTGTCAATTGTCAATTGTCAATTTGTCAATTGTCAATTTGTCAACTTGTCAATTTGTCAAATTGTCAATTTGTCAATTGTCAATTTGTCAATTGTCAATTTGTCAATTGTCAATTTGTCAATTGGTCAATTTGTCAATTGTCAATTTGTCAATTGTCAATTTGTCAATTGTCAATTTGTCAATTGTCAATTTGTCAATTGTCAATTTGTCAATTGTCAATTTGTCAATTGTCAATTTGTCAATTGTCAATTGGTCAATTGTCAATTTGTCAATTGTCAATTTGTCAATTGTCAATTTGTCAATTGTCAATTGTCAATTTGTCAATTGTCAATTTGTCAATTGTCAATTTGTCAATTGTCATTTGTCATTGTCAATTTGTCAATTGTCAATTTGTCAATTGTCAATTTGTCAATTGTCAATTTGTCAATTGTATGTCAATTGTCAATTGTCAATTGTCAATTTGTCAATTGTCAATTTGTCAATTGTCAATTTGTCAATTTGTCAATTGTCAATTTGTCAATTGTCAATTTGTCAATTGTCAATTTGTCAATTGTCAATTTGTCCAATTGTCAATTTGTCAATTGTCAATTTGTCAATTGTCAATTTGTCAATTGTCAATTTGTCAATTGTCAATTTGTCAATTGTCAATTTGTCAATTGTCAATTTGTCAATTGTCAATTTGTCAATTGTCAATTTGTCAATTGTCAATTTGTCAATTGTCAATTTGTCAATTGTCAATTTGTCAATTGTCAATTTGTCAATTGTCAATTTGTCAATTGTCAATTTGTCAATTGTCATTTGTCAATTGTCAATTTGTCAATTGTCAATTTGTCAATTGTCAATTTGTCAATTGTCAATTTGTCAATTGTCAATTTGTCAATTGTCAATTTGTCAATTGTCAATTTGTCAATTGTCAATTTGTCAATTGTCAATTTGTCAATTGTCAATTTGTCAATTGTCAATTTGTCAATTGTCAATTTGTCAATTGTCAATTTGTCAATTGTCAATTGTCAATTTGTCAATTTGTCAATTTGTCAATTGTCAATTTGTCAATTGTCAATTTGTCAATTTGTCAATTGTCAATTGTCAATTTGTCAATTGTCAATTTGTCAATTGTCAATTTGTCAATTGTCAATTTGTCAATTGTCAATTTGTCAATTGTCAATTTGTCAATTGTCAATTTGTCAATTGTCAATTTGTCAATTGTCAATTTGTCAATTGTCAATTTGTCAATTGTCAATTTGTCAATTGTCAATTTGTCAATTGTCAATTTGTCAATTGTCAATTTGTCAATTGTCAATTTGTCAATTGTCAATTTGTCAATTGTCAATTGTCAATTGTCAATTTGTCAATTGTCAATTTGTCAATTGTCAATTTGTCAATTGGTCAATTTGTCAATTGTCAATTTGTCAATTTGTCAATTGTCAATTTGTCAATTTGTCAATTGTCAATTTGTCCAATTGTCAATTTGTCAATTGTCAATTTGTCAATTGTCAATTTGTCAATTGTCATTTGTCAATTGTCAATTTGTCAATTGTCAATTTGTCAATTGTCAATTTGTCAATTGTCAATTTGTCAATGTCAATTTGTCAATTGTCAATTTGTCAATTGTCAATTGTCAATTGTCAATTTGTCAATTGTCAATTTGTCAATTGTCAATTTGTCAATTGTCAATTTGTCAATTGTCAATTTGTCAATTGTCAATTTGTCAATTGTCAATTTGTCAATTGTCAATTTGTCAATTGTCAATTTGTCAATTGTCAATTTGTCAATTGTCAATTTGTCAATTGTCAATTTGTCAATTGTCAATTTGTCAATTGTCAATTTGTCAATTGTCAATTTGTCAATTGTCAATTTGTCAATTGTCAATTTGTCAATTGTCAATTTGTCAATTGTCAATTTGTCAATTGTCAATTTGTCAATTGTCAATTTGTCAATTGTCAATTTGTCAATTGTCAATTTGTCAATTGTCAATTTGTCAATTGTCAATTTGTCAATTGTCAATTTGTCAATTGTCCAATTTGTCAATTGTCAATTTGTCAATTGTCAATTTGTCAATTGTCAATTTGTCAATTGTCAATTTGTCAATTGTCAATTTGTCAATTGTCAATTTGTCAATTGTCAATTTGTCAATTGTCAATTGTCAATTGTCAATTTGTCAATTGTCAATTTGTCAATTTGTCAATTTGTCAATTTGTCAATTGTCAATGTCAATTGTCAATTGTCAATTGTCAATTTGTCAATTGTCAATTTGTCAATTGTCAATTTGTCAATTGTCAATTGTCAATTGTCAATTTGTCAATTTGTCAATTTGTCAATTTGTCAATTGTCAATTTGTCAATTGTCAATTGTCAATTGTCAATTTGTCAATTGTCAATTTGTCAATTGTCAATTTGTCAATTGTCAATTTGTCAATTGTCAATTTGTCAATTGTCAATTTGTCAATTGTCAATTTGTCAATTGTCAATTTGTCAATTGTCAATTTGTCAATTGTCAATTTGTCAATTGTCAATTTGTCAATTGTCAATTTGTCAATTGTCAATTTGTCAATTGTCAATTTGTCAATTGTCAATTTGTCAATTGTCAATTTGTCAATTGTCAATTTGTCAATTGTCAATTTGTCAATTGTCAATTTGTCAATTGTCAATTTGTCAATTGTCAATTTGTCAATGTCAATTTGTCAATTGTCAATTTGTCAATTGTCAATTTGTCAATTGTCAATTTGTCAATTGTCAATTTGTCAATTGTCAATTTGTCAATTGTCAATTTGTCAATTGTCAATTTGTCAATTGTCAATTTGTCAATTGTCAATTTGTCAATTGTCAATTTGTCAATTGTCAATTTGTCAATTGTCAATTTGTCAATTGTCAATTTGTCAATTGTCAATTTGTCAATTGTCAATTTGTCAATTGTCAATTTGTCAATTGTCAATTTGTCAATTGTCAATTTGTCAATTGTCAATTTGTCAATTGTCAATTTGTCAATTGTCAATTTGTCAATTGTCAATTTGTCAATTGTCAATTTGTCAATTGTCAATTTGTCAATTGTCAATTTGTCAATTGTCAATTTGTCAATTGTCAATTTGTCAATTGTCAATTTGTCAATTGTCAATTTGTCAATTGTCAATTTGTCAATTGTCAATTTGTCAATTGTCAATTTGTCAATTGTCAATTTGTCAATTGTCAATTTGTCAATTGTCAATTTGTCAATTGTCAATTGTCAATTGTCAATTGTCAATTTGTCAATTGTCAATTTGTCAATTGTCAATTTGTCAATTGTCAATTTGTCAATTGTCAATTTGTCAATTGTCAATTTGTCAATTGTCAATTTGTCAATTGTCAATTTGTCAATTGTCAATTTGTCAATTGTCAATTTGTCAATTGTCAATTTGTCAATTGTCAATTTGTCAATTGTCAATTTGTCAATTGTCAATTTGTCAATTGTCAATTTGTCAATTGTCAATTTGTCAATTGTCAATTTGTCAATTGTCAATTTGTCAATTGTCAATTTGTCAATTGTCAATTTGTCAATTGTCAATTTGTCAATTGTCAATTTGTCAATTGTCAATTGTCAATTGTCAATTGTCATTGTCAATTGTCAATTTGTCAATTGTCAATTGTCAATTGTCAATTTGTCAATTGTCAATTTGTCAATTGTCAATTTGTCAATTGTCAATTGTCAATTTGTCAATTGTCAATTTGTCAATTGTCAATTTGTCAATTGTCAATTTGTCAATTGTCAATTTGTCAATTGTCAATTTGTCAATTGTCAATTTGTCAATTGTCAATTTGTCAATTGTCAATTTGTCAATTGTCAATTTGTCAATTGTCAATTGTCAATTTGTCAATTGTCAATTTGTCAATTGTCAATTTGTCAATTGTCAATTTGTCAATTGTCAATTTGTCAATTGTCAATTTGTCAATTGTCAATTGTCAATTTGTCAATTGTCAATTTGTCAATTGTCAATTTGTCAATTGTCAATTTGTCAATTGTCAATTTGTCAATTGTCAATTTGTCAATTGTCAATTTGTCAATTGTCAATTTGTCAATTGTCAATTTGTCAATTGTCAATTTGTCAATTGTCAATTTGTCAATTGTCAATTTGTCAATTGTCAATTGTCAATTTGTCAATTGTCAATTTGTCAATTGTCAATTTGTCAATTGTCAATTTGTCAATTGTCAATTTGTCAATTGTCAATTTGTCAATTGTCAATTTGTCAATTGTCAATTTGTCAATTGTCAATTTGTCAATTGTCAATTGTCAATTGTCAATTTGTCAATTGTCAATTTGTCAATTGTCAATTTGTCAATTGTCAATTTGTCAATTGTCAATTTGTCAATTGTCAATTTGTCAATTGTCAATTTGTCAATTGTCAATTTGTCAATTGTCAATTTGTCAATTGTCAATTTGTCAATTGTCAATTTGTCAATTGTCAATTTGTCAATTGTCAATTTGTCAATTGTCAATTTGTCAATTGTCAATTTGTCAATTGTCAATTTGTCAATTGTCAATTTGTCAATTGTCAATTTGTCAATTTGTCAATTGTCCAATTTGTCAATTGTCAATTTGTCAAATTGTCAATTTGTCAATTGTCAATTTGTCAATTGTCAATTTGTCAATTGTCAATTGTCAATTGTCAATTTGTCAATTGTCAATTTGTCAATTGTCAATTTTGTCAATTGTCAATTTGTCTGTCAATTTGTCAATTGTCAATTTGTTCAATTGTCAATTTGTCAATGTTCAATTTGTCACTTGTCAATTTGTCAATTGTCAATTTGTCAAATTGTCAATTTGTCAATTGTCAATTTGTCAATTGTCAATTTTCATTGTCAATTTGTCAATTGTCAATTTGTCAATTGTCAATTCTGTCAATTGTCAATTTGTCAATTGTCAATTTGTCAATTGTTCAATTTGTCAATTGTCAATTTGTCAATTGTCAATTTGTCATTGGCAATTTGTCAATTGTCAATTTGTCAATTTAATTTGTCAATTGTCAATTTGTCAATTTGTCAATTGTCAATTGTCAATTTGTCAATTGTCAATTTGTCAATTGTCAAATTTGTCATTTGTCAATTGTCAATTGTCAATTTGTCAAGTGTCAATGTCAATTGTCAATTGTCAATTGTCAATTTGTCAATTGTCAATTTGTCAATTGTCAATTTGTCAATTGTCAATTTGTCAATTGTCAATTGTCAATTGTCAATTGTCAATTTGTCAATTGTCAATTTGTCAATTGTCAATTTGTCAATTGTCAATTTGTCAATTGTCAATTTGTCAATTGTCAATTTGTCAATTGTCAATTTGTCAATTGTCAATTTGTCAATTGTCAATTTGTCAATTGTCAATTGTCAATTGTCAATTTGTCAATTGTCAATTTGTCAATTGTCAATTTGTCAATTGTCAATTTGTCAATTGTCAATTTGTCAATTGTCAATTTGTCAATTGTCAATTTGTCAATTGTCAATTTGTCAATTGTCAATTTGTCAATTGTCAATTTGTCAATTGTCAATTTGTCAATTGTCAATTTGTCAATTGTCAATTGTCAATTGTCAATTGTCAATTGTCAATTGTCAATTGTCAATTTGTCAATTGTCAATTTGTCAATTGTCAATTTGTCAATTGTCAATTTGTCAATTGTCAATTTGTCAATTGTCAATTTGTCAATTGTCAATTTGTCAATTGTCAATTTGTCAATTTGTCAATTTGTCAATTGTCATGCAATTGTCAATTGTCAATTTGTCACTTGTCAATTGTCAATTTGTCAATTTGTCAATTGTCAATTTGTCAATTGTCAATTTGTCAATTGTCAATTGTCAATGTCAATTGTCAATTGTCAATTTGTCAATTGTCAATTTGTCAATTTGTCAATTTGTCAATTGTCAATTTGTCAATTGTCAATTTGTCAATTGTCAATTTGTCAATTTGTCAATTTGTCAATTTGTCAATTGTCAATTGTCAATTTGTCAATTGTCAATTTGTCAATTGTCAATTTTATGTCATTTTCAATGTCAATTTGTCAATTGTCAATTTGTCAATTGTCAATTTGTCAATTGTCAATTGTCAATTGTCAATTTTGTCAATTGTCAATTTGTCAATTGTCAATTTGTCAATTGTCAATTTGTCAATTGTCAATTTGTCAATTGTCAATTTGTCAATTGTCAATTTTGTCAATTGTCAATTTGTCAATGTCAATTTGTCAATTGTCAATTTGTCAATTGTCAATTTGTCAATGTCAATTTGTCAATTGTCAATTGTCAATTGTCAATTGTCAATTTGTCAATTTGTCAATTGTCAATTTGTCAATTGTCAATTTGTCAATTGTCAATTTGTCAATTTGTCAATTGTCAATGGTCAATTGTCAATTTAGCAATTGTCAATTTGTCAATTATGTCAATATTTTGTCAATTGTCAATTTGTCAATTGTCATTGTCAATTGTCAATTTGTCAATTGTCAATTTGTCAATTGTCAATTTGTCAATTGTCAATTTGTCAATTGTCAATTGTCAATTGTCAATTTGTCAATTGTCAATTTGTCAATTGTCAATTTGTCAATTGTCAATTGTCAATTGTCAATTGTCAATTTGTCAATTGTCAATTTGTCAATGTCAATTTGTCAATTGTCAATTTGTCAATTGTCCATTTGTCAATTGTCAATTGTCAATTGTCAATTTGTCAATTGTCAATTTGTCAATTGGTCAATTTGCTCAATTGTCAATTGTCAATTTGTCAATTGTCAATTTGTCAATTGGTCAATTTGTCAATTGTCAATTTGTCAATTGTCGCATTGTCAATTTGTCAATTTGTCAATTGTCCAATTGTCAATTTGTCAATTGTCAATTTGTCAATTGTCAATTTGTCAATTGTCAATTTGTCAATTGTCAATTTGTCAATTTGTCAATTGTCAATTGTGCAATTTGTCAATTGTCAATTGTCAATTTGTCAATTTGTCAATTTGTCAATTGTCAATTTGTCAATTGTCAATTTGTCAATTGTCAATTTGTCAATTGTCAATTTGTCAATTGTCAATTTGTCAATTGTCAATTTGTCAATTGTCAATTGTCAATTTGTCAATTATGTCAATTGTCAATTTGTCAATTGTCAATTTGTCAATTGTCAATTTGTCAATTGTCAATTTGTCAATTGTCAATTTGTCAATTGTCAATTTGTCAATTGTCAATTTGTCAATTGTCAATTTGTCAATTGTCAATTTGTCAATTGTCAATTTGTCAATTTGTCAATTTGTCAATTGTCAATTTGTCAATTTGTCAATTGTCAATTTGTCAATTGTCAATTTGTCAATTGTCAATTTGTCAATTGTTCAATTTGTCAATTGTCAATTTGTCAATTGTCAATTTGTCAATTGTCAATTTGTCAATTTGTCAATTTGTCAATTTGTCAATTGTCAATTTGTCAATTGTCAATTTGTCAATTGTCAATTTGTCAATTGTCAATTTGTCAATTGTCAATTTGTCAATTGTCAATTTGTCAATTGTCAATTTGTCAATTGTCAATTTGTCAATTGTCAATTGTCAATTGTCAATTTGTCAATTGTCAATTTGTCAATTTGTCAATTGTCAATTTGTCAATTGTCAATTTGTCAATTGTCAATTTGTCAATTGTCAATTTGTCAATTGTCAATTTGTCAATTGTCAATTTGTCAATTGTCAATTTGTCAATTGTCAATTTGTCAATTGTCAATTTGTCAATTGTCAATTTGTCAATTGTCAATTTGTCAATTGTCAATTTGTCAATTGTCAATTTGTCAATTGTCAATTTGTCAATTGTCAATTTGTCAATTGTCAATTTGTCAATTGTCAATTTGTCAATTGTCAATTTGTCAATTGTCAATTTGTCAATTGTCAATTTGTCAATTGTCAATTGTCAATTTGTCAATTTGTCAATTTGTCAATTTGTCAATTTGTCAATTGTCAATTTGTCAATTGTCAATTTGTCAATTGTCAATTTGTCAATTGTCAATTTGTCAATTGTCAATTTGTCAATTGTCAATTTGTCAATTGTCAATTTGTCAATTGTCAATTTGTCAATTGTCAATTTGTCAATTGTCAATTTGTCAATTGTCAATTTGTCAATTGTCAATTTGTCAATTGTCAATTTGTCAATTGTCAATTTGTCAATTGTCAATTTGTCAATTGTCAATTTGTCAATTGTCAATTGTCAATTTGTCAATTGTCAATTTGTCAATTGTCAATTTGTCAATTGTCAATTTGTCAATTGTCAATTTGTCAATTGTCAATTTGTCAATTGTCAATTTGTCAATTGTCAATTTGTCAATTTGTCAATTGTCAATTTGTCAATTGTCAATTTGTCAATTGTCAATTTGTCAATTGTCAATTTGTCAATTGTCAATTTGTCAATTGTCAATTTGTCAATTGTCAATTTGTCAATTGTCAATTTGTCAATTGTCAATTTGTCAATTGTCAATTTGTCAATTGTCAATTGTCAATTTGTCAATTGTCAATTTGTCAATTGTCAATTTGTCAATTGTCAATTTGTCAATTGTCAATTTGTCAATTGTCAATTTGTCAATTGTCAATTTGTCAATTGTCAATTTGTCAATTGTCAATTTGTCAATTGTCAATTTGTCAATTGTCAATTTGTCAATTGTCAATTTGTCAATTGTCAATTTGTCAATTGTCAATTGTCAATTTGTCAATTGTCAATTTGTCAATTGTCAATTTGTCAATTGTCAATTTGTCAATTGTCAATTTGTCAATTGTCAATTTGTCAATTGTCAATTTGTCAATTGTCAATTTGTCAATTGTCAATTTGTCAATTGTCAATTTGTCAATTGTCAATTTGTCAATTTGTCAATTGTCAATTTGTCAATTGTCAATTTGTCAATTGTCAATTGTCAATTTGTCAATTGTCAATTTGTCAATTGTCAATTTGTCAATTGTCAATTTGTCAATTGTCAATTTGTCAATTGTCAATTTGTCAATTGTCAATTTGTCAATTGTCAATTTGTCAATTGTCAATTTGTCAATTGTCAATTGTCAATTGTCAATTGTCAATTGTCAATTGTCAATTTGTCAATTGTCAATTTGTCAATTGTCAATTTGTCAATTGTCAATTTGTCAATTGTCAATTTGTCAATTTGTCAATTGTCAATTTGTCAATTGTCAATTTGTCAATTGTCAATTTGTCAATTGTCAATTTGTCAATTGTCAATTGTCAATTGTCAATTGTCAATTGTCAATTTGTCAATTGTCAATTTGTCAATTGTCAATTTGTCAATTGTCAATTTGTCAATTGTCAATTTGTCAATTGTCAATTTGTCAATTGTCAATTTGTCAATTGTCAATTGTCAATTGTCAATTTGTCAATTGTCAATTTGTCAATTGTCAATTTGTCAATTGTCAATTTGTCAATTGTCAATTTGTCAATTGTCAATTTGTCAATTGTCAATTTGTCAATTGTCAATTTGTCAATTGTCAATTTGTCAATTGTCAATTTGTCAATTGTCAATTTGTCAATTGTCAATTTGTCAATGTCAATTGTCAATTGTCAATTGTCAATTGTCAATTTGTCAATTGTCAATTTGTCAATTGTCAATTTGTCAATTTGTCAATTGTCAATTTGTCAATTGTCAATTTGTCAATTGTCAATTTGTCAATTGTCAATTTGTCAATTGTCAATTTGTCAATTGTCAATTTGTCAATTGTCAATTTGTCAATTGTCAATTTGTCAATTGTCAATTTGTCAATTGTCAATTTGTCAATTGTCAATTTGTCAATTGTCAATTTGTCAATTTGTCAATTTGTCAATTGTCAATTGTCAATTGTCAATTTGTCAATTGTCAATTTGTCAATTGTCAATTTGTCAATTGTCAATTTGTCAATTGTCAATTTGTCAATTGTCAATTTGTCAATTGTCAATTTGTCAATTGTCAATTTGTCAATTGTCAATTTGTCAATTGTCAATTTGTCAATTTGTCAATTGTCAATTTGTCAATTGTCAATTTGTCAATTGTCAATTTGTCAATTGTCAATTGTCAATTGTCAATTGTCAATTGTCAATTGTCAATTGTCAATTTGTCAATTGTCAATTTGTCAATTGTCAATTTGTCAATTGTCAATTTGTCAATTGTCAATTTGTCAATTGTCAATTTGTCAATTGTCAATTTGTCAATTGTCAATTTGTCAATTGTCAATTTGTCAATTGTCAATTTGTCAATTGTCAATTTGTCAATTGTCAATTTGTCAATTGTCAATTTGTCAATTGTCAATTTGTCAATTGTCAATTTGTCAATTGTCAATTTGTCAATTGTCAATTTGTCAATTGTCAATTTGTCAATTGTCAATTTGTCAATTTGTCAATTGTCAATTTGTCAATTGTCAATTTGTCAATTGTCAATTTGTCAATTGTCAATTTGTCAATTGTCAATTTGTCAATTGTCAATTTGTCAATTGTCAATTTGTCAATTGTCAATTTGTCAATTGTCAATTTGTCAATTGTCAATTTGTCAATTGTCAATTTGTCAATTGTCAATTTGTCAATTGTCAATTTGTCAATTGTCAATTTGTCAATTGTCAATTTGTCAATTGTCAATTTGTCAATTGTCAATTTGTCAATTGTCAATTGTCAATTGTCAATTTGTCAATTGTCAATTTGTCAATTGTCAATTTGTCAATTGTCAATTTGTCAATTGTCAATTTGTCAATTTGTCAATTTGTCAATTTGTCAATTGTCAATTTGTCAATTGTCAATTTGTCAATTGTCAATTTGTCAATTGTCAATTTGTCAATTGTCAATTTGTCAATTGTCAATTTGTCAATTGTCAATTTGTCAATTTGTCAATTGTCAATTTGTCAATTTGTCAATTTGTCAATTGTCAATTTGTCAATTGTCAATTTGTCAATTGTCAATTTGTCAATTGTCAATTTGTCAATTGTCAATTTGTCAATTGTCAATTTGTCAATTGTCAATTTGTCAATTGTCAATTTGTCAATTGTCAATTTGTCAATTGTCAATTTGTCAATTGTCAATTTGTCAATTTGTCAATTTGTCAATTTGTCAATTGTCAATTTGTCAATTGTCAATTTGTCAATTGTCAATTTGTCAATTGTCAATTTGTCAATTGTCAATTTGTCAATTGTCAATTTGTCAATTGTCAATTTGTCAATTGTCAATTTGTCAATTGTCAATTTGTCAATTGTCAATTTGTCAATTGTCAATTTGTCAATTGTCAATTTGTCAATTGTCAATTTGTCAATTGTCAATTTGTCAATTGTCAATTTGTCAATTGTCAATTTGTCAATTGTCAATTTGTCAATTGTCAATTTGTCAATTTGTCAATTGTCAATTTGTCAATTGTCAATTTGTCAATTGTCAATTTGTCAATTGTCAATTTGTCAATTGTCAATTTGTCAATTGTCAATTTGTCAATTGTCAATTTGTCAATTGTCAATTTGTCAATTGTCAATTTGTCAATTGTCAATTTGTCAATTGTCAATTTGTCAATTGTCAATTTGTCAATTGTCAATTTGTCAATTGTCAATTTGTCAATTGTCAATTTGTCAATTGTCAATTTGTCAATTGTCAATTTGTCAATTGTCAATTTGTCAATTGTCAATTTGTCAATTGTCAATTTGTCAATTGTCAATTTGTCAATTGTCAATTTGTCAATTGTCAATTTGTCAATTGTCAATTTGTCAATTGTCAATTTGTCAATTGTCAATTTGTCAATTGTCAATTTGTCAATTGTCAATTTGTCAATTGTCAATTTGTCAATTGTCAATTTGTCAATTGTCAATTTGTCAATTGTCAATTTGTCAATTGTCAATTTGTCAATTGTCAATTTGTCAATTGTCAATTTGTCAATTGTCAATTTGTCAATTGTCAATTTGTCAATTGTCCATTTGTCAATTGTCAATTTGTCAATTGTCAATTTGTCAATTGTCAATTTGTCAATTGTCAATTTGTCAATTGTCAATTTGTCAATTTGTCAATTGTCAATTTGTCAACTGTCAATTTGTCAATTGTCAATTTGTCAATTGTCAATTTGTCAATTGTCAATTTGTCAATTGTCAATTTGTCAATTGTCAATATACATACTACACCAATTGCACCCAAAATCTAATCCCCTCTAAGTTACGTGACAACGCTTCGATTCCAATATTAACGGTCTCGATAGCTTCATTCGTTCGTGAGAAACCTAGGATCAAAGTTTCGGAAACCCACATACATACAAAATTTGTTGGGCATCATTTTGGTATACTTAAAACCCCGGTCACAGGATGAAAGGAAAAATATCGATTTCGGGGTCATTACAATAAGTTCTCGAAGAATTGCGACGTTAATAACAATTGCTTCAATTGTCCAAACAATTTCAAATGTTTAAAACGTTGTATTACGAAAACCGTGGGAGATAGAGAAAAAAGTTTTCAACGAATATTTTTCTCCACATGAAGATACATATTTTATGTGTAATGAGTTTTTTCCGGAATTGCGCTAATTTAGGAGATATCGCTTAACTAACAATTTTAATTGGTTATAACGCTGTATTTTGAGAACGATGACAGATACGAAAAGAAGTATTATACAAAAGTTGTTCCGCTACATATTTCATATTTTATTACTTTCTCCGCTACACATCATATTTTCCGCGATATGGATAAAAAATTGTAAAATCGATTAATAGTTGAATTTGCGTTACTGATATTCAACTTGACTTCATACGTGTATCGTGACACACCCACACACGCACAGTCAGGGCTTTGGTGTAGTGGTAGAGTATCTGCCTACTACTCCAAAGCTCCTAGGTTCGCGTCCGGCCGCCGGAGAATATTTTTCAAAATCATTTTCTCATGGATTCCGACCGATGCAGGAACGTTCCGTGTGTGCTATCGACGGTACCCATAAAATGAGACCGCCCTGCCGAGAGGGAACCTAACCCGCCGCAGGGGGGGGGGGGGGGAGGGGGTGGTGGGTTCCATCATAGGCGCCGGCCATCGTAGCACAGGTATTTCTGGAGGTTTACCCTGTGTTTAGAAATACGATAGCCTAAAACGGCGAAAGTCGGCCCCAGCGGCATGGGCGGGTGTCCGGTACGCCCCCTGAAGGAATGCTCAACGGCCGCTACCCGGGGCGTACAAATGAGCGGAACGCAGAAAAAAACACCCATACACACATAGGGTCTGTAGTAGAGTGGGCAACAACAAGGCCGCCGGTCTTGATGGTGTACTAAATATGGCGTTGAAGGCCGCCATCAATGCAGCACCCGGAATGTTTCTCGAAATGTATAATGCGTGTATCCAGGAAGGTATTTTCCCCAGCAGATGCAAACAACATAGACTCGTACTTCTCCCCAAGGGGAACCAGCCTCGGGACGAGCCGTCGTCGTATCGTCCACTCTGTATGCTCAATACGGCGGGCAAGATTCTGGAGCGCATAATACACCAGAGGATCGAGGCAGCGGTGGAACCCGTGTTTGCCGACGGTCAATATGGTTTCAGGCAACGACGATCTGCGTTGTTGACGGATGTTATTGACGTCGTGGTTAGAAGAGCGAAGAAAGGTACGAAACAATACTGTTTGGTTGTTACATACCGGATAGTATACAACGAAGCAGCTGTGATGATACCTATCGAAGTTCATGCGGAGGAGCGTAGTCGACTCTACACACGGAAAACATCAACTGAGCTGAGCTTCGATCAATCGATCGATGGCAGCTACAGTGGGACGCCTCGAGCAAAGACCCTGACCGATCACATGGACAAGTCACTTACTACCTAACCCAGATGCTCTCAGGACACGGGTGTTTTCGGGAATATCTTCAGAAATTCAAGCATGAGGATTCCCCGGATGGCCCAAAGTGTCAGAGAATTCGGGAAAACGCGGATCATGTTCTCTCTGCGTGTCCGCGTTTCGACGTCCAACCGTCTATATGGGAAAATAGCGCAGGCAAACCCATTAACGCTGGAAATCTCGTGGAATGCTGTCATCAGAAGCAGCATGGAACGCGACAAGCGAGTTCGCAATGGAGGCTCTGCAGGAGCTGCGCCGCGAGGAGCAGCTTCGAAAAAATCCAAAGTAAACGGTGGATCTTCTTACCGTCAACGACCGGAACGGATTCGCTACTGAGGGAGCCGCGGCGGTCTTCCGCTACGCAACGAAGTATTGCTTCGCAGATGTTCCGTCATGATTTGGGGATACTGGGATATAGAAGGTTGTCCTTCTAGTGGTTTAGGCCAAGGGCTTGTTTTTTCTTTATTTTGTTCTTTTAACTGTAATTTTTTTGGTGTGTTTTCAATCAAGATTTGAAAAACAAGGGAGGAAAGAGAAAGAAGGAAGTGGGAAGAAGGAGGTTGGCTTCCTTATTTTTTTTTCTTTTAAAAAGAAAAAATACACACATACACACACACAGTATCGGAAAGTTATAGATGCGACCCGTCGAGGGTCACACTCATATCCCATTTATTTTTAACATTAAGCTGGCAAATCGCCAAAAGTTTTAATCAATCGTGATTTACGAGCGAAAGTTCGTAAGATACTCTCGGTGTACCTTAGTAGTGAATTATTAGTTATTAGTTGGTCTTCAGTGACGCGAAATTTTAGTGACTAGTTGTCCTTTTATATTCGGCCTAGAACCGAAGTTGTCCAGTTACGACTGGGGCATGCGTGTTTGCCCGCATTTGCACAGGAGACTCTGAATATGCGATGCGATGTGTGATCGGTCAGTGCGTCATAGTCACCAGTAACGATACCTGGTGTATACCACTATTCAAAATTGTATGATTCACATGTTTTTCTCTGTCTTTGACCGTGTAATTGACGTGTCGGAAAATCTAGGAATGGGAAACAGAAATTATGAATCGAGAACTTGTATTTGTGCTTCCAACCGGGGCAAACAGACTTCGATCCCACTACTTTTCTAAATAGTTTTAAGTTCCACACAGGGGAGAATCGCGCCAAAATTTAAAGAATTGGATTTTCAGTATAACTCCATGCTGTATGACACTTCTGACTATTTTGTAAGCATGTATATGTTTTTTTTTGTCTTCGTCCCTCTCATTTGTACGTCCCAGGTAGCTTCCGTCTGGGCATTTCTTCAGGCAGCGTACCGTACACCCACTCACCCGAGTAGAAATTCAGTAAGGTAACCCTGATTGAACATCCGATTAGGATCCAGAATTGGTAAGCATGGCCTCTTGTGACTAATGGATAAGGAACTGATTAGGCACTGGGAAGGCATTTTTTAATATGTTGAGCCCCTTCGAAATCTGATCTAGCCACGATCCGTGGGGACTGAGCTCAATAGTATGAGTGACTCGTGGATGAGTAACTGATCAGAAACTAGGTATGACTTGATAGGTTCAGTCCTTTGGAACCTGATCCAGTCACATTGCTTCCTAACTTAGCTGGATAGTATTAGGGAATAGCGCATAAGCAAATTATCCAGTACTGAGAAGGCATTGATCTGGCCATTTTAGATAGCAATTGGATCCAGTCGTGCTAACCAGCAACTGAATGGATCCCGCTGAAGAATTACTAATCAGGATGAACTCCGTTTTTTCGCAGCAGTGTCTGGACAGGTTACTCTGAACATTTCTGTTCATCCTAAGATAGGCCCTTGTGTATTCCACACTTAGTAAGGTTTCCTGACTGTTTACTGATCCAATTATGGCCAATATGTCTTGGCAAAAAATTGAATGTCATCTTGGATCAGTTGGTCGCTCAACTTGTTCAACCAGTCAACGAGCACATCATACTGAAGCATTACTGGTCAGAATGGATTCAGTATATTGACTTCTTCCTTATCCAATTAGGATTACCAACTCATCATTGAAGCATTCAACAATTGAGTGAGTATCATCATAAGTTGTTCATCCCAATTGCAGATATACATCCTGATCCGAACTTGATAGAATATTATCAAGTTGTGATAGGCCTTAAGTTTATTGGCTTTCCACCGGAGATGAAGGATAGAAGGCGCTGAGGTTGACAATGTTGTCCTTGTCTGTTATCCTGCGAAGCTGATTGTTCCTCCACTCAAACGAAAGCAGTAGTGTATTCGTGAAATGTTAAAATAAACGACCTACACCGGAATTGTTACATCAACGAGCGATGACACGATTAAGAGTGCAACGATTTCGTGAGCAACAAAAATTTGGAAGAGACGAGATTTTACAACAAAATCATAATACTCAGACGGATTCTGAGACTGTTACGGTTATGATCACTGAAGTCGAGTACATTTCGGTAGAGCTTAACTCCGGTATACATGAATAGTTGATGCAAATTGAATACAGAGTGTCTCAGAACTGATCACTTTTCCTTTGGGGGGTCGTTTTTGGATGAATATTGGTAGAAAAGTTCCTCTGAGACTTTCAGTGGGGCATTTTGTGCCAGACTTTCGCTTGGCGCTGGCAACGCTGCCACGCACAGTCAGTTACCATTCAACCGGGCTAGAGTGTTCCGCCCAAAGGAATTATTCATTTTTCAATTACTTTTTTTTGAGGATAATTACGGGACGTAGTGACTAAAAAACTCGATATTCTAGGTAACTACAAAAGTAAAATGTATTAGTTGACTGTTAGCGGATTAAAAAAATATGGCTGAGACCTCAAACCCTCATGGTTTCTCATCCACATGTGGCATGCCTGGTTCGCGATTAATTTAGAAAATCCGGTACATCATGAAAAGCGTTCAACTTTTTTCCTTTTTCCACTACACCAAAGCCCCGTCACAAGCGTCGAGAGAGTGGGGGCCGTGACTCGCGTGCCTTCAGTGATCTCTATATACCTGGACAGCTGAAAACGCAGAATTCTCTCCCATCAAACCGAAAAGTCAAATTATTATTTCAGCTACTCCCTATGAAGTTTCACTTCTGTTGCGTGTCTTCATGACACATTAATTTGTGAACAAATACAGATATCTCAATAACGCCATTTTTGACTTCACCACAATTTGGAACATAGATTCTGCATTAGTTCACGATCAATTAGGTAAAAAAAAATTCATAGGACCTCTTGAGGGAAATTCTGTATGATTTTGCTTCCGAATGGAAGCATTGTCGAGGGTCCATTTTCACATTTTCTAATTCCATGTGGAAATGGTCTAGAATGGTTTGAAACATTAAAATACAAAATTCGAGGCCGCCGTCTGTCTGCGAACATCTCATTTTTGGCACCTCGATTTATTAATTTGAAGACTTACACGGGTAAAATTGATTTAAAAAATCTCAAATTTTCTCCAATAATTGGTATTGACTCCCTCTTACACCATACCAAATTTCAGCTCGATCGAAGCATAAGTTTTTGAGAAAACTTGATTCATTTTTTTTTGTTTTTGCTCCATATCTCCTTCAATATTGAATCGATGTCTGTATGTGTGTGTGTATGTATGCCTGTATGTATGCCTGTATGTATATGTGTTTCCGAAATTTTGATCCTAGGTTTCTCACGAACGAATGAAGCTATCGAGACCGCCAGTTTTGGAATCAAAGCATTTTCATGTAACTTAAAGGGGATTAGATTTTGGGTGAAATTGGTTATATTGTTATAAACAATTACTTATATTGTTATAAACAATTTCAATTGTTCATAATGTGCTATTGCATAAACTATTAGAGATAGCGTAAAATTTATCTGAGAAAATTCGTTCCCTATATAAAAATACATATTTTATGTAGAATCAATTTTTTCGATGTTTTGCATCATTAAGGAGGTATGACCGTCTCAAGAATTATGTATGTAATGAGTGAACGAATAAACTCAGCGCAGTCGTGACGGTGCCATTCGAAGTGTTTCCATGGAAAATCGAGTATATTACACTTTGGATGGGATTCGCGCAGTAAATGCAATGTTATTAACAATTATAATTGTTTATACTGTTCCACCGGGAAAAATATTAAGGGTATCGGGAAACTTTTCCAAAGAGAATTAGTGCTTATATGAAACTACACACCTTTTATGTGTAATGACTTTTTTCCATAATTTGCATAATTAAGGAGGTATGGTCGTCTGAGCAATTTGAAAGATGGGCGCAATGCATATCGCCAGGATCGCTCCTGGATGGAGCGATATAAACAATCGATTTTGTTAATAACAATTAACTAGGGGTGTTAGCCGAAAAAGGTATAAAACATTAAATATCTAGTTTTGTGTGTGGAACACATTTGATTCAATAATTTTTTTCATATCATCAAAGGTTCTTACGACGCAGCGATATAAATAATTCATTTGTTTATAACTATAAAAACGCTAGGTCGATTTGGTTCAAAATCTAATCAGGGCTAAGTTAGGCGGAAATCTATCCAATGAGTATAGAAAAACGCAAATCGCATAATTTATCTGGGAGAAATCGTTTAACAAAATTTTGCTCACATACGCACACATATATAAACTAGAATATACTTGGCGAGTGAATATGTCGACAATTGCTGGAAAAATGTTGAAGAGCGGGATAACTAAGTAAGTCCAGAGGTAGATGGGGTAACCAGGCGGACGAATTCTAGTTGAATAGTTTTGTGCACTTAAAAATTAAACTGAAGTGATCCTGTGCAGTAATTATTAGTCGCAATTTCAATTATTGATATCACTGGTGAGTGTGGTCATCACAATGATTGCGTGTTTATGCCTTACTGAAATACCAAATCGGGAAGTTTTGTTTGTGCCCCGTATGGGGCACACACATTTGCACACCACTGTTTTTTTTTTAATCTTCCTCATCACGCCATCTATAAGAGGGAACCAAAAAACACATACGCGTCCGTAGAAAGTTTTCGAGTTATTTCAACTTTTATGTTTTTTCACTTAAAATTTTTGTTCGCGCATCTCCTCCTACAGTTGTTGCCATAGAGACTTGAAATTTTACACAAATGTTTCATTTGGCATCTATATGTGCAAGTGGTTGGGATTTTTGAAAATTTTCATTATTTTCCGAGATATTCAATTTTTACTAGAAATTCATTTTATTCGATATTACAAAAACTAAAGAACGGATTTTCGTTCTTTTGTTTTTAAAAGATTTGCCTCAATCGTATCTGTGGAATCCAATTGAGAAATATAAGGCTGGACTCATAAAGATTCGAGTTATTCCAATTTTTCTGGTCAATATGCAAAATTTTTGTTCGCGCATCTCCTTAGGTGGTTAAACTAATAAACTGCGAATTGGTACGATCCCACGCGCCACATTAGATGTTTCTCATAAAAAATCACCATAATTGATGTTATTAGTGAGTGAAAAGAGGAAAGCGTAGCCATCAGCGTAACTGTTATGAGATCATGCCCGTCCACAAAAGGTACCATTGTTTTCCAATGAGACAGTAAAGCGTCCTCGTTGTCTATCAGCCATAGATCAAGCCAAGTATCAAATCCATGTGTGTGATGGGTGGGGTCCTAGCGATGCGATGTGATGCGGCACTAGTTGTATCTATAGACAATTATCTGTGCAGGTTACCCGCACCACCGCCGCATCAGCATTAGATGCAGATAATTGATCCTCATTAAAGTTCCGAAGAATAACCTTGGAGCTAAATTCATGGAAATGCAGCTGCAGGGACGCAATGAAATCAGAGCGCGCACAAAAAGGCGCATGCGGCGGTGGATACACTGCACCAGCACAGATTGGGAAGACCCCATGACAAGGGATCTCACAGAACATGTACTCAGAAACGCCAGGCTTCTTCGCCCACACGTATGAAGAAGAAGCAAAAACTTTGACACGGAAACACTTGTTAGTGAACAGCACAACACCACCGCCCCGCATATAGCTGCGTATAGCGAAGACCCCACAGCCAGTCGAGAGAAACAACATCATCATCAACACAGGAACGAAGCTTCATCTCTGACATAGCGATGACATGGAATGGAGGACGAGAATCAGGAAAAAGTCTAACCCTCTCAATATGCGCCCTGAGAGAGTTGAAATTGAGGTGGCAAACACACAGCTCATCACGTGCCAGAGAGGATACGGTAGCATTGTGATCAATGGATGAATGAGACTGGGACTAAGAGGATAAACAAACCCGCGATGAAGAAAGAGGGGCTAATGAACTATGAGAAGGGATGAATTAAGAAGAAAGTGCAGTAGAAGACAAGTCTATTAGGAACCCTCCAAGAAGTTTTTCAAATCATCTATCGAAGAAATCCTTGAGTCAGTGCTATTCTTCGGGTGAAGACCTCTCTATCATGGATAAAAGTGGAGAAACCATTCCTTTTCGTTGAGTCCCTAACCGCACGTCAACGCTTGTAAAAGTCATTTATTGTGATTTTGGCCACCTAGGCTGAGTAGCCCATTATGTAAAGCTTGTAGAGCTCACCAGGTAGAAACTCATTTATGTTAATGAGCGATTGCTGCAGCGGAAGAGTAGCACCTGAGGTCAACACCAGATCATTACTCGATACCAAACAATGTAATTTGCCGTATTCAGCCTTGGCAGGATAAGACTGCGTGCTAGTTGACTTGAAGCCAGTATCACCAGCAGAGATGGAGACTTACCTTCAGCCCCAACCACAGATGTTGGAGATTGATAGCTAGAGGCATTGTCCGCATTACGCCGAGATATTTTAGAGCGAAGAGGGCGAACATTCACCACATGGCTTAATTCTACAGGATAAATGGTCTGCAAAACAGTAAACAACAGCCGGCTGCTGTCCACATTATCTGGAAAATATAGAGCGGACAACGTAATGTCGGGAGCCAATCTGGCCCTCTCAGAATTGATTCGGTCGATAGAGGCAGCAAACTTTTTCACATCCGGCTCAATGGCATCAACTCTCGAAACCAGTGCAGGGAGCTTACCAAGTACAGACAGTCGAGTTATTACCTCTGGTGATTTGCCATTTTGAACTCAATATTCTTTTCAAAAGACTTACCACGTTGATCCATACACTTAAGTTTACCAAGAATGGCTGCTAAGACTTCGGTAGAAGGAGTTGAAGATCGTGAAGGTGTAGAAACCGTTGGAGAAACAGAAACCGGCGTCTTTAGACCGATGGGGAGACAAGGGAATACTGGGGCTGAGCTCACAGAGCTGTGTAGCGGAGGAGTAAAGCTGGCTGAGCCAGCTCGTATTCTCCCAGAGATTGGTGAATTAACTACAACCGGACACAGTCGACAAACCTATACAGGGAACATCCCCCATGAAAGATGTGCTAAATTTGGAACAGGCTAGATGAAAATGCTTGTGGCAAGCACCACAACGTTGTATTTTCCCAGTAATTTCTTTGCAACAGTTGGAGCAAATTTCGCCCAGGGATGAATCTTTGTCCTTGTCCTTGGTGCTCATATTCGTAAAAAACTTGAAAATGAAAATAAGTGGGATGTGGGTATGACCCTCTACGGGTCGAACCAATAACTTCCCGATCGTTCCGCCGTATATATTATATCCACAATTTCCGTACATGTCTCAAATTATAGACTTTATAAAGTTTCTGAAATTTCTAAATATTAAAAAAAAATAATAATTCTTAATATGAAGTAGTTGGGTAAACAATACAATTTGTTGAGAACAATTAACTATGGGTGTTGGCAAAAAAGTCACGGAACGTCAAATGTGTATTTTTACGTGTGAAACGACTTGCATAACACCCTTTGTTTCGTATCTCGAAGCGTTCTTGCGATAGAACGATCTGAACAATTGAATTTGTTAGTAACTATTAACTATCGGTGATTGCAAAAAAAATTATACAAGATGAAATGTGTATTTTCATTTGTGGAACAATTTCCATCAACTAATTTGCTTCGTATCTTCAACCGTCTTCACGGCGCTGCGATATAAACAATCCTTCTTGTTACTAACAATGAACTACGGGTGTTATCAAAAAAAAATCATAAAGCGTTAAATGTTGTAACGATGCCGATTTTCATAATACCTATTAATAGCATCGGCTAATCTAATATAGAGAAAAAGGAGGGAGATAATGAAAAAGAGGCAAAAGTGTAATAAAAAGTAGAGTATATTATAAATAATAATACAGTTTCTCATACAACTCTCGTTTTAGAGCCTTTTATTCCGGCTGGCTGAATTCTCGGGGGAAAACGGGTAAGGCCTGGCTGTATTCGTACACGTCAAGGGGTGTCTCGAATAGTTAAGGGAAATAGGGACAAAAATACTCGGGGTTATCTAAATGGCTCGTCGGCCTACAATTAGTTATCCAAAGCTTATGTAATGATCAGTGCAGCTAATAAAGATTCTAATACGCGCTGGCTCATCGCTGGGGGAAGGGACAATAGGTGAAGCGGGAATTCTTTAGGGGAAGTATCTGCCTGGCATAAACGCTGGTACTCACGGCTGGTTGAGATGCAATTCCATCTTTTGCTGGTTGTGGGTTAATGTTCTGGGCCTGTATCTCCAATCCTGCTTCCTGGGATAGCACTCTATGGGTCCTCAGGTTCTCCTGATACGTTTTCTCCCCAATTAACTAATATGGCACAATCATTGGTAACCATTATTACGAGAAAACCCCTCGGGACAATGCTCCTAACTCAAGTGTCTTTTCCTTCCTATTTCATCCTTCGATAGGGCTCTCTTCGAGTATCCTCGGTATTCCTCGTGAGAAGAGGGGCACGCTTCGGGTCGCTTAGGCTCTAGTTGACCCAATCATCGGGTTTATTGTATGCAGAGTAGTCCTCGATTGTCCACTGTGTGTTTGTGTGTGCCCGGACGTACTGGCTGATCGAAGGGGCGACAGGGGGAAAAGGGGCGTAAGGAGGATATCCATGGGATAGTTGGGAGGCCAGCGGTGGCAGTGTAATAGTTATCTTATAATATTTAGGGGGGCCTTGTCCTCATCACAATGTGTATTTCGTAGCGAGGAACAACTTTTATTCAACACTTTTGTTCGTATCTCATACCGTTCGGGTGATCGAGCGAGAAAAACAATTGAATTTGTTAGTAACAATTGAACGAATCATTTGTCGCATACATTCTTCCTTTCAGACCTGGAGAATAGTAAGTAGCGTCGATCAAAAATAAAAAACGTAAATCGCTACGTTGGTTTCTTCGGAAACGTTAAATAAAGTTTTTGGTCACACGCACACACACACACACAAGTCGGGGCTTTGGCGTAGAGTATTTGTTTTGAGTCGGTACCGTGCGGACGCATGTCTACCGCTCTCTACGATATATAAATTCCAACGTACGGCGATTAAAGTACAGTGAATTTTTAAAGTCTTGTTAAAGTTCTGGCACCAAAGTGTCGACCATAAAATCTCTCAAACTTCCTTTGGCTCCAAAAAGGAAAGCCAAGATGAGTCCTCCTTTGGAAGACCCAAAAAAAACGAAGAAAACCGTTATCAAACCGTCAATCAGCGTGAGGTCTGACCCCGCTCGCCTCATCAATCCTCCGACCACTCCTGACGGGCCTCAAGAGGCTCAAAAACGAACCGCAGTGCCTCCAATAGTCATTGAAAATGACAAACTGGAGACCAAAAAATTAATCAACTTCCTGCAAGTCAACGCCTCCGATAAAAACTTCAGGATGAAGTTTAATGGAAACACAACGATCGTCCATCTACAAACGACGGAGGACTACACTAAAATTGCAAGTATCCTGAAAAGGCAAAATTACAATCTTTACACCTTCGGTCTGAAAAGTGAGCGTCCGAAGAAATTTATCATAAAAGGTCTTCCCGCCAGTTTTAGTGAGCACGAAATTGAAGCCGGAATGTCCGAACACGGCATAAAGGTATTATCAGTCCGGCAGTTTGTGAAAACAAATAAGGATGGAGACTGCAAGGAAAATAGGCCACTACCGGTGTTTGCAATAACGGTTGGGCCCGATGTAACCTTGAGCAGCTTCGCTGCTATTAAAACCATTTTCTATCATACATATTAGAGAAATTCATCAAAACCCAGCAACCAACACAGTGCTTCCGGTGCCAAAGATTTGGACACGCCAGTCAGCACTGCAACCTAAACCCCAGATGCGTCAAATGTGCAGGCAATCACGACATTAAAGCCTGCACGTGCAACGCTGTCAAGTGTGCAAACTGTGGTCTAGCTCACACAGCGAGCTATCGTGAGTGCGCCGCACGAACCAAATTTGTGGAGGCACAAAATAAAAGAGCCCAACCACCACCACCACGAAGAGCCGAATTGGAATTGCCCTCTACACCTCATTCGGCGACGATCCAGAATCTAGAAAGAAACATCCAGTTCCTCCAGTCTCCTGCAATCCCTGAGCCAACCCCTATGCCCACTGCCAACGCGTCCAGGCCCACTTACGCTTCGTTCTTCCCATCGGTGGAAACCTCAAGAAGGAACGTTGCGGCAACCGCTGCTGAACCCAGGACCATCCCAATGGAAACACTTGTTCCGGAATCTTATTTAAGTACGACTAAGAACTATATAATTACAGCGAAGCAAGTCCTTGACGAGCTGAAAACTTTTAGAATTCCCGAAATCCTTTCAGAGCTTAAACAGATGAGCGCTAAACTCCAAACAGCTCTTACACCAATTGATAGGATCACAATCATCGCATCCTATGTGCATCTATTCTCACCCTCCTCAGTCACACCTACGATTCCCCCGCAAACATAACCAACATATTAGCAATTAATATTTTTGCGCTCAAACCCAATCTGGACGAGTTATTACACATCGTCCATAATAATAACATTAAAATTTGTCTGATTTCAGAGACTAAACTGAACAGCAAAACGAAGAAAATTAACTTCCCAGACTTCTCGCTGATCAGGGAAGACAGAACGGCCAAAGCAGGTGGTGGTGTTGCGGTGGCGATCCACAAAACCTTGTCACATAGAACTCTTCCGCATGATCTCCTGTCGCTCACCGAATACGCGGGAGTAGAGGTCCAAGTAAACAATAAAAAAACGAAGATCTACTCGATCTACAATCCACCGGATGTCTCAATAGATACAAACCTATTGAGGCACCTATTTTCCGATAGTACTCCAACAATTATTGTTGGAGACTTCAATGCGAAGGACACTGCTTGGACCTCTGCTAGGCCAAACGAATCAGGTAAGATTCTCTCAAATTTTTTGACGGAACAAAAAATTAATCTGCTCTCTCCAGACGTTCCTACACACTACCCTCATAATTCAAACACTCGTAGTACTATTGACCTTTTATTAACAAACAACATCTCTATCATTAATAATTTCACCACACTTTCCGAATCCCCATCCGATCACCTACCATTGTTTTTTTCCCCATTTGGCCGACCAACCTCACCAGAATCATCAAAAATTTTAAACTACGCGAAAACCGACTGGAATAAATTCAAGGATACCTTAAATGATGAGATTTCTACACCAAACCCTACTTGTAAGAACACTGAAGCAATAGATCAACACATAACACATTTCACCCAAGTCATTCATACAGCCCTGGATTCCTCCACTCCCATCCGCTCAACCAAATCCACTCACACTCCTATCCCACCCAAAATAGCCTCATTAATAAAGCTGAAAAATTCCATTAGGTCAAGATGGCAAAAAACCCGAAATCGCTACCTTAAATCCGAACTCAATCAGCTGATAAAAGAAATCAGACTTAAATTAACCGAATGGAAACAATCGTCTTGGGACAACAAACTCAGAAACATAAACTTAAAAGATCACTCTATTTGGCGCGTAGCAAAATATTTTAATAACACCGGTAAAAGAGAAATCCCCACACTAAAGTCAAACAACACACTCCACACAGAAGACCACGACAAGGCAAATACACTCTGCATACACTACGCAAAAATACACGAAATATCGGCCTCCCGAGGCAGCAAATCCTTTGAACAACAAGTCACAGGTCATGTGAGAAAAACTATCCTCAAAGCCATTATCGAAACTCCCATTGAATTCCTTACGAATCACCGTGAAATCACTTCCGCTATCAAAAAACTAAAAAAAAAATCTGCCCCGGGTGTGGATAATATTCCCAATATAGCACTAAAAAACCTCCCAATTAAGGCAATAAGTTTGCTAACAAAGATATACAATGCATGCCTCCTCAGACAATATTTCCCGGAACGCTGGAAAGGAGCGGTGGTCATTCCGATTCTAAAGCCCGGTAAGCCCCCTTCGCATCCGGTGAGCTATAGGCCTATTAGCCTCCTACCGGTATTGGCTAAACTCTTTGAGCGAATAATTTTAGCTCGTCTCAAAAAACCCATAGAAGAGTTACAACTAATGCCTATCAATCAATTTGGTTTTCGATCAGAACACTCGACCTGCCACCAGCTGGTTAGAATTACGAATGATATAAAATCCGCGAAAGACTGGAAAGAAGATACCGTTCTTCTTCTCCTGGACAGCGAGAAGGCCTTTGATTCTGTTTGGCCCACAGGCCTCATATACAAACTCGTAGGATTAAATGTCCCTAAATATCTATGTAAAATTTTACTATCATATCTCTCAAATAGATATATCCGAGTTCGAGTCGAAACTTCGCTTTCGGATAAAATAGAAATTGTCGCGGGAGTCCCACAAGGGTCTATTCTCTCGCCTGTTTTATTCAACTTGTACATTGCTTCTGTTTTTAGCAGAATTCCGAGAAATGTATGCATTGCAGGCTATGCTGATGACATTGCTTTGTACTCAGCTAGCAAATCGATCAACAAAGCTATTAGAAGAATAGAAAATGCTGCTTCTCTTACAATCAGTGAATTAACGAAATGGAAAATTCAAGTGAATGCTGCTAAAACAGAAGCAATCTTATTTACTACCTCCAAGGCCAAGCCGACTTTAACTATTCGTAGCGATAAGATCACACCAACCGACTCTGTAAAGTATTTAGGCTTACACATCGATTCCAAACTCCTGTGGAAAAAGCATATATCTGAAATCAAGGTCAAGACTAAAGTTATCCTAGTAAGATTGTATAATTTGCTAATATCACCCGCGCTCAGTCAATCCCTCAAACTTACTCTCTACAAAGGGTTAATTAGGCCCATTATCACCTATGGTTGTCCGGCCTGGCACAATGCAGCGAAAATGCACTTGAATCATCTTCAAGTGATTCAAAATGAATTCCTACGAATAATAGGAAATTTTAAAAGAAGAACGACTATTGTGGAAATACACAAAACGCTCGGCATGACAACCATAGGCGAATTTATCGATAGAATAAATGAGACATTTAAATTTAAGCTACAATCACATCCTAATCCCCAGCTCCAAAACATCAATATTGACATAAAATCCAACTGGTCCCGCTGACCACCTGTTTTGTCCCACCTTTCCATATATCCTTTCCTCTCCCGCCCCTCATGCACCCGTAACTTATAAGATTTTTTAGAAGTCATTTTTCCTTATATCGAGTCATCATGTAAATAATCACAAATATCTGTAATAATGAAAAATTAGGTTACACTTCTTTCAAATTAGATATAAAGCCAACGGCTGGTGATCTAGAACGTAGCACGTAAGATATTAATACTGTATATAGTATGTATATATGACAAATGTTAATAAACAATTTTCAAGTCAAGTCAAGTCAAGCTTTGGCGTAGCCAGTATTTGTTTTGAGTCGGTGTCGTGCGGACGCATGTCTACCGCTCTCTACAAAATATAAATTCCAAACGTACCGAGCTTACATTACAGTGAATTTATAAATCTTCTCAAAGTTTTGGCACTAAAGTGTCAAACTTCAAAAATCTCAAACTTCCTCTGGCTCCCAAAAGGAAAGCCAAAATGACTCCTCCTGTGGAAGACCCAAAAATAACTAAAAAAACCGTTATTAAACCGTCAACTAGTGCGAGCTGTAAACCCGCTCGCCTCAACAAACCTTCAAACACTCCTGTCGGGCCACAACAGGCTCAAAAACAAACATCAGTGCCTCCAATAGTTATTGAAAATGACAAATTGGAGACCAAAAAATTAATCAACTTCCTGCAAGTCAACGCCTCGGACAAAAACTTCAGGATGAAATTCAATGGTAGTACCACCATCGTCCATCTACAATCGACGGAGGATTATAATAAAATCGCAAGTATCCTGAAAAGGCAAAATTTACATTTTTACACCTTCGGTCTAAAAAGTGAGCGTCCGAAGAAATTTATCATAAAAGGTCTTCCCGCCAGTTTTACTGAGCAGGAGATTGAAGCGGAAATATCCAAACACGGCATAAAGGTATTATCAGTCCGGCAGTTTGTGAAAACAAACAAGGACGGAGACAGCAAAGAGAGTAGGCCACTACCGGTGTTTGCAATTACGGTTGGGCCTGATGTAACCTTGAGCAGCCTCACTGCTATTAAAACCATTTTCTATCATACATTTAAGATAGAAAAATATATCAAAACCCAACAACCAACACAGTGCTACCGGTGCCAAAAATTTGGACACGCAAGTCAGCACTGTAATTTAAATCCCAGATGTGTGAAATGCGCAGGCAATCACGACATCAAAACCTGCACCAGTAACTCCCTGAAGTGCGCAAATTGTGGTCTAGCTCACACAGCGAGCTATCGTGAGTGCGCCTCACGAACCAAATTTGTGGAGACTCATGAAAAAAGAGTCCAACCACCAGCACCAAAAAGAGCAGAGCGGGAACTGCCCGCTACCCCACACTCGGCTACGATGCAAAACCTGGAAAGCAACATCCATTTTCTCCAGTCTCCTCCAGTCCTCGAGCCTACGCCAATCTCTACTGCCACGAAGATGTCCAGGCCATCCTACGCTTCTTGTTTTCCAACGATGGAAACCTTAAGAACGAATGTTGACGCACCCACCGCTGAACCTAGGACCATTCCGATGGAGACTGACGATCCGCCATTACATTTAACTACAAGTAAAAACTTTATTAATACAGTGACACAAGTCCTTGATGACCTAAAATCCCTTAGAATTCTCGAAAACCTCTCAGAGATTAAGAACATGATCTCTAAAATCCAAAGAGCTGACACCCCCCTTGATAAAATCACAATCATCGCATCCTATGCATACCTGTTCGAATCCACCGCTGAACCACCCACGATCCTCCTACAAACATAATAAATATCTTAGCCATTAACATTTTTGCGCTCAAACTCAGTCTGATACCGGTACCCGCAAAACACTTTGAGCGAATAATTCTAATACGTCTCATAAAATCTATCGATGAGCTACACTTAATACCTACAAACCAATTCGGTTTCCGTTCAGAACACTCGACCCGCCACGAATTGGTCAGAATCAGCAATTCAAATAGATATATTCAGGTTAGAGTCAAATCACTACTTTCCGTTAAAACTCAAATTGTCGCGGGAGTCCCGCGAGGGGATATCCTCTCCCGTGTACTATTCAACCTATACATCGCTTCTGTTTTTAACAGAATACCTAGAAATGTATTCATTGCTGATCACATTGCTCTGTACTTACCTAGCAAATCGATCAATAAAGCTGTTAGAAGAATAGAAAATTCTGCTTCTCTTAAAATCAGCGATTTAAATAAACGGAAAATTCAAGTGAATGCCACTAAATCAGTAGCAACCTTATTTACTAGCTCCAAGGCCAAACCGACTTTAACTTTGCGTAGCAATAAGATTACCTCAACCGTTTCTGTGAAATATTTAGGTTTACACCTTGATTCCAACCTCCTGTGGAAAAAACTTATATCTGATATCAAGGTCAAGACTAAAATTATTCTAGTACGATTGTATAATTTGCTGAAATCTCTAACGCTCAGTCAATCTCTGAAACTTACTTTATACAAAGGGTTAATCAGACCTATCTCTTATGGTTGTCCTGCCTGGCACGATGCAGCACAAACCCACTTAAATCATCCTCAATTTGTCCAAAATAAATTTGTATGGATAATAAAATGGTCGGCATGCACAATACGCTGGGCATGGCAACCATAGGTAAATTTATCGATAGAATAAATTTGACATTTAAATTTAAACTACAATCCGATCCTAATCCCCAGCTCCAAAACATCAACATTGATAAGAAAGCAAATTGGTCTCACTGACCACCTGTTTTTGTCCCACCTTTCCATATATCCCTTTCTCCCCCGCCCCTCATGCGCCCATTACTTATAAGGTTTTTTAGAAGTCATTTTTCCTTATATCGAGTCATCATGTAAAAATTCACAAACATTATAAAAATGAAAAATTAGGTTAAACTTTAATCATATTAGATATAAAGCCAATGGCTGGTGATCTAGAGCGTAGCACTTAAGATATTAATACTGTATATAGTATGTATATATGACAAATGTTAATAAATAATTTTCAAGCTTTGGCGTAGTGGTAGAGTATCCGCCTATCACTCCGAAGGTCCTAGGTTCGCGCCCGGCCGCCGGAGAATATTTTTTCAAAATATTTTTCAAAATATTTTCTCATAGATTCCGACCGATGCAGGAACTTCCGTGTGTGCTATTGGTGGTACCCATAAAATGAGACCGTCCGGCCGAGCGGGAACCTAACCCGACGCAGGGGGGGGGAGAGGGTGGGTTCCATCATAGGCGCCCGCCATCGTAGCACAGGGGTTTCTGGAGGTTTACCCTGTGTTTAGAAATACGCTGGCCTAAAAATGGCGAAAGTCGGCCCCAGCTGCGTGGGTGGGTGTCCGGTACGCCCCCTGAAGGAATACTTACACGGCCGCTACCGGGGGCGTACAAATGAGAGGGACGGAGGGAAAAAAAACACACACACACACACACACACACAGACACATACAAACACTTTTCGGAAAACGACTCAGGATGATGTGAAACGTCGAGAAAAGTGAAAATATCATGAAAATTTCACTTTCGATTTTCGGGGTCATTACAATAACTTCTCTATATCGGGAAGTTAAAAAAGAAGAGAGAAAATGCTCTATCAAAAGCATATACAGTCCTTCACTAAAATTCGTAAACTCGTTGAAGTTGGCCGCGAAATCGATTTGCAAACGTGTGTTCAACTCTACTGAAACTTTATATTTCACAGCGTAAAACTAGTTTCTTCATTACCGGTAACTGTCCCTTGTATCTTCGGAGTAAATTGGAGGAACGATTTGGAATGGTGGATTCTTTTTGCTATAGTTTGGTAAATGTCACATCCCTGGCAACAATGGTCACCTCGTGCATATCCGAAAGTTGTGACCATTTGTTATATGCATTTGTGGTTCTAAAGATAGAATGTTTCTAATGTGGTAATTCATTTATGGGGAATCTGGCTAGAATGCCAGATCACGTTCCGAGGTGCATGGAGGAAATGGGTCGCACTAAGTCCCGCATTTTGAGGTGCCAATCGGAGTGCACTGACCTACGGAGTAGCCTCGAGGACATGCTCCAACTAATGACCGTAATCCTCAATCTAATGACTAACATTACTACAAAGTAGGATCCGCCACTGCTGTTTAAAATGAAGAAAATAATATGGAAAAAAAGGAATCTTGTTTGAACAAAAATTAATTATTTCATTATAATGAAATCCATTTATTATAATAAATTATTGAATATTGTAATTCATTTCTTAAGATCAGAGAGTTGCTTAATTAATTATTAAAAAATAAAAACTAATTGTACTGAGGATCAGCCGCACTTTTATTCAAAATGAATTTATAGCTATAGTTTGTGCATGCAATCGGCAGGAAATTGTTTGTAGTAGACAAATCGACTATTTTTGACGTTGAAGAGTTCATTTTTTAGTCATTACAAACATTATGTTAATTGACACTTAATGTTAATTGAAGATTTTCGGAGTAACAATTAATTGTTCATGGCAGGAGAACAAATGAAAAGGATATTATTCCAACTTTTTGTTGGATATGTTCAATTTTCTAAAATAATGACTGAATGTTATTTTGACATCACAGACGTCATAAATTGCACTAAGTCAGTACTCTCGTTGCTTAGAGCAGCATTGATTGCTATCAAAGATATGGAGAGTTTTACTCACAGGCAACAAATTTATATAACACATATGAACATGGAGGGCTACTCGATGATACTCTCCATATCTTTGATAGAAATCAATACTACTCTAAGCAACGAGAGTACTGACTTAGTGCAATTTATAACGTTGTTTGACGTCGAAATACCATTCAATCATTATTTTAAAAAATTGAACATATCCAACAAAAAGTTGGAATAATATTTTTTTCACGTGTCCTCCTGGCATGAACAATTAATTGTTACGGCGAAAATCTTCAGAAAATATTTTTTTTAAACAATTGTGGTGACGTTCAATCACCATGCACGAAAAATTCTGAGGTAAATTCCACATTCAAAGGCAAATCCAAAATTCCAAAAGTGAAATCTTAAATCCACCGTCTGCTAATCCAATTAAAAATCTCGAATCTCAAATCTCAAAATCTGAATTCTGAAACCCCCAATCCCAAGTTCCAAATTTCAGATCCTAAATCGTAAATTTCAAATTTCATATTTCAATTGCAATTTGCAGCATCTAATCTCAATCACACATCCCGAATTCTAGTTGTACTTTCAAAAATGTGAAAAGTAGGGAAGTAGAGAAGGGTATATTCAGAGTTCGGCATGTGCATTGAAAATTTTCAATTGTCGATTTTTCATTTTCAATTTTTAGAAGTTCTTTTTCATAATGGTTGATTGACAATTTATCATTCTTAATCGATAATTACAAATCGACAACTGGAAATTGAAGATTGTTAATTTCAAATTCCGTTTGTTCGTAAGAAGTTACATTTCAGATTTTTCGTTAAGTCACTTGCACTGCACTACTCACACGATTCTTCTAATTATCTAACAATTAACGCATTACTTAATATAAAAAAAAAAATTCATTTTCTGGTCAGGAAGGAGAAAACCACCATTTTAGTGCTCGACTAGAACAAACAGTTCCAGGCACGTCATGAAAAGGTGATTAGTTTTTAAATAATATTAGAAATATTAATTTGGATTAGAGAAAGAACCGGGGTGATTGCTGGTTATGTGAAATCCAACAAGAGCCAGAGGTTTTAGACATAATTCGAAGTAATGAACAGCTGATTGGCCACTGCACGCGCGCGGATCGCGGTACGCGGGGGGGGGGGGGGGATTTATGAAAAAAAATTATTTTTTTGTACAGAGGTAACAACGTATGTACAAACAAACAAATTATATTTTTTGCACTTCACTTAACTTATGTTATATGATGTGTCGGCTAACACACACAAAAATTTCATTATTTTTTTATAAATAAACAGGAGATGTACAAAAAAATTAAACAATGTACAATAATGTACACTCGACTACATCAAGTACTGTTCATACTTTGTGTACTTTGTCGGCTAAGTACCCAGTGGTGCGGCGTTAAGTACTGATTGACATTTATCAAACTATAGCAAAAAAAATCCACCATTCCAAATCGTTCCTCCAATTTACTCCGAAGATACAATGTACAGTTACCGGTAATGAAGAAACTAGTTTTACGCTGTGAAATATAAAGTTTCAGTAGAGTTGAACACACGTTTGCAAATCGATTTCGCGGCCAACTTCAACGAGTTTACGAATTTTAGTGAACGACTGTACTCAAGATAGGGACGATCACACAGATGGTAAATGACTGGCGGTCGATAAAGCAGAGCACCTTGTGGTATTTGTGATGGTTAAGCAGCGATGATGGTAATGCAGTTCCATTTTTTAGGCAGATACATAGAACAGTTAGTCACGTCGTTACAGATATCCCAAGGTGTAAAAGGCTCGTAGCAGAAAAGACAGGTCAGTAGAGCGAGACAAAAATGGAGGTTATCTTGCACAATATGCACAATTTGCAAACTACAGACAGGCGTGTCCAAGCGGAGAAACAACCAACAGCCACTGATTATATATTTAGTGATCGGTTGCAAAAAGCGCATGCGACGTGTCTACAACAAAAACCGCCGTATGGTGAGAAAAAGCAGAAAATATAGAATGTGCGCACAACGCGAATGAGAAAGAGGGAGAGAAATAGCTTGGATCTAATAGAAGGGGGAGTTAACTGTGACGTCACCGCTTCCACTTTTTCTCGGTACACTCCCCATCTTTGATGAATAACTTATATGCGTGACCCACCGACGGTCCACAAAGAAGCTTTACTTCAAAAACATGTAATTCGTTGCAATAGCGAAAGTTCAAATAGCCATAACTCGCGAATCATGCAAGCTAGAAAAGAATTGAAAACTGATGAATCCTTCTGTCGAGGATGTTACCAAGCACTGTGGATGCTGTCCAAAACAAGAAATATGAGGTCGCACAGTTTGATCAATTGGCCTGAAATTGCCCATATGCAGATGAGAAGTCATGTGGCACCCATTTCTCCTGAAAATTATTCGTTGAATCACGCAAGTACTCGGTTCATTATCTCATCTCAGTTGATACTGTTATCGTTACTGTTGCAACGTTATCGTTGCATCCTTGCCTCTTTTTCCAGCCCCATTCCTCCGCCAAACACGTGCGGGTTACCGTCGGTCGTGGTTTTTTTAACTTCGATCAACCGAATTATGTGAAGATTGATCGTAAAATATTATTTGTTCTTCGTGGAACTGACGCCGAGCGTCTCGAAAGAATGAGGGAACAATTTTCTACAAGCCTCACTATGCACCAGATTTCCAATTTCATAATAATTCAAGTCAGGATATGTAGTTAATATGAGCTGACTAACGCTGTCTAATGGCAACCTTTTTTATTACTCAAGAACACAATGTTTATGAATACGGACCAAAATTTGGAACCGCTGGTGCTTTTTGAATCACCCTATCGCCAATGGTAACTATAGCACGAAACGGGTTGGGCCCGAATTTTCATAGGTACTTGCCTCAACTACTGCAAAAATATAATAACATAATGTTTGAATCAGGAAATGCTCATTCCAAAAGTTAGGAATATGCATAGTAGAGTGTATGCATGGAAAGTACATTCATACCGGAAACTGCCAGTGAGGAGGACCCCCACGTTCTTCATATGCAATATTTAATCCCTGTACATCAGGCCGGTGGTAAATTTCACAATTCTCCGACACATCTGTGGTGTATTCACGATCTTTCAGTCTTCATTGCTATCGCTGCACAATGAGAACGGGTAGCAATACAGTAACCTTCATACACTTTTTCATAGTTTATAGAAAATCGTAAATAGGTCTTAAAAATTCTACAAAAATATGAACAAAAAAATACGGTACTTTGAACAACTTTTTGGTCAAGGGTCAAGATCATCATTAAATTTTACTCAATAATTTTCTGATGTTATGTATAGAAGTTGTCGTGTATTGACGAGCACATTCCAGTTGACGGAAGGCCGCCGGCCGATGCGGACACATCGCGCGGTATGGGCGCCGTAATTGCAGGGTTAATAGATTCGGAAGCGGTAGATAGATGGCTTAAATGTGATTTGGTATCAAGTAGATAGGATAGTAGTATCATCTTCATATCAGAGCTAGGGTGGGTGAGTTCACTTTGACTCGACTCTGGGTTTTAGTTGGCGAGAAGGGTTTTAGTTTGAACATCAATTATTTCGAATTGGTATCATCAAAGTCTAAATTCATCAAATGAGGCTATATTTGTAGATGAATTCTTACCTTCGTACTGGTGTTGTAGTTTTCACCATTCCAGCGAGTAAATTGATGCTCGAAGGACTGATTTCAATAACTGATGACTTTTTAAAATCATAATCGGTGGTACTCGTTTCAAAGTATTTCCTCGTATTACTGTACTCTTCATGTGTCATTATTTTACGAGGTGCCTTAGTGACATTTGCAAAGAATGTCGGAATATAAGGTTTGGAGAAGTATTGACCATTATCCAAAGACGTAAAGTCTCCCTTTCCCTTTTTCTCGACAAGCTTCTCAGTCGCAGGTACATCAGTAGTAGGCCCGCTTATATCACTCGATAAGTTCTCGTAATATTTATTGTTTATACTCTGAGCATTATTTTTTTTCGTTTTTTCAACAAATGAATTATACAGGTTGTAAGTATCATAAAAAGTGGATGTGACTGGGATTGATGTTGTTGATCTTTGAATATTGTTGTAATTATTTTCTTGTCGCACAGTCATGTCACTTGTCGGATACTTCATTGTGGGTTGCGTGCGTGAGACCTGGCTCTTTTGATTACTCACATTATCATTTTTCGTGTTGTGTTGTTCATTATAGCTACTGTAATTGTCCTGATAATTTACTGTGTACATTGTTGGTCTAGTAGATGTTCCGTGGTTAAAGTATTGGTTGACCAGGAATGACGTCATCGTTGTTGATTCGATCGGTTGATCTGCATTTCGTTCATTGTTTTTGTTATAGACTATTGGGCTCACAGTTGTACTGGAAGAATAGCTGTATTGCTGAATGAAAGACGGTTTGGATGTTGAAGGTATAGTTTCCTTTAGGGATTTTTGAGTATGATTTAAACGTTTATGAGTATTAAGGTAATCATATGTAGACCCAGGTATGGTCATTGTCGACATTTCATGTTGTCCTCCAGCACTCTGAGAAGTTTTTCGATTGTTCTTATAATTATTGTAACTCGGAGTGGGTCGAACTGTTGTCCTTCCATAGGTTATTCTCTGGAAACTGGTGTAGCTGTTTTCATTAGGGTAGGTTATCGTGGCTGATGGGACTGGAATATTGGATGAAACATTCTTATTTTTGTCAATTTGTTGTTTACGAGTAAGGTGGCTCACTTCCGATTTCCTCTTTGTCTCGATAATAGAATGTTGATATCCTTTCTCACCATGGTAGTCCTCGTCTCTGGCGTTTTTGGGACTGCTGTAGAAGTTGTTGTTATTACTATTCCTTATGATTTCGCGACGATTAGAGTTTAACTGGGAAGTATAAGTAGGAGTGGGCGTGTCCCGATTCAAGCTGTTGACAGCTGACCTTACTGGATCGTTAGACTCACTGCGCTGCAGCTGATCTAGCGGTTCTGAATCACTGCGAATGGAATCATAGTGGACAGATTCAAGGCCGGATCCTATACGATATAGATCGAAATTGTCTGAGGCGTAGTAGAGTGTAGCTGCTTCGCAATCCACGTCGTACCAGTCTGCACAAGTCTGTGATTCCTGATCGAAAGCCGTATCATTCGGACATAGAAATCTGTAAGGTTAATAAAATCACATGAGAGAACAGAACATTCGTAATGTGAGGTGATGTGTTTTAGAACTTCTGACTGGCGTTAATATATACAGCGCACTTTAAGTCCGCCGCTATTATTGGACTGGAGGAAGACTTCAGATGTTTTCTGGCCTTTTCACTACAATACAACGAAAATTCTGATGTGGTATGCACCACATCATTATATAAGAATGCTACTTTCCAAACTGCGAATTCAGAAAAATTGGTATCTCAGAAATCCACGGACGTCAGACTGGTGAGTCCGAGTTCCACTGGTGTTTGTACATAGCCTCTATGCCCCCATCACACTAATGTACAAATTCCAGAGAAATTGCGTCACCAGTCCGACTATATCTAGTCGGCTTAAACTTACAAATGAGCCTTATTAGGCTTAAATGTATTATTGGTTCGGATGCAGAATTACGTGTGCTGAACGTTGGCCGTACAATCTGAAGAGGGCGGACGCCTATAGAAGCCTGGATCCTGGGGTTTGGCTGACTTCAATAAATTTATTTCCCATGCCACGGAAGAAATGGCATGATTGTGGTATCTGATTGTAAATCAGATTGTAGGTAATTCGGAATTGGGTGCATGGGTAACAGGGCAGTCGCAGTCCCGGTGCCCGAGGGATCATTCAGAAGTATCTTCAAGCGCTGAGATTCTTTCGGAGAAATTTTGCGTTCTATAGGTCATAGATGGTTTTTTTAACTTCCCGATTTTTAACTAACTCCATATAACTGAGAACTGACCAGATTTTGGATGGAATTGGTCCAGTACATGTATTGTTATTAACAATTTCAATTATTTAAAATATCTTACTGCATAAACTATTCGAGATAGCGCAAAATTCATACAAGAAAAGTGGTTCCCTACAAAAAAATACGTGTCATAAGGAATTAATTTTTTCGCTCATTTGCATAATTGAGGAGGTATGTCCGCTTCAACAATTATGTATGTAATAAGTGAACAAATAAACCCAGCGTTGTCATGACGGTCCCAATCAAAGCGTTTCCATACCAAATCGAGGAAATTCCATTGTGTATGGCATTTGTGCAGTATATGCAATGCAACATTAGATAACAGATTTAATTGTAGAAACCAATGGAAATCCACATTTAATTTCTTATGACTTTTTCCCATCATTATCATAATTAAGAAGGTATGACGGATTTAACCCTCGAGCGGCCGCACCCCTACTGACGTCTAACTCCCACTCAAGTAACGAGCATAAGTTTCATCCTCATGCTCACCATGCGTCTCCTCAAATATTCATAATTATTTGCTTCATAAATGAGTCAGTTTAGAATTGTCGAACCTGCAATTTTTCGTTATGACACCAACAGGGGTCTCAGTGATTAGCAGTGGTATTTTGGAGAAAAATAAATTTACTATGCTGTGCTGAGCCACTAAATGAGGAAGCTCTCTTTGTGCCCCGAATGGGGCACACACATGCTCACACCACTAGTTTTTTTTATTAGTCTTCAAATTTTAGCGAGATAATGTTACAGGAAATTATAATTTTGACGTTAATGTCAAAAACCATAGGCTCTAAAATATTTAGTAGGTCAGAATCTTTTAAAGAATTTATATCGTATTTTAAGTTGATTTGGTCGAGGTAGGACAATATAAACACTAGTGCGGATATATCCAATAGTCAAAATTGAGGGATTGCGCACGGTCCGAAATATTTATTGTCGGCACTCAACAAGCGGCCAGACGCAGATACTCTCATATAGCTTGGTACATAGTACAAAATTGTCGTTACCGGAAAAGCATAGAAAGGTTGTTCTCAATTGCATTGCTGCCATCTCCACGCAGAGTCGGTTTCTCACAAAATTTGTAAGTAATACACCCGTATATTCTGCTTGACTATAAATCTCTTGGGAATTTATTTCTCTCATTCGTGGATTCTCCAAAATTACCGCCCTGACTCAGAGACAACAAACTGTATAAAGTTAATTTAATCGAAATTAACTGGCGTCCACCGGGTTTCATACTTTATATTTATTTGAACCCGAGCAGCTTAAACCCAGGCCGCGCCGAGTGGAAGAACACCAATTTGAAATATTTAGGTATTTGAAATATCAAAGGGAGAAAAAGTTCTTTCATTTCAATAATGATGCGCCATAAACAACACAGTTACTATTTACAGTTACTAGTTACTGACAATTTTTTTGCTAATTTATAACATTGGTGAAGTCGAACGGCTATGGAAAATCTAATAATTTATGGGCGCAATTAGAAAATTGTCGGTACCCACCCAACTAATATCAAGACTTAAAATCAAATCCAAGCGATAGCCAATTAAATTCGCCCTCCGTCGGTGCCCATTTCATCCTTTAATCTCACATAAAATAAAATTGAACGCTAATGCAAGTCGAGCTGCTGTGACAAATCTAATGTTTTCGCAGCGTAGCGGCCACCAATAATGCGTGTACTCATGCATGGTATATTGGAGACGAATGAACGTAGTATGCTAGGCTAAAATAGCAAATCGAGAAGGTTGGATTTTTCATTTTATATATGAGGCACATATATGTTCATATCACTAGTTGAATTAATGAAATGCTTCAATAGATTGAATAAATCTTCTATGCTATGAAATTGAATCTCATTATTCAGTGGGAGCCACCAGAAGGTGGAGGGTAATTTTCTACGAGGAAGGGGAAGTTGAAGGAATGGAAGAAGGGGATGGATATTAAGGAGAAGCTAATGTCGATAACCCGAAATTTTTGGTAATTCGAAAAATCCTTTAGGAATTCGATTCTGCAAGCTACCATTATCGTCCATTGCATCACATAATCCTTAGGATGATGCACGCAATGAAGTTTTTCCAATAGACGATTACCGACGTCAAAATAGCCGAGTATTTGTTTTGAGTCGGCGTCGTACGGACGCATGTCTACCGCTCTCTGCGAAATGTAAATTTCAAACGTACAGTGCTTATAGTACAGTGAAATTCTAAATCGAGTAAAAGTTTTGGCACAAAAGTGTCAAAATTAAAAAACCTTAAAATTCCCTTGGTTCCAAAAAGGAAAGCCAAAATGAGTCCTCCGATGGAAGACCCTAAAAAAAGAAAATAGCCGTTACGAAACCTTCGACTAGTGCGAGTTCCGTTCCCGCTCGCCTCGCCAAACCTTCCGACACTTCTGATGGACCTCAAGAGGTTCCAAAACAAACTTCTGTCCCTCCAATAATCATCGAGAATGAAAAACTGGAGACAAAAAAATTAATCAATTTTCTGCAAAGCAACGCCGCAGATAACAATTTCAAGATGAAATTTAATGGAAGTACCACGATCGTCCATCTACGAACGATCGAGGACTACAACAAAATCGCAAGTGTCCTGAAAAGGCAAAACATCAATTTTTTCACTTTCGGTCTTAAAAGTGAGCGACCGAAAAAATACATTTTGAAAGGGCTTCCAAGCAGTTTCTCAGAAGACGAAATTGAAGCCGAGTTATCAAAACACGGCATCAAGGTACCTTCCGTTCGCCAGTTCGTAAAAGTGAACAAAGACGGTGACACCAAAGAAAACAGGCCACTACCGATCTTCGCTATCACGGTGGGCCCTGAAATAACCTTGAGCAGCTTTGCTGCTATTAAAATCAATTTCTACCACACTTACAAAATAGAAATGTTTGGCCATGCACGCCAACACTGCAACCTGAACCTCAGATGTGTAAAGTATGCGTGAAACCATGACGTCAAAGCCTGCACTTCGAAAACTCTTAAGTGCGCGAACTGCGGACTAGCCCACACGGCCAGGTATAGAGAGTGAAAAAACGAGCACAGTCGGCCAGGCCCAGCATAGCGCCATTGGAATTGCCCGCTACGCCTCACTTGGCCACCATCCAGAATCTGGAAAGGAACATCCATTCCCTCCAGTCTCCTGCAGTTCCAGTGCCTACTCCGATTTCTACTGCCAATACGTCCAGGCCCACCTACGCTTCTTTCTTCCCATCGGTGTAAACCTCGAGAAGGAACGTTGCCATACCCACTGCTGAACATAGGATCATCCCAATGGAGACACATGTTCCAGAATCATATTTAAGTACCACTAAAAATTATATTATTACAGCGAAACAGGTCCTGAGACAACCCTCAGAATCCCCGAAATCCTCTCAGCGCTCAAAGATATGATCTCTAAACTCCAGAGAGCTGACACCCCCATTGACAGGATCACAATCATCGCATCCTGTGCTCACCTATTCTCACCCTCCTCAGAAACACCTCCGATTCCCCCGCAAACATAACCAACATATTGGCAATTAATATTTTTGCGCTCAAGCCCAATCTGCACGAGTTATTACGCATTGTCCATAGCAATAACATTAAAATTTTTCTGATTTCAGAGACTATGCTAAACAGCAAAACGAAAAAAATAAACTTTCCAGACTTCTCGCTGATCAGGGAAGACAGAATGGCCAAAGCAGGTGGTGGTGTCGCGGTGGCGATCCACAAAACCTTGAGACATAGAACACTTCCGCATGATCTCCTGTCGCTCACCGAATACGTGGGAGTAGAGGTCCAAGTGGACAATAGAATAACGAGGATCTACTCAATTTATAATCCACCAGATGTCTCATTAGATGCAAATCTTTTGAGGCACCTACTCTCCGATAGTACTTCAACAATTATTGTTGGAGACTTTAACGCGAAGGACACTGCTTGGACCTCTGCTAGGCCGAACGAATCAGGTAAGATTCTCTCAAATTTTCTGACAGAACAAAAAAATAATCTGCTCTTTCCAGACGTTCCAACACATTACCCCCATAATTCTAACACTCCTAGTACTATTGACCTTTCATTAACTAACAACATCTCTATCAGCAATAATTTCATCACTCTCTCCGAATCCCCATCCCATCAACTAACCACTGCTTTTCTCCCTGTTTGGCAAACCAACCTCACCAGAGCCATCAAAAATTTTAAACTACGCGAAAACCAACTGGAAAAATTTCAAGGACATCTTGAATGACGAGATTTCTACACCAAACCCGTCATGTAATAACACTGAAGCAATAGATAAACATATAACAAATTTCACTAAAATCATTCAAACAGCCCTGGATTTCTCCACTCCCATCCGGTCAGCTAGATCCACCCATACTCCTCTCCCATCCGAAATAGTCTCCTTAATAAAACTAAAAAATTATATTAGGTTAAGATGGCAAAAAACGCGGAATCGCTACCTTAAATCCGAACTCAATCAGCTGATCAAAAAAATCAGGCTTAAATTAACCGAATGGAAACAATGTTCTTTTTTTTGGAAATACACAATACGATGGGCATGGCAACCATAGGTGAATTTATCGATAGAATAAACGAGACATTTAAATTGAAGCTACAATCCCATCCCAATCCCCAGCTCCAAAACATCAATATTGACAAGAAATCAAATTGGTCTCGCTGTTTGATTGAGTCAGTTTGGACTTCTCAAATAGGCATGTTTTCGTTATGATAATAACAGGGGTCACACGGATTAACCCTAGTATATTGGATAAGAATAAATTTTGTAGATTGTGCTGAAAAATCAAACCGGGAAATTTTGTTTGTGCCCCGAGTGGGGCACACACATGCACACACCACTAGTTTTCTCATGGATTCCTCACGTCCCATTTTTATTTCATAACTTATGCTACTTGTTATTGAACCTTATTATCTGCATTGATTGAGGGTTAAAAATTGAGGGTTCCTATATTTTCAGATTTTACGACATTCATATTCCATGAATATATATAAAACATTACAAACGAGAATTAGTCTAATTATTAATGTGATGTCCAAATCAATTATATAGATATGGTCACCATATTCTGAAATTCCCAAGCAATGTATAACTTTTGGGGTTTTCACGTTTGTCTAAACTTCGTATAAGATTAGGACCGTCTAGCACCGCATGGTTCATAGCCCTAAGTACCAAACTGAGATTAAGCACTAGACTGTGTGTCATTATGGTTTACTGAGAAAGGTATCATGAATTTAAACCCCCTGATATATTATTTTAACTGAAAAACTCTCAAAACGGTTCCTTCCAGCGGACGTCACAAGTAAATCAGCTGCAGTCGATCCGCCAAAAATATTAAATTCAGCTGTGGCTGACTGGAAGAAATTCAAGGATGCCACAAATGATTAAATTAAAAATTTCATGACCCTTAGAAACGTTTCCTACCATTTTGAGCGAGATGTGTGTGTGTGTGCGTATGTAAGAAAAATTTTGTCGAGCTATTTCTCTTGAACAAATTATCCGATTTGGGTTTTCTTATACTCATTCGATAGGATTCCGCCTGACTTAGGCCTGATTAACTTCGCGATCTAGGGACGTTATTGTAATCACCCCGAAAATGGAAAATTGGGTTTCCACCATATCTCCACGTTTAAAAGTCTCCCCAATCGTTCTGGACCATCTTTGGAAAAAAGTCTGTATGTGTGTGTGTGTGTGTGTGTGTGTGTGTGTGTGTGTGTGTGTGTGTGTGTGTGTATGGCTTCATACGTATGTGCCCAAATTTTCCGTTAACGACTTCTTGAAAACTAATGTTCCGATTCGATGAATTTTTTTTTTGATCGATGAGTATTTAAAAAAGGCCTTCCACATAAAATTAAAAAATTAAAAAAGGCCTTCCACATAAAATACGTATTTTCACATGGGGAACAACTTTTCTCATATACATTTTACGTTAACTCGAATAGGTTAAGGATGACCGTCGATTAACCCGATTTGCGATTTTTGACCTTTCGATTTTCTGGAAATCATTGAAAACTGCTGAGTGGATTCTTTCCAGAATGTAATCAGCACTAAGTTACATGAAGACTCATGGATCAAAAGAAGAATTAATCGAATCAGACGATTCATTTTCAAGAAATCGTTAGCAGAAATTTCGGGCACATACGTACGAACACACACACACACACACACTTCCATGGGAGAAACCTAACTCCCGAAACCAAGGGTACCAAGGGTGGGATCCCTATAACAGCCCATGAAGCAAATATGAACAGTGATGATAACACAATCGTATCCCACGCGGTCAACTCCCAAAAGGGAAATTCCGCCGTCGGTTCCGATCAGGTGGAAGCCCTGATGGCCGGCGCTGGCTCCTCGGATTGTGGGAAGTCAACCATCACTTGATCATCCCCGGGTGGCCCACTTGACCCCAAATGCTACAAGTGGATTCCAAAGTACGATGAAGACTACATGGGATCAGCAAGAAAATGCTCTGGCAACGCTGGTGAATGTTCTTACGGATAAAAATTGAAGAACCATCAACGAAGAGATTCGTAATCATGCTAGGAGAATCCAAACTTCCGCAAAACGGATAAGAACTATGATGGAAACAGGAATGCAAAACACCCTTACTAGCAGCAGCATGGCTCACCCCAACCCCCCAGATCCTAGATTGCCATAGGTGAATCTAGGGAGCGGTCATAATGCCAAGGAAAAACCAGGAACATCCCAACAAACGTCCATGAGACGGGATAAAAGAAACGAGAGAACGCCGCCCGATGACAGAGGGGGAAAAAAGCTCAAAAGTGCATTAACAACCTCCCCCATGAATGTGCAGGTGCTGGTAAGCAAGACACTCCGGTAGGCGGAAACGGTGCCAGGCACGAAGCGTCGAATTCCGTAACGGAAAATGATGAAAGTGTTTGGGAGAAAGGCAAGAGACGAAAGAAAAAACGTAATTTGCCTCAAAACCCCCCAGGAGTTACGCAGAGTGATCTTCAGTTGGAGAAGAAAACAGCCACCAGACCGGATGCGCTGATTATTCGACCGACCGCTAAAGATATGTACTCTGAAATTTTGAGCCGAATGAAGAAAGATGAGAGCGTTTATGTGGCTAGCACATGCGTAGATGAAATCCGCAAAACAGCCTCACCACATGTTCTATTAATCCTTGCCAAAGGAAAGAATGGACCGATCAGGACTATGCCACAAATGCGGCGAAAAAGGGCATAAAAGCTCCGAATGCAAGGCGTCTCCTAAATGTGTTCTATGCCTCGAACGGGAACCCACGAAGGATCACGCCCATGTTGCTGGTACTATCAAGTGCCCAGTCTATCAGAGTGCACTTCAGAAGATCCGTACGAAACCATAGTGCGAGTGTTGCAAGTGAACCTTGTCCACTGCGCAGCCGCACAGGATCTGCTGACGGAGACCGTTAGGGACTTGAAGATTGATGTTCCCATCATTTCGGAACCGCATAGGAACCTATACAGGGTGTCCCGCAACTGCGCACTCTAAATTTGAGGATGGGAAGAGGGCAAAATTTGGAGTCGAAAGTTCCTTTTCCACTTTTCTCTCCGAGACCCTCCCACCGAGTTACCCAATTTTTAAATGAGTGAATCAGAGCGTAGCTCCGCCCCCTTGACCAGTGGTTCTCCATTGAATAGTTATGAATTAGTTTTCACATGTTCCACGTCGCATGTCCCATGTGTGTATGTGTATGTTTTTCTTTTTTTTTCCTCCGTCCCTCTCATTTGTACGCCCCCGGTAGCGGCCGTGTAAGCATTCCTTCAGGGGGCGTACCGGACACCCACCCATGCGGCTGGGGCTGACTTTCGCCATTTTTAGGCCATCGTATTTCTAAACACAGGGTAAACCTCCAGAAACCCCTATGCTACGATGGCCGGCGCCTATGATGGAATCCACCCCCCCCCCCCTGCGTCGGGTTAGGTTCCCGCTCGGCCGGGCGGTCTCATTTTATGGGTACCACCGATAGCACACACGGAAGTTCCTGCATCGGTCGGAATCCATGAGAAAATATTTTGAAAAAATATTCTCCGGCGGCCGGGCGCGAACCTAGAACCTTCGGAATAGTAGGCAGATACTCTACCACTACGCCAAAGCCCCGACTGTTGTATGTGTATGGGTATGTGTATGTGTATATGTATGAGTATGTGTACATGTATGTGTATGAGTATGTGTACATGTATGTGTATGGGTTTTTTTTTTTTTTTTTTTTTTTAAAAGAAAAAAGAGAAAGAAGGAAGCCAACCTCCTTCCTCACGCTTCCTTCTTTCTCTTTCCTCCCTTTTTTTTTTTAAATCTTTATTGAAAACAAACCAAAAAAAACTTACAAATTAAAAGTACAAATACAGAAAACAAAAAACCAAAAACAAGGGACAATACTCCTTGGCCTACACTAGTAGAAGGACAACCTTCTATATCCCAGTATCCTCAAATCACGACGGAACATCTGCGGAGCAATACTTCGTTGCGTAGGGGACGACAGCCGCGGCTTCCTCAGTAGCGAATCCTCTCCGGTCGTTCACGGTAAGAAGATCCTCCATTTAATCTGGATTTTTCCGAAGCTGCTCCTCGCGGCGCAGCTCCTGCAGAACCTCCATTGCGAAGTCGCTTGTCGCGTTCCATGCTGCCTCTGATGACAGCATAACTTCCACAAGATTTCCAACATTAATGGGTTTGCCTGCGTTATTTTCCCATATAAACCGTTGGACATCGAAACGCGGACATGCAAAGAGAACATGTTCCGCGTTTTCCTGAATTCCCTGACACTTTGGGCAATCCGGGGAATCTTCATGCTTGAATTTGTGAAGATATTCCCGAAAGCACCCGTGTCCTGAGAGCATCTGGGTTAGGTAGTAATTGACTTGTCCATGTGATCGGTCAAGCCAAACATTCAACTCCGGAATAAGTCGATGAGTCCACCGGCTTTGGTCGAGGCGTCCCACTGTAGCTACCATCGCTGGATGCTGTGGTTACGTTCTTCTCTCCTCAGTTCTACTGGGCTCAGCTTAGTTGATGTTTTGCGTGTGTAGAGTCGCCTACGCTCCTTCGCTAGAACTTCGATATGTATCATCCCAGCAATGACACACACTGCTTCGTTGGATACTGTCCGGTATGCGCCAGCCACCTTCAGGGCACTCAGCCTGTAGACTGGAACAACTTGCCGTCGTGCTGCTTGACTTCGTAGGGCATCTGTCCATATGGGGATACCATATGTTAATACCGATGTGACAACTGATGATAACAAGAGTCTTCTCCTCTGTTTTGGCCCTCCAATGTTCGGCATGAGTCTTGCAAGGGCAGTCCTCACTGCACCCGCCTTACTGCTTGCATGTAGGGCTTGTTGTCTAAAACTGAGCCGGGCATCAATCATAATTCCTAAGTACCGTATATAGGGCTGGGAAGTTATTTTGTGCTCGCCGACTTGCAGCGTGATTGTCTCCAATTTCTTTCGGTTCGTGATGAGTAGTGCCTCAGTCTTATGCTCTGCAAGTTGTAGACCAATCGAGTCCATCCATTTCCGTATCTTGTTAAAAACATTATCGAAAATGAGCTGAAGCGTGAATAGATGTTTTTCCACGATGGTTATAGCCACGTCATCTGCAAACGCCACGAGCTTTGCCCCCGTCGGCAGTGCCAGTTTCAGCAATTCGTCGTACACGATATTCCACCGAAGGGGCCCCAACACTGAGCCTTGAGGTACACCCCCAGTCACCTTATATCTTTTGGGGCCTACTTCTGTGTCATACCTGAGAACTCTGTCGGTGAAGTAGTTACCTACCATCTTTTGCAGATATGCCGGTACAGATAGCTTCGATAATGCCGCCAAAATGGAATCCCACCGTACCGAGTTGAAAGCGTTCTTGACGTCCAGAGTAACAACCAAACAGTATTGTTTCGTACCTCCTTTCCATTGTCCGCCCTCAATCGCTCTCTTCGCTGTTTTCACCACCAGGTCTATAGCATCCAACGTAGATCGTCGTCGTCTGAAGCCGTATTGGGCTTCGGCCAATAGGGGTTCCACCACTGCCTCAATTCTCTGATGTATAATGCTCCAGGATCTTGCCCGCAGTATCCAGCATACAGAGTGGACGATATGATGACGGTTCGTCCGGAGGCTTTTTTCCCTTAGGAAGCAGTACGAGTCTCTGTTGCTTCCATCTGCTGGGGAAGATACCTTCCTGAATGCAAGCATTGTACATATCGAGAAAGATTCCAGGTGCTGCATTAATGGCGGCCTTCAGTGCTATATTTGGCACACCATCGAGACCAGCGGCCTTGTTGTTGCCCACTCTACTACAGGCCTGCAATAGTTCATCAACTGTAATCGGTGGAATTTCGTCGTTGATACCATTCTTCACATACGTCCCAGTAATATTCGTTTGTTGAGGAAATAAGACAGCCACAATCCTCTCCAGGAGCCCAGGGCAGGTCGGTGATGGCATCGGTTGACTCTTAAGTCGCGCCATAACCACCTTGTACGGTCTGCCCCAAGGATCCTTATCCACTTCCTCCAAAAGCTCGTTCCAACAGACGCGTTTGCGAAGCTTTATGGCCTTGGTGAGTTTACGCTTAGCGGCTTTAAACTTCACTTCCAGGCTTTCAGGATTGGACTTCTTCCTTGCGCGTTGCCAGGATCTTCTCGCTGCGAAACATTTCTTGCGGAGGGTCGCGATTTCATCGCTCCACCAATACACCGGTGGCCGTCGGTTACCACTAAATTTCCTGGGCATAGTAGCATCGCAGGCGTCGGTGACTCTCCGCATGACTCCGTCTACTTTTTCTGCGGTATTGCTACCGTTTACGGGGTCAGTCTTCAGTGCTACAAGGAAGGTGGTAATGTCGAATTTTCTCACATTCCAGCCGACTCCGTTTGTTCTTTCTGGTGTGGGCGCGGACCTCCGGCCAACATACACCTCCCAGAGTATCGCTCTATGATCACTGGCAGTATAGATCTCCCATACCTCCCATGCACAATTTCCTTTCAGCAGGCTACTGCTGACAAAGGTGAGATCTATAATTGAGCTCGCTTGTTCTCTGCGAAATGTTGGTTCACTTCCATTGTTCAATAGGACAACATCTAAAGTCGAGAAGGCTTCTAGTAAAGCACGTCCTCGCTGATTCGTCTCCTTGCTACCCCAGTCAAGTGCCCAGGAATTGAAATCTCCCGCAATGGCCACCGGGAAATGCTGTTTCGCATCCATCACGAGTCTATCGAGAAATGTTGTGAAGTCTTCATAACAAAAGCTTGGTGGTGCATAGCAGCTATAGAAATAGATACCATTCACCTTGGCCACAGCAAACCCAGACTGTTCGACACCATCGTATGCTTCAAACGGTAAACTACCGCAGGACTAAACGACGGCTTTATTGCTAGTATCAGTCACCCAGTTTTGGGAATGTAGATTCCTGTAAGGTTCGGAAATGACGGCAACATCAATCTTCAGGTCTCGAACCGTCTGCGTCAGCAGATCTTGTGCTGTTGCGCAGTGAGCAAGGTTCACCTGTAACACTCGCACTATGGCTGTGTACGGATCTTCTGGAGTGCATCCTGGTAGACTGGACATTTGATGCTACCAGTTACATGGACATGGTCTTTCGTGGGCTCCAGTTCTGCGCATAAAACGCATTTCGGAGACGCTTTACAATCGGAGATTCTGTGTCCTTTTTCGCCGCATTTATAACACAGGTCTGATCGATCAATGGAGCTCTTGCAATTAACGGCAAGGTGATCGTACTGCCAACACTTCAAGCACTTCATGGGCCTTACCACTGTCACAATACGGGCATATACTAGGCTTATTCGTTTTTTACTGCCCTTGCTCAATACGTTCCTTGCCGTAGCTGTAGGAAGTATTACTGTAGCTGTTTGTGTTCCTCTGTATGACTTCCGAAGGCTCCTGATGGTACTCAGTGTGACGTCACTATCCGCGCCGTCAGCTCTTCTCAAGGCATCGAGAATATCCTCTTTGGTTGTGACCTCATCGAGGTCTCTTATTTCCAGTTCTTCTTGTGGTCCTTTACTGAGGACTTTTGCGTCATTTTTGAAGGCTCCAACCAGGGTCTTCTCCAGCTCAATGGTTTGCTCTTTCTTTCCTCTGGCAAGAATTAACAGAACATCTCCTGCGGCTGTTTTGCGTATTTTGTCCACGCATGCGCTAGCCGCATAGACACTCTGGTCTTTCTTTATTCGGCCCAAAATTTCCGAGTACATCTCCGTACCGGTCGGACGAATAATCCGGTCGGATAGCTGTTTTCTTCTTCGGCTTAGGTTTACTCTGCGTAACTCCTGGGGGGTTTTGGGACGGCCTCCGTTTTTTCCTTCGTCTCTTGCTCTTCTCCCAAACACTTTCATCATCTTCCATCTCCGGATTGGATACTTCGTCCGTGGCCCTGTTTCCAGTTGGTGAAGTCTCGTTACTCACCAGCTCCTCCACATTCATGGGTACTGTTAGAGCACTTTTGAGCTTCTTTCCTGCTGTGTCATTGGGTGGCGTTCTCTCCGTTCTTTTATCCCGTCTTGTTGGCGTAGCTTGGGATGTTCCGGGTCTTTCGATGGGATCATGGCCGCTCCGTTGATTTGCCTGGAACAATCTGGCACCTGGGGGTGTCAGCCATGCCACTGCTGGCAAGGGTGTTTTGAATCCTCCACTTTCCGTCATGGCTCTTATCCGCTTCGCGGGTGTTTGGATCTTACGAACAAGATTTGGGATCTCTTCGTTGATCGTTCTTCGATTTTTATCGGTAAGAAAATTCACCAGCGTTGCCAGATCATTTTCCTGCTGATCCCATGTCGTCTTCATCGTAGTTTGTAATCCACTTGTAGCATTTTGGGCCAAGTGGGCCACCCGGGGACAATCAAGTAATGGTCGGCTCTTCCCACAATCCGAGGAGCCAGCGCCGGCCACCAGGGCTTTCACCTGATCGGAACCGACGGTGGAATTTCCCTTTTGGGGGCTTGTCCGCGTGGGATACAATTGTGTTATCATCACTGTTCATGTTTGCTTCATAGGCTGTTATAGGGAGCCCACCCTTGGCACCCTTGGTTTCGGGAGTTAGGTTTCTCCCTTTGTATGTGTATGAGTATGTGTACATGTATGTGTATGTGTATGTGTATGTGTATGTGTATGTGTATTTTTTTTTTTTTTTTTTTTTTTTTTTTTTTTTTTTTTTTTTTTTTTTTTTTTTTAGAAAGAAAAAGAGAAAGAAGGAAGTCAACCTCCTTCCTCACACTTCCTTCTTTCTCTTTCCTTCCTCTTTCTCTTACTTTTTCCTTTATTGAACAAACTTACAAAATTAACAAATAGAACATAACGTGCAAAGGACAATACCCCTTGTCACGTAGAATACAGTTCGGTTGGTCCCCAGAACACGACGGAACATCTGCTGAGCAATACTTCGTTGTGTAGGGGACGATAGCCTTGGCTTCCTCAGTAGCGAATCCTTTCCGCTCGTTAGCGGTAAGAAGATCCTCCGTTTACTCTGGATTTTTCCGCAACTGCTCCTCGCGGCGCAGCTCCTGCAAAACCTCCATTGCGAAGTCGCTTGTCGCGTTCCATGCCGCCTCTGATGACAGCATAACTTCCACAAGATTTCCACCGTTGATGGGTTTGCCTGCGCTATTTTCCCATACAGCTCGTTGGACGTCGAAACGCGGACACGTAAAGAGAACATGTTCGGCGTTTTCCTTCATTCTCGGACACTTTGGGCAATCCGGAGAATCCTCATGCTTAAATTTGTGAAGATATTCCCGAAAGCACCCGTGTCCTGAGAGCATCTGGGTTAGGTAGTAATTGACTTGTCCATGTGATCGGTCAAGCCAAACATCTAGCTTCGGAATAAGTCTGTGAGTCCACCGGCCTTTGCTCGAGGCGTCCCACTGCAGCTGCCATCGCTGGATGCTGTAGTTTCGTTCTTCTGTCCTCAGTTCCACTGAGCTCAGCTCAGTTGATGTTTTGCGTGTGTAGAGTCGCCTACGCTCTTCCGCTAGCACCTCAAAAGGTAGCATCCCAGCAATGACACACACAGCATCGTTCGATACTGTGCGGTATGCGCTGACCACTCTAAGGGCACTCAGCCTGTAGACTGGAACAATTTGCCGCCGAGATGCTTGGCTTCGTAATGCATCACTCCATATAGGAATACCATATGTTAATACCGACGTGACAACTGATGATAGCAGGAGCCTTCTCCTCTGTTTTGGCCCTCCAATATTTGGCATAAGTCTTGCAAGAGCAGTCTTCACTGCTCCTGCCTTACTGCTTGCATGTTGAGCTTGCTGTCTAAAACTAAGTCGGGCATCAATCATAATTCCCAGGTACCGTATGTAGGGCTGGGAAATTATTTCGTGCTCACCGACTTGCAGTCTAATTGTCTCTATTTTCTTCCGGCTCGTAATGAGGAGTGCCTCAGTCTTATGCTCCGCAAGTTGTAACCCAATCGAGTCCATCCATTGTCGTATCTTGTTAAAAACATTCTCGAAAATGAGCTGGAGCGTGGAAAGGTGTTTGCCCACGATGACTATGGCTACGTCATCCGCAAAAGCTACGAGTTTGGCCCCCGCCGGTAATGCTATTTTGAGCAAGTCGTCATATACGATATTCCACAAAAGAGGACCCAACACTGAGCCTTGAGGTACCCCCCCAGTCACCCTATATGTTTTAGGACCAACCTCTGTGTCATATCTGAGTACTCTGTCGGTAAAGTAATTACCTACCATCTTTTGCAAATATGCCGGTACTTGCAGCTTCGACAATGCCGCGAGGAAGGGATCCCACCGTACCGAGTTGAAGGCATTTTTGATGTCCAGGGTAACAACCAAGCAATACTGCTTCGTACCTCCTTTCCATCGCCTGCCATCGATTGCTTTTTTTGCTGTTTTGACCACCAGGTCTATAGCATCCAACGTGGATCGTCGTCGTCTGAAACCGTATTGAGCTTCGGCCAATAGGGGTTCCACCACTGCCTCAATTCTCTGATGTATAATGCGTTCCAGGATCTTGCCCGCCGTATCCAGCATACAGAGTGGACGATATGATGATGGCTCGTCCGGTGGCTTTTTCCCCTTGGCGATAAGCACGAGTCTCTGTTGCTTCCATCTGCTGGGGAAAATACCTTCCTGGATGCATGTATTATACATTTCGAGGAACATGCCGGGTGCTGCATTGATGGCGGCTTTCAACGCTATATTTGGCACACCATCGAGGCCGGGGGCCTTGTTGTTGCCCACTCTACTACAGGCCTGCAATAGTTCCTCAGCTGTAATCGGCGGTATTCCGTCGATAATAGCACCCTCCACCTGCTTTTCAGTCACACTCATTTGCTGGGGGAATAGGACCGAGACAATTCTCTCCAGGAGCCTAGGACAGGTTGGTGATGGCATCGGCTGGCTCTTGAGCCGCGTCATAACCACCTTGTACGGTCTGCCCCAAGGATCCTTCTCCACTTCCTCCAACAGTTCGTTCCAGCAGTCTCGTTTGCGAAGCTTTATGGCCTTAGTAAGCTTACGCTTAGCGGCTTTAAACTCCACTTCGAGACTTTCGGGGTTGGACTTCTTCCTTGCGCGTTGCCAAGCTCTTCTCGCTGCGAAACATTCCCTGCGGAGGGTCGCGATTTCACCGCTCCACCAATACACCGGTGGCCGTCGGTTTCCACTAAATTTCCTGGGCATAGTGGCATCGCAGGCGTCGGTGACTCTCCGCATGGTTTCGTCTGCTTTCCCTGTGGCATTCTTACTGTCTAATCGGGCAGTCTTCAGTGCCATAAGGAAGGTGGCAATGTCAAATTTTCGCACATTCCAGCCGACTCCATTTGTTCTTTCCGGTGTGGGTGCGGATCTCCAATCAACCGACACCTCCCAGAGTACTGCCTGATGATCACTGGCAGTGTAGATCTCGGATACTTCCCATGCACAGTTTCCTTTCATCAGACTGCTGCTGACGAAGGTGAGATCTATACATGAGCTCGCTTGTCCTCTGCGAAATGTCGGTTTGTTTCCATCGTTCAATAGGACAACATCTAGGGTCGACATGGCTTCCAGTAAAGCCCGTCCTCGTTGATTCGTCTCCTTGCTGCCCCAGTCGACTGCCCAAGAGTTGAAGTCTCCCGCAATTGCCACTGGGGAATGCTGTTTTGCATCCACGACGAGTCTATCTAGGAATGCTGTGAAGTCTTCATAGCAAAGGCTTGGTGGTGCATAGCAGCTATAAAGATAGATACCATTCACCTTGGCCACAACGAATCCAGACTGTTGGTCTCCGTCATATGCTTCAAGCGGCAGAGCACCGCAGGACCAAATGACGGCTTTATTGCTAGTATCAGTAACCCAGTTTTGGGTATATAGGTTCCTGTAAGGTTCCGAAATGACGGCAACATCAATTTTCAGGTCTCGAACCGTCTGCGTCAGCAGATCGTGTGCTGTGGTGCAGTGAGCCAGGTTCACCTGTAACACCCGCACTATGACTGTGTACGGATCTTCTGGAATGCACCCTGGTAGACTGGACATTTGATACTACCAGTTACATGGGCATTGTCTTTCGTGGGCTCCAGCTCTACGCATAGAACGCATTTTGGAGACGCTTTACAATCGGCGCTTCTGTGCCCTTTTTCGCCGCATTTGTAACACAGGTCTGATCGGTCAATGGGGCTCTTGCAATTGACGGCAAGATGCTCGTAGTGCCAACACTTGAAGCATTTGATGGGCCTTACCACTGTCACGATGCGAGCATATACCAGGCTTATTCGTATTTTACTACCCTTACTCAGTATATTTCTTGCAGTAGCGTCAGGGAGTACCACCGTAGCAGATTGTGTTCCTCTGTAGGCCTTGCGAAGAGACTTGATGGCACTCAATGAGATATCACTATCTGCGCCATCAGCTTTCCTCAGGGCATCAAGTATGTCTTCTTTGGTAGTGACGTCATCGAGGTCTTTGATTTCGAGTTCCTGTTGAGGTCCCTCGTTGAACACCTCAGCTTCGTTTTGGAGGGCTCCAACTAGTGCCTTCTCCAGCTCAACACCTTCGTCCTTCTTTCCTCTCGCTAGAATTAAAAGAACATCTCCGGAGGCTGTTTTACGGATTTTGTCCACGCATAAGCTAGCCGCGTAGACACCTTGGTCTTTCTTTATACGTCCTAATATTTCAGCGTACGTATCCTTCCCCGTGGGACGAATAATTAGCGCATCAGGGCGGATTACTGCTTTCTTCTTCGTCGGAGTCTGATTCTGGTGTGTCTTCGCCACTTTTCCCTGCCTTTGGACCTTTGTCCAACTGGAACTTTCGCCCGTATCCGAGGTAACGTTCTGGATAGTAGGGTTTCGAACTACTCGGTCATTCTCCGTGGCCTCGGTTGAGTTTGCAGTCTCAGAGTTCTCCAAGGTCATTTCCTTCCTTCTTTTCACCTGTCGTGGAAGTTTTCTCTCCTCCAGAGGTGAGATATCCTTTCTCTTCGGCTGCCCACTTAGGTGAGGTGAAGTTTGGGCGTCAGCAGTCTGCACCATTGGTTGTGGGATCACTTTTTTGTCAAGTGCCACGAAAGGGTCATAACTGCTTTTCATCTTATTGACCTGCAACTTAATGTGCTTGTGAACGTTTGCCTTCGGAGTGATATACTCCAACAAGTCTTTTAAAAGGTTATCAATCTTAACCATTTCAGCTTGCCTTTTCTTCAGGAGTTCTTCACTTGGGGTAGTAGACCCATCAGAGGCCAAGTGGTCCACCTCTTGAGGGCTGCAGTAGTCGGATCTCGACGAGCTCGAGCCTGCTTCGGCACTCTCACCCGCCGGTACTGGGGTATCCCTCCCCTGCACCGTAATCATTTTTCCAATGGTTGTACTGGCCATGGTTTCTTCTTTAATATGTAGGCTGTTATAGGGAGCCCACCCTTGGCACCCTTGGTTTCGGGAGTTAGGTTTCTCCCATATGTGTATGTGTATGTGTATGTGTATGTGTCTGTGTCTGTGTATGTGTATGTGTATGTGTATGTGTACATGTATGGGTATGAGTATGTGTACAAATTGTTCCAGTCTACAGGCTGAGTGCCCTTAGAGTGGTTAGCGCATACCGCACAGTATCTAACGACGCTGTGTGTGTCAGGATGCTACCGATCGGAGTGCTAGCGGAGGAACGTCGGTACCTTTATGCGGCAAGAAGATCAACCAAGCTGAGCCAAACAGAACTGAAAACGGAAGAACACAATCACAGTATTGAGCGATGGCAGCTACTGTGGGACGCCTCAAGCAAAGGCCGGTGGACTCATCGAGTAATACCGAAGCTGGATGTTTGGCTTAACCGATCACATGAGCAAGTTAACTATTATCTAATCCCGATGCTGTCATGACACGAATCGTTTTCGGGAATATCTTCACAAATTGAAACATGAAGCCCCGGATTGCCCAAAGTATCAGAGAATACATGAAAATGCAGAACATGTTTTGTTTGCATGTCCGTGTTTCGAGTTGCAACGACGTATATGGGAAACGACTGCAGGCAAACCAATAAATGTTGAAAATCTTGTGGAAGGCATGCTGTCATCAGAGGCAGCCATCGTCCCCTGCACAACGAGTAGTATTGCTCTGCAGATGTTCCGTCGTGGTCTGGGGACAACCGAACTTTATTGTATGTGCCAAGGGGTATTGTCCCTTGCACTTTATATTTTTATTCGTTAATACCATAAGTTAATACCAATGGATGACCTGGAAGAAATTGATGAAAATCTAATCACCTCTAAGGTTCATGGAGGCACTTGGATTCTGATATCAAAAATCTCCATTGCGTTTTTTGTTAGTAACAAATCGGTGGCCCAAATTTTGGGCATGTACCTACGGACATTCACTCAGAAAGTGTTAGGGATAATTTTTGTTCACTTAAAAGCCTATTCACGGGTCGAACTGAAAACAGTTGATTGTTAACTTTGTTGCGAATTTCCAAGAAACTTATAAGAATAACCGATCAGCTTCAACAGCAACGCCAGCAATTTTAGTCGATTTCAGGTACCGAAATCTATCAGAATGAAGTAACTCACTGGAGCCAGATACATCACCAAACTTTGGGATTTTGCATTCTGTTTCATTCGAGGACTCTAGAAAGTATTAAATCCACGACGTGTTCATTGCACAATATAAGAGTCCTCGACTAGCTAACTATCATAAACATATGAGGAGACGCCAATGACATCTAAGTGATAAATAAGAAGCTCAGACAATGGAACTAACGTTGCAGCATCCAAATTTTCGATTAGAATATATGAAATGTCCCTTATGCTTCTTCGTATTCTTCTCGTATACTCTGATTGTGTGCTGCAGATCCACCAAGAATCCTACACGTATGACACCTAACTTTTATCACATAGTTTTATTAAAATGTTGTTAAACTTATACATAGACTTCCATAAGAACAAAATTGAGCCCAAAAACCTACATACTTCTTATTCAATGGTCATTAATGGTACCAGGGGCTTTTCATGTTTTTCGACGATCATGAAGCGGGTTCCACAGAAGATATACGAATTTAAAGACAAACATTTTTCCAAATAATTTCAATTGTTCCATAACTTACTTATAATCGTGTACAATCCCAGCAACGGATACGCATACATGGAACAACTGACAGTCTGTCTCTGGGTCTGCATAGTAACTACCCACGATCTTATTGCGACAGGTAAATGAAGTTTCCGGTATAAATTGCTGGGAGTACCTGGGGGCTGGTCTATGTAATCCCCATGCACAGCTCCAAAGTATTCCAACTGTAAACAACCATTATATTTCATAATAAGTATATATCATCACATTTCTACCATCAGCCTTTGGCATCGCGCACATAACTCAATGCCCTTATTGCTACAATTTCCCTCTCTCTTCCCTCCAGTCGGTCCGCATACGCTATGAGTATCTTTACGCCTCAGAACTTACCCCCTCCACTCCCACCAAATTATACGAATTCATATAAAATTACCCGAAACTCCTAGGCAAAAATTATGCTTAGTTACATTATAAAATGTATCGATTGACTGTCCAATATCGTCTTCAATTTGTTTTTTTATCGTCAATTAGTGCAAAATCCGGTTCCATGGCACCGGACAATGCTCAATTTTCTGGATTTTCGCGATATCATTATGCTTATGTGTGACATGTTTTGCGTTGTGTTAGCAACCCTGTCAATCGTTTCGCATTGTGAAGTTCTTCCATTTCCGCGCAGTCGGTAATTTGGAAAAAAATGAGGACGTTAGATAAGAATTAGATAAGACCTTGTGGGCTGCTGCCGAACTACAAAACATGGCGGATGTCAGTGTTTTGGCTGACCAAAAATAAATCTCGTGTTTATTTATAAAAAAATAATGAAATGTTCGTGTGTTTTTAGCCGAGACATAATATAAAATAAGTTAAGTGAAGTAAATTACCCATGGATTTTGTAGGAAATCGTTCGTACATTCCCAAATATATAATTTGTTTGTTTGTTGTTAAGTCTGTACAAACAATTAATTATTTTGTCATGGATCCTCCCCCGTAACGCGATCCGCGCATATGCAGTGGTCAATCAGCTGTTCAGTACTCCCAATTATGTCTAAAAAATATGGCTCTGGTTGGGTTTCACATAACCAGCAATCACTCCGGTTCGTTCCCTAATCCAAATTAATGTTTCTAATGTAATTGAAAAACTAATCACCTTTCCCCAGGTGTAAAATTGACATTGGAGGCGAAGCCGAGGATGGTAAGCGCGTGGCGGAGGGTGATTAGTTTTTCATGCCGTGCCTGGAACTGTTTTTTCATAGTGGAGGACCTCGAGGACCGAGAAAGGCACTAAAATGATGGTTTTCTCCTTCCTGACCAGAATAATAATGTTTTTTTATATTAAGAAATGTATTAATTTTGAGATATTTCGGAGAATCGTGTCAGTAGTGCAGTGCAAGTGACTTAACGAAAAATTTCAAATGTAACTTCTTACTGACAAATTGGATTTGAAATTAACAATCTTCAATTTCCAGTTGTCGGTTTGTAATTATCAATTAATAATGATAAATTGATGATCAAACATTATGAAAATGAAAAGTTAACAATTAAAAATTGCTGACTGGAAATGACCAATTAAAAATCAAACATTCACAATTTAAATCGAAAATTAGAAAACTGATAATTTACAATTTCAAATTCACAATTAGAAATTGCAAATTACGATGATTTGACAATTGAGAATTCACAACTAAAAATTGAAGATTGAAAATTGTCACTCCGAACTTGGCAGGCAAGAGTTATGAAAAAGAACCACTAAGAACTGAAAATTGGAAATTAAAAATCGACAATTGAGAATTGACGATTGTTAATTGACAATTAAAATTAACAATTTGAAATTGAATGCTTATAATGTAAAATTGATGATTAAAAGTTGCTAGATATAATTAATTGGCAATTAAAAATCGACATCTGATAATTGACAGTTCAAAATCAACAATTAAAAATTTACCAATAAAACTTGGCAATTGATAACTACGATTGAAAATTAAGAATTGAACTGTCAGTTGAAAGTTGCAGCATTGTTAATTCTCAGTGCTCAACTCTCAATCTGCAGTTTCAATTATCGATTTTACATTCTCAATTCACCATTGTCAACTTTGGATTTGCAATCTTGAATTTTTAAATATTGATTTCCGATTGTCAGTATTCAACTGTCATTTTTTAATCTACCCTTCTTACTTACCGATTTTGCATAGGTAATTTTCAATTGAGAACTATGAATTTTTAATTGTCCATTTGGAGTTATCAATTTTGAGATTCCAGTTTCCAATCTTGAGGCTTAATTGCCAATTTTAAATTACCAACTTTCAGCGGGCAATTTTAATTGTTTATTTTTTACCTATCAACTCGGTAATTGTTAATTTTCAGCTGTACATCACTAATTGAAAATTAAAAATGAGAAATAGACAATTAAAAATTGAATGCTCACAATTGAAAATTGACGTTTGAAGATTACAAATTGACAAATGGAAATCAACAATTTAATGTTGGTAATTGACAATCGGTAATTGATGATGACATTGAAGTTAGCCGATTTCAAATTGAGGAAAAACTTTGCTACCGGATATTTCATAACACACAGGGGGCATTTGAACGAATGACCATTCACATGATTCAGGATCAATTTATTTTTTCGTGATGAGTCCTAAATTTGATAACGTTGACTTCACAATACCTATACGTGAAGTACATGGCTCCGAAAAACCAGTAAAAACTTATACCACAGGATATTTCACTATATAATGAGGGTATTGAAAAAAAAATATATTCACGTTGTAAGCTTGACAATATCTGGTCGTGATAGATCTCCATTTGTTCCAAATTTTTTAAAACAATAACATATCCGGTGGACCACAGTGGAATTTTGTCAGGTTGTAAAACACATGTAAATGAGCTCATCGAGAATTGAAAGACAATCGCGGTTGAAAAAGTTGAAGACCCTCTCGTGATATATATATATATATATATTTTTAGGAAATTTCATTAACAATTTATCCGGTGGTGAATTTTAGGTTAATCATAAGCATCAGATATCTTCATTGCAAATTATGTAGTTTGTGGGAAGTTATGTAGGATGGGAAGCTCAACTTTTTACCAATGGATATCTTATATGCAAGTTATCCCTAGTTTTCCGGATATCTCTATCACATATGACGCCTTTTTTTAAAGTGAGAACCAATTGTGAGTCTCCACCAAATGTACATGTGATTGCAATTTTGAAATGATTTGAATCTGTTGCGTCCATATGATTAATATAATCCGAAAACCCAACAGAGAACAACCAGCAGCTGTTCTAATTTCCACGTTACAGTGCCGATTTTATGAAACACCCTTTTCAATCATTTTCACACAGAAAGATTCATTTCTAAAATATTTGCATACGGTTACATTTAGTCTATCCAATAATTACATACAGAATGTATTCAGAGCAGCATTCAAAAGCCAACGTTCATTTCTAATGTTCAATTCAATTCAACCGGAAGAAGTTTATACAAAGTCCGCAGGTGAAAACATAATTTTCTTCACTCAATTCCTCTTCTTTTCGAAAATTTTGAACTGAATGTATTTTAAAGAAATGAAAAACTTGGAATTCATGTGGACATGAAAACCGCAGTGAATTGCTGAATTTCAGATTTGGATGATATGGTAACTTGCATAAAAGATGTCCATTGGTAAAAAATTGAGCTTCCTATTATCGTAATTATGGTAACTAAAAAAATCGAAATCAATTTTAACTTAGAGTCACATTTAGATTTCGTTGCCATTCAAAAGTGGTATTGTTATGAAAACAAATTACATGATTTGCAATGAAGATATCCGATGCTAATGATTAATCTAAAATTCACCACCGGATAAATTGGTAATGAAAATTTCTAAAAAAAAAATATATATCACGAGAAGGTCTTCAACGTTCTCAACCGTGATTATCTTTAATGCTCGGTGAGCTCATTTACGTGTGTTTTACAACCGGACAAAATTCCACTACACTACAACGGATATCTTAGTGTTTTAAAAAATTTGGAAAAAATTGAGATCTATCACGAACCGCTGGGTACGTAGCCAACAAAGTACACAAAGTATGAACAGTACTTGACATAATCGATTGTACATGATTGTACATTGTTTAATTTTTTTTGTACATCTCTTGTTTATTTATAAAAAAATAATTAAATCAGAAAAAATCAAAAACCTTTTTGAAAAAAATGGGCCAAGTCCATGTTTTGAGGTGGTGTGCAGCCCACTAGATAAGACCACTGGAATGGTGATATTCATTGCCATCTGGCTTTGACATTACATAATGAAAAAATCAAACAAATACGAAAATACGCCGAGCTCATGAATTGCTCTGCAGTTAATGTTAACGTCACTAATGCACATAATATGCATGTCAAAAACCAGAAAAATAAATCCGGAAGAAAAAAATTGGTGAAAAAACAGCCTCAGGACCAACGGACTTGGCGCGGTTTTTAAAAGATATATGAAAGAAACGGGTAGTCCGTTGTATTACTCGGTTAGTAGCGTTCGTAGTGAACTATAATTGATCGACCCAAATACGTCTAACAGCAGCATACTCCACAATGGAGTCATACCGTTAATAGTATAAAAAAATTACATTTCATACTTGAAGAAGATCAACAAAACAATACATTATAGACTGAATATATTTTTCAAAACTGAAATACGCAACTTCGGTTTCAAATACTAACGCAACGATTACTATAGAACAATTATTCCTACTAAAGACTCTGTACAGGCCACATTATGGGCCATGACAAATCTTACTTCAGTGAACCTTTCATGAGGGGCAGACTAACGAAAAAAATGAAACTCCCGAGTGGATTACAGCACTATGACCGCTAGGGATGTTTTGAGAACTCCAATGAATTTGAATATTTTTTTTTCCTAATTACTTATGGTCATGAAATATTTACAACAACCATAGCTATATTCGGACAAGCATATTCAGTCAAATTGACGACATAAATCATGTGGTAGTCGGAGGGGCTCATACAGGTGGATGTTGTTTGGTAGTCGGAGGGGCTAATACATAATAACATCCACATGTGTAGAATCGTACATGATAATCTGGTATAGGCGAAAGTACATAATCAAATATCTTCATATTAACATGATACAAAACTTGAGTGTGTCGGACAAACCGCGCCATGGCCGTTGGTCCTGACGCTGTTTTTCCACCAATTTTTGTCTTCTGGATTCATTTTTCCGGTTTTTGATATGCATATTATGTGCTTTAGTGACGTTAAGATTAACTGCAGAGTAATTCATGAGCTTGGCGTATGTTCATATTCGTTTGATTTTTTCAATATGTAATGTCAAAGCCAGATGGCAATGAATATTGCCATTTCAGTGGTTTTATCTAGTGGGCTGTACACCACCTCAAAACATGGACTTGGCCCATTTTTTTCAAAAAGGTTTCTGATTTTTTTCTGATAGGACATACAGTAGAGAAAAGGACTTGTAGCCTCATTGTTAACGTCCCGATAGGGAAGGTATTGTAATCGAGGTCTCAATCGACGTGTCTTCATGTAACTCAGCCGTGATTAGTTTTTGATGGATATTGGTTCAGAATATATATTGTTATTAACAATTTCAATTGTTCATAACGTTATATCTCGTAAACGGTTGAAGTTAGGGCAAAAATTTGTTAACATAAGTTGTTCCACATACAAAGATTCACATTTAATGTGTTTTGGCTTTTTCCCATAATGTGCATAATTAAGGTGGTAGAGCCGTTCGAACAAAATAATTCATGTGATGAGTGCATGAATGGAGACTAGATGGCGTCGGCGATCGCAAAAATTGATCTCTACAGTATACATGGACCGACTCAGAATATAATACTTGTATATCATTTTTGTGTATCAATGCTGCCAGGAACGTGAAGTCGAGTGAAGCCGACCGTGAGATACGGACTTATTGAAGTTCTTCAATGTAGTTGTTGTATATTTGTGGTTTTAAAATGCTTCAATGAGACTCGAAGGCTTCAATGAGAAGTAAATGGCCTTCCCGCTCGGCCGGGCGGTCTCATTTTATGGGGACCGCCGATAGCACACACGGAAGTTCCTGCATCGGTCGGAATCCATGTGTGCGCGTGTGTTTTTTTTTCTACTCTTTCTCTATTCGTATTCACCCACGTAACCGCTGGTAGGCATTACTTCATGGGCAATACTACGGATCAGAGTACTCACCCATTGCGGCTGGGGCCGACTTCGCCATTTCAGCTCATTGTATTTCTAATCACAGGGTAAACCTCCAGAAACCCCTGTGATACGATGGCGGGCGTCTACGATGGAACCCTCCCTCCCCCCCCCCCCCCCCGCGCGACGGGTCGCGTTCGCTCCCGGCTCACGGTCTCACTTCATGGAAACCGCCGATAGCACACACGGAATGTTCCTGCCATCGGTCGGAGTCCGTGAGAAAATATTTTTCAGAAAAAATATTTGCAGTGAGCGGGAATCGAACGCGGGACCTTTAGAATAGTAGGCAGACACTCCACCCACTACATCAAAGCCTCGTCTGTGTGTGTGCGCGTGTGTGTATGTGTGATGATGTATGTATATGGTCAAAATTTTTGGCCAGCGATTTTTTGTGAACGAATCATTCCATCCAAGTTGTTGATGACTTAAACCGAAGAATTTTATGTAATTCAGACCGGATTAGATTTTGGACGGAATTGGTCCAGTACTTATATTGTTATTAACAATTTCGATTGTTTATAACGCTATCGTGTATGAATTGTTGGTGTTAGCGGAAAATGTATATCACAAAAGTTATTGCGTATGCAAAAATACACATTTTATTTTGTATGCGTTTTTGTGTAATTTGCATAATTAAGGAGGTACGGCCATTTGCACAGTAATCTATTTATAAAGTGCACGCATGAAGCCATTGACGTTATCAATGCCGAAATTGTGGGTTTTCACGTGGGTGTGTGTGTGCGTGTGTGACTATGTCTGTATGTGGTCACAAATTTATGGTCAAGGATTTCTTGTGCAAAAATCATTCGATGGAGGTTGTTGATAACTCAATCGAAAGGTTTCATGTAACTTGGACCGGATTAGATTTTGGATCGAATGGATTGGGCTATTTTGGAGCTTTTTAACTTCCCGCTAGGGGAAGTTATTGTTTTGCCCTCGAAAACGAAAAATCGATTTTCCATCAGATCTCCACGTTCCATGGTATTTCTGACCATTCTAGCCTATTTAAAACAAAAGGTCCGTATGTGTGTGTGTGTGTGTGTACGTATGTGACGATGTATGCTTATGGTCAAAATTGTTGGTCAACATTGCTCATGAACGAATCATTCGATCGAAGTTGTTGATGACTGAAACGGAAGGGTTTCATATAACTTACACCGGATTAGATTTTGGATGGAACGGGTTCAGTACTTATATTGTTATTAACGATTTCCATTGTTTATACTGTTTTACTGCATGAACTATTAGAGTTAGCACAAAATTCATATCAGAAAACTTGTCCCCCATACAAAAACACGTATTTTACGTGGAGTGACTTTGTTCAATAATTTGCATAATTGAAGAGCTATGGCCGTCGGAACAATTATGTATGTAATGAGTGAATGAATGAACCCAGCGCTGTCATGAAGGCCTCACTCGAAGCATTTTCGTGCAGAATCGAGTCGCTTACAGTTTGGATGGCATTCGTGCAGTATATACAATGTTATCAACAATTGTTTATACTGTTCCACTGGGTAAAATATTAAAGTCATCGTTTGTATTGCGGCCGCACCTCTATTGGCAACTTACTCCCACTCAAGTGCCCCACGTATGTCGCATCCTCATGCTCATGTGTGTGTGTGTGTGCATGTATGTATGTATGTGGCCAAATTTTGATCCCGGATTGCTCGCGAACGGATGAAGTTTTTGGAATTACGAAAATTGCAATCGAAGCGTCTACGTGTAACTTAGAGTTGATTAGATTTTGGTGAAAATTGGTATAGCCTATATATTGTTAATAACAATGTGAATTGGTCATAACCTTCTCCTGAGCGAACGGTTGGAGGTAGCGAAAATTTATATGATCAAAGTTGTTCCCAGTGCAAAACTACACATATTCTGTTGAGTAATTTTTTTTTCGGTAATTGGCATATTTAGGAAGTTATGGTCAATTAAAGAACAATATGTAGGATCAGTGAGGGTCGCGAACGTAAATAAGAATGGAACAGGGGGAAATACAATATATCGATATACATACACATATATATATATTAACTTCCCGATATAAGGAAGTTATTGTAATGACCCCGAAAATCGACAGTGAAATTTTCATGATATTTTCACTTTTCTCTACGTTTCACATCATTCTGAGTCGTTTTCCGAAAAGTGTTTGTATGTGTGTGTGTGTGTTTTTTTTGATAGAGAAAGAAGAGAAAGAAGAAAGCCAACCTCCTTCCTCACGCTTCCTTCTTTCTCTTTCCTTCCTTCTTTGTTCGATCTTTATTGAAAACAAACCAAAACAATTCTTGTTAAATTGAAACTTTAACAAAAATTTACAAATTAAAAGTGCAAAATACAGAAAAAAAACAAGGGACAATACCCCTTGGCTTGCATTAGTAGAAGGGCAACCTTCTATATCCCAATATCCCCAAATCACGCGAATCCTTTCCGGTCGTTCACGGTAAGAAGATCCTACGTTTACTCTGGATGTTTCTTAAGCTGCTCCGCGCGGCGCAGCTCCTATACATCCTCCATTCCAAAATCGCTTGTCGCGTTCCATGCTGCCTCTGATGACAGCATAACTTCCACACGATTTCCAGCGTTAATGGGTTTGCCTGCACTATTTTCCCATACAGATGGTTGGACGTCGAAACGCGGACATGCAAAGAGAACATGTTTCGCGTTTTCCTGAATCCTCTGACACTTTGCACAATCCGAGGAATCCTCATGCTTGAATTTGTGAAGATATTCGCGAAAACACCCGTGTCCTGAGAGCATCTGGGTTAGGTAGTAATTGACTTGTCCATGTGATCGGTCAAGCCAAACATTCAGCTTCCGAATAAGTCGATGAGCCCACCGGCCTTTGCTCGAGGTGTCCCACTGTAGCTGCCATCGCTGGATGCTGTGGTTACGTTCTTCTCTCCTTAGTTCCACTGGGCTCAGCTCAGTTGATGTTTTGCCTGTGTAGAGTCGCCTACGCTCCTCCGCTAGAACTTCGATAGGTATCATCCCAGCAATCACGCACACGGCTTCGTTGGATACTGTCCGGTATGCGCCAGCCACCCTCAGGGCACTCAGCCTGTAGACTGGAACAACTTGCCATCGTGCTGCTTGACTTCGAAGGGCATCAGTCCATATGGGGATACCATATGTTAATACCGATTTGACAACTGATGATAACAAGAGTCTTCTCCTCTGTTTTGGCCCTCCAATGTTCGGCATGAGTCTTGCAAGGGCAGTCCTCACTGCATCCGCATTACTGCTTGCATGTTGGGCTTGTTGTCTAAAACTGAGTCGGGCATCAATCATAATTCCTAGGTACCGTATATAGGGCTGGGAAGTTATTTTGTACTCGCCGACTTGCAGCGTGATTGTCTCCAGTTTGTTTCGGCTTGTGATGAGTAATGCCTCGGTCTTATGCTCTGCAAGTTGTAGACCAATCGAGTCCATCCATTTCCGTATCTTGTTAAAAGCATTCTCGCAAATGAGCTGAAGCATAAATAGATGTTTTTCCACGATGGTTATAGCCACGTCATCTGCAAAAGCCACGAGTTTTGCCCCCGTCGGCAGTGCCAGTTTCAGAAGTTCCTCGTACACGATATTCCACTGGAGGGGCCCCAACACTGAGCCTTGAGGTACACCCCCAGTCACTTTATATGTTTTGGGACGTATTTCTGTGTCATACTTGAGAACTCTGTCGGTGAAGTAGTTACCTACCATCTTTTGGAGATATGCCGGTACTGATAGCTTCGATAATGCCGCCAAGATGGAATCCCATCGTACCGAGTTGAAAGCGTTCTTGACGTCCAGAGTTACAACCAAACAGTATTGTTTTGCACCTCCTTTCCATCGTCCGCCCTCAATCGCTCTCTTCGCTGTTCTCACGACAAGGTCAATAGCATCCAACGTAGATCGTCGTCACCTGAAACCATATTGACAGTCGGCCAACAGGGGTTCCACTGCTGCCTCAATTCTCTGGTGTACTGTGCGCTCCAGAATCTTGCCCACCGTGTCCAGCATACAGAGGGGACGATATGATGATGGTTCGTCTGGTGGCTTTTCCCCTTGGGGAGAAGCACGAGTCTCTGTTGTTTCCATCTGCTGGGGAAAATACCTTCCTGGATGCACATTATAGATTTCCAGAAAAATTGCGAGTGCTGCATTGATGGCGGAATTCAACGCTATATCTGGCACACCATCGAGACCGGGGGCCTTATTGTTGTCCACTCTACTACAGGCTTGCAATAGTTTCTCAGCTGTAATCGGCGGTATTCCGTCGATGGTATTACCCTCCACCTGCTTTTCAGTCACACTCGTTCGTTGGGGGCATAAGACTGAGACAATTCTCTCCAGAAGCCTAGGACAGGTCGGTGATGGCATCGGCTGGCTGAGTCGCGTTATATCCACCTTGGAGGAAGTGGAAAGGGATCCTTGGGGCAGACACCAAGGATCCCTTTCCACTTCCTCCAACAGCTCGTTCCAGCAATCTCGTTTGCGAAGCTTCATGGCCTTGGTGAGCTTCCGCTTAGCCGCTTTAGACTTTAGTTCAAGGCTGTCTGAATTGGATTTTTTCCTTGCACGTTGCCAAGATCTTCTCGCCGCGAAGCATTCCTTGCGAAGCATAGCTATTTCGTCGCTCCACCAATACACTGGTGGCCGTCGATTTCTACTGGCTTTCCTGGGCATACTCGCGTCGCAGGCATCGGTGACTCTCCGCATGACTCCATCCACTTTTTCAGTGGCATTTCTACCACTTACTGAGTCGATCTTTAATACCACACGAAAATTGGTAATATCGAATTTCCTCACATTCCAGCCGATTTTGGTTGTTTTATTCGATGTGGGCGCAGACCTCCAATCAACCGACACCTCCCAGAGTACCGCTCGATGGTTACTGGCAGTGTAGAACTCGGATACCTCCCATGCACATTTTCGTTTGATCAGGCTGCTGCTGACGAAGGTGAGATCTATAAATGAGCTCGCTTGTCTTCTGCGAAATGTCGGTTCATTTCCATCATTCAATAGAACGACATCTAAAGTGGAGAAGGCTTCTAGTAAAGCAGGTCCTCGCTGATTCGTCTCCTTGCTACCATAGTCGACTGACCAGGAATTGAAATCTCCCGCAATGGCCACCGGGAAATGCTCTTTCGCGTCTACCACGAGTCTATCTAGGAATGCTGCGAAGTCTTCATAACAAAGACTTGGTGGTACATAGCAACTATAAAAATAGATACCATTCACCTTGGACGGAAATAGATACCATTCAAACGGCAAAGTACCGCAAGACCAAATGACGGCTTTATGGCAAATGTGGGTCACCCAAACTTGAGTATAGAGGTTCCTACATGGTTCCGAAATAACGGCAACATCGATCTTCAAGTCCCGATCGGTCTGCGTCAGCAGATCCTGTGCGGCTGCGCAGTGGGCAAGGTTCAATTCCAACACTCGCACTGTGGTTTCATACGGATCTTCTGAAGTACGCTCTGATAGACCGCGCACTTGGTGGTGCCAGCTACATGAGCATCATCCTTTATGGGCTCCCGTTCGACGCATAGAACGTATTTGGGAGACGCGTTGCATTCAGAGTGTTTGTGCCCTTTTTCGCCTCACTTGTGGCACAGTTCTGATCGGTCAACAGAGCTCTTACAATTGATGTCGAGATGCTCGTAGTGCCAGCACTTGAAGCACTTTATGGGCCTTACCACCGTCACAATACGGGCATATACTAGGCTTATTGGTATTTTACTGCCCTTGCTCAATATGTTCCTTGCCGTATCTGTAGGAAGTATTACTGTATCTGCTTGTGTTAGTCTGTATGACTTCCGGAGGGACCTGATGGCACTCAGTGGGATGTCACTGTCCGCGCCGTCAGCTTTTCTCAAGGCATCGAGAATATCCTCTTTGGATGCGACGCCATCGAGGTCTCTTATTTCCAGTTCTTCTTGTGATCCTTTATCGAGCACTCTTGCGTCATTTTAAGCGCTCCAACCAGGGCCTTTTCCAGCTCACTGGTTTGCTCTTTCTTTCCTCTGACAAGAATTAACAGAACATCTCCTGCGGCTGTTTTGCGTAATTTGGTACCCACATTCATGGGCTCCGTTGTTAGAGCACTTTTGAGCTTCTTTCCCGCTGTGTCATCGGGCGGGCCTCTCTCCTTTCTTTTATCACGTCTTGTCAACGTAGCTTGGGATGTTCCCGGTCTTTCGATGGGATCATAGCCGCTCCGTTGATTTGCCTGGAACAATCTGGGACCTGGGGGTGTCAACCATGCCGCTGCTGGCAAAGGTGTTTTGAATCCTCCGCTTTCCGTCATGGCTGTTATCCGCTTTGCGGATATTTGGAGCTTCCGAGCAAGATTTCGGATCTCTTCATTAATAGTTCTTCGATGTTTATCCGTAAGAAAATTCACCAGCGTTGCCAGATCATTTTTTTGCTGATCCCATGTAGCCTTCATCGTAGTTTGGAATCTACTTGTAGCATTTGGGGCCAAGTGGGCCACCCGGGGACGATCAAGTGATGGTTGGCTCTTCCCACAATCCGAGGAGCCAGTGCCGGCCACCAGGGCTTTCACCTGATCGGAACCGACGACGGAATTTCCCTTTTGGGGCTTGTCCGCGTGGGATACAATTGTGTTATCATCACTGTTCATATTTACTTCACAGGCTGTTATAGAGAGCCCACCCTTGGCACCCTTGGTTTCGGCAGTTAGGTTTCCCCCAGTGCGTGTGTGTGTGTTTGTGTATGTGTGCGTCACCAAAAACTTTGCTTAACGTTTCCGAAGAAACCAACGTAGCGATTTACGTTTTTTTTTTTATCGACGCGACTTACTATTCTCCAGGTCTGAAAGGAACGATTTATGCGAAAAATGTTTCGTTCAATTGTTACTAACACATTCAATTGTTTACATCGCTCTATCGCAAGAATGGTTTGAGATACAAAAAAAGTGTTAAATGAGAGTTGTTTCCCGCCACGAAATACACATTTGACGTTGTGTGACTTTTTGTGATAACACCCGTAGTTAACTGTTAGTAACAAAAAATATTGTTTATATCGCAGTGGCGTGAAAACGGTTGAAGATACGGAACAAATTAGTTGATGAAAATTGTTCCACATACAAAAATACATATTTGATGGCGTATAACTTTTTAGCTAACACCGATAGTTAATAGTTCGTAACAAATTCAATTGTTTAGATCGCTCTATCGCAAGTACGGTTGGAGGTGCGAAACAAAGAATGTAATGCAAGTCGCTTCACACGTAAAAATGCACATTTGACGTTCCCTGACTTTTTTGCCAATACCCATAGTTAATTGTTCTTAACAACTTGTATTGTTTATCTAACTACCTCATATTAAGAATTATAATTTTTTTTATATTTAGAAATTTCGAAAATTTTATAATGTCCATAATTGGAGACATGAGCGGAAATTGTGGATATAATATTGGTTATTGGTTCGACCCATAGACGGTCATACCCATTCCGTTCATTTATTTTTTTTTTCTATAAGAAAAAAGACAAAGAAAGAGGCCATCCTTTCCCACGCCTCCTTCTTTCTCTCTCCTCCTTTTAAAAAAACATCTTTACTGAAAACAAACCAAAAAATTTAGCAATGAAAAGGACAAAATAAAAGAAAAACCCAGGAACAATACCCCTTGGCCTAAGCTCGTAGAAGGACAACCTTCTATTTCCCAGTATCCCCAGATCACGACGGAAGATCGGCGAAGCAATACTTCGTTGCGTAGGGGACGACAGCCGCGGCTTCCTCAGCAGTGAATCCTTTTCGGTCGTTCACGGTAAGAACATTCTCCATTTACTCCGCATTTTTCCGAAGCTGCTGCTCGCGGCGCAGCTCCTGTAGAACCTCCACTGCGAAATCACTTGTTGCGTTCCATGCTGCCTCTGATGACAGCATAACCTCCACAAGATTTCCAGCGTTAATGGGTTTGCCTGAGCTCTTTTCCCATATAAATCGTTGGACGTCGAAACGCGGAAACGCAAAGAGAACATGCTCCGCATTTTCCTGAAATCTTGGACACTTTGGGCAATCCGAGGAATCCTCATGCTTGAATTTGTGAAGATATTCCTACAAGCACCCGGGACGTGAGAGCATCTGGGTTAGGTAGTAATTGACTTGTCCATGTGATCGGTCAAGCCAAACATCTAGCTTTGGAATAAGTCGATGAGTCCACCGGCCTTTGCTCGAAGAGTCCCACTGTAGCTGCCATCGCTGGATGCTGTGGTTACGGTCTTCTGTCGTCAGTTCAACTGGGCTCAGCACAGTTGATGTTTTGCGTGTGTAGAGTCGCCTACGCTCCTCCGCTAGCACTTCTATAGGTAGCATCCCAGCAATGACACGCACAGCGTCGTTCGATACTGTGCGGTATGCGCTAACCACTCTAAGGGCACTCAGCCTGTAGACTGGAACTATTTGCCGCCGAGATGCTTGGCTTCGTAATGCATCAGTTCATATAGGAATACCATATGTTAATACCGACGTAAGAACTGATGATAGCAGGCGCCTTCTCCTCTGTTTTGGCCCTCCAATGTTTGGCATATGTCTTGCAACGGCAGTCTCCACTGATCCTGCCTTAGCGCTTGCATGTTGGGCTTGCTGTCTGAAACTAAGTCGGGCATCAATCATAATTCCTAGGTACCGTATGTAGGGCTGGGAGGTTATTTTGTGCTGGCCGACTTGCAGCGTGATTGTCTTGAGGAAGTGCTTCGGTCTTATTCTCTTTTTTTTATTTTCTTTTACTTACGCTTCGATGCCATTATGCATATGTGGCGACCCTCCCATGGTGCCGATGGAAACCGAATTCTTCCCAAACTGTACAGCATTCACTTAATTTGACCCAATCAACTTTACATTGCTTGGGCCAATTTACAATTGATGGAAAACCACGGAAAACCTCAATTTGTACAGCCGTTTCTTTGAAGAAACTCCCGTTCGACTATAAATCCTTATGAATTCAAGAGCTGGACAATTCCACTCTACTATACCCGTCGGAGAGTCTGCAAGCGGGGATTCGATCCGTGGACCTCGTGTGCCAAAGGCCATAGCCGTCGGTGGTCTTATTCTCCGCAAGTTGTAAACCTATCGTGTTCATCCATTTTCATATCTTGTTGAAAACATTCTCGCAAATGAACTGGAGCATGAAATGGTGTTTTCTTCTTCCCCAACCCGAAAGTACGCTCTCCACCGTCGTCTGAAACACCAGAAACAACGGCTTTTCTCGAGTTTCTCGACGGAGAATCGTTGTGATTGGCCACAAAACTTTTGTGGCTCGCGTTTGCAGGCGAAAGTTGCTAACGAAAGAGTAAACTTCGGATCTCCACCCGAAGCTCCCCGACTCTTACTTACGCATGCGCATGATACATTTCAGTGCCCAAATCGCGACCAAACGTGTCAAATTCCGAAGCCACTTTTTCTCGGTATAATATATACGTATAAAAGGTTCATGTCGCCAGTGCTCCTGTGTAACAAAATTTCTTTAAATTATGCATTAATTGCTTGAGTGGATAAAATAATATTGGATAAAGCGAGTTGATTTTGAAAAAGTAGAGTAAATTAAAACTGTCCCCCTCCGGCGAATGAAGAGACTGACCTAACCTGAAAAATGAGCGATTCTTCATCGAGATGTTTAGAAATTTCGACAAAGAAGTGAAAGTTGGAAGGAAAAGATGCTTATAAAAAGTGATTTCGGTATTCTAATTTTTTTTTCGACGTTTTTATGTTTTTTCATGCATTTTTACTTTTTGCCCGCCCCGACCAGCAAAAACCTCGGCTTCGCCTCGGGTTTGCAAAAGTCGGGCGGGGATGTAGTTCGCAAGGTGACCGACGAGAGGCGTGCGCGGGCAGGCCACAAAAATATTCATCGTTGGATTGATCGTCAACATTTCAAAATTGATCCAGTTATTGTTGAACGTACTTTCGGGTGGGGAAAAAGAAAAATAGCATACGACACACGGCCAGAAAGTTTGATTTCTTGCCGTACGTGATATGAGGCCTCGGCTTCGCCTCGACCTTCATATCACGCACGCCAGGAAATCAAACTTTCTGGCCTTGGGTCGTAATATAATATTGCCCACGATGGTTATGGGTACATCGTCCGCAAAAGCTACGAGTTTGCCCCCCGCCGGTGATGCTATTTTGAGGAATTCGTCATATACGATATTCCACAAAAGGGGACCCAACAGTGAGCCTTGGGGTACACCCCCAGTAACCTTATAGGTTTTAGAACCTACTTCTGTATCATATCTAAGGACTCCGTCGTTAAAGTAATTAGCTACCATCTTTTGCAAATATACCAGTACCAGTAGCTTCGACAATTTCGCCGGGATGGAATCCCACAACACTGAGTTGAAAGCATTCTTGATGTCCAGAGTAACAACCAAACAATATTATTTCGTACCTCCTTTCCATGGCCCGCCCTCGATTGCTTTCTTGGCTGTTTTGACCACCCGATCTATAGTATCCAACGTCGATCGTCGTCGTCTGAAGCCGTATTGAGCTTCGGCCAACATTGGTTCCATCACTTCCTCAATTCTCGGGTGTATTATGCGCTCCAGGATCTTGCTCGCCGTATCCAGCATATAAAGTGGACGATATGATGACGGCTCGTCTGGTGGCTTTTTTCCCTTAGGAAGAAGTACGAGTCTCTTATCCACTTCCTCCAAAAGCTCGTTCCAACAGTCTCGTTTCCGACGTTCTATGGCCTTGCTGAGTTTATGCTTAGCTTAGTTATACTTCACTTCCAGGCTTTCGGGATTCGACTTCTTTCTTGCCCGTCACCAACATCTTCTCCTTTGGGCAGGCTACTACTGACGAAGTGGATCTATAATTTAGTGGGACCTATAATTGAGGTCGCTTGTCCTCTGCAAAATGGTCGGTCAGTTCCATCATTCAATAGCACGACATCTAGAGTCCACATGGCTTTCAGTAAAGCCATCGCGAATGATTCGTCTCCTTGCTGCCCTCGATTGCCCAAGAATTGAAATCTCCCGCACGTCTCCATAATAACGCCTTGGTGGTGCATAACAGCTATAGAAATAGATACCATTCACCTTGGCCACAACAAATCCAGACTGTTCGATACCCCCGTATGCTTGAAACGTCGAAGCACCACAGGACCAAATGATGGCGTTATTGCTAGTATTGATAAGACAGTTCGGAGTATGTAGGTCCCTAGCAATTAACACCAAATTGCTCGTAGTGATAAACACTTGAAGCACTTTAGGGTCCTTACCACTGTCACGGTGCGGGCATATACAGGCTTATTCGTATTTTACTACCCTTATTCAGTATATTCCTTGTTGTAGAGGCAGGGAGTACCGGGGCGGATTGTGTCCCTCTGTATGCCGTGCGAAGACACTTGATGGCATTCAATGAGATATCACTATCTCTACCATCGGCTTTCCTCAGGGGATCAATTATATCTTCTTTGGTAGCGATGTCATCGATGTCTTTAATTTTGAGTTGCTTTTGAGGTATCTTACTAAGTCCTTTGGCTTCCTTTCGCAGGGCTCTCAGGAGTGCCTTCTCTAGCTCAACGCCTTCATCCCTCTTTCCTCTCGCCAGAATTACGAGAACATATCCGGAGGCTGTTTTACGGATTTTGTCCATGCATGAGCTAGCAGCGTAAACACCTTGGTCCGTCTTTATACGTCCCAATATTTCAGAGTACATATCCGTCCCCGTTGGACAAATAATTAGCGCATCAGGGCGGATTCCTGCTTACTTCTTCGACCAAGGTTTATTCTGCGTAGTTTCTGGAAGGTTTTGGGACGGGTTCTGTTTTTTTCCTTCGTCTCTTGGCTTTCTCCCAGGCACTTTCATGGTCTTCTGTAACAGAATTCGAGGCTCCCTAGGTGGCTCTGTTTCCATCTATCCGCCTCCCATTTTTCACCAGCTCCTTCACATTAATGGAGGACTGATGCCTCATCTTCGGCACTCTTGAGCTTTCTGCGCGCTGTGTCATCGGGTGGAGTTCTCTTCTTCGGGAAGGTGAGCAATGCCGCTGCTGGCAAGGCTGTTTTGGATCCCCCTGTTTCCGTCATGTTTCTTATCCGCGTGGCGGACAATTGGATCTTCCTAGCTAGATTTCGAATCTCTTCGTTGATGGTTCACCTATTTTCATCCGTGACGAAGTTCACCGGCGTGAACCCATGCAGTCTTGGTAATAGTTTGGAATCTACTTGTAAAATTTTGGGGCCAAGTGGGCCACCCGGGATCCGGGGAGCCACCGCCGGTCATCGGGGTTTTCACCTGATCCGAACCGACGGCGGAATTTCCCTTTTGGGGGTTGTCCGCGTGGGATACACGAATTGTATCATCACTGTTCAGTTTTGCTTCATTGGCTGTTATAGGGAGCCCACCCTTGGCACCCTCGGTTGCGGAAGGTAGCTTTCTCCTCGTGGGTGTGTTTTTTTTCTACTCTTTCTCTACTCGTATTCACCCACGTAACCGCTGGTAGGCATTACTTCATGGACAATACTACGGATCAGAGTATTCACCCATGGCGGCTGGGGGCGACTTCGCCATTTCAGCTCATCGTATTTCCAATCACAGGGTAAACCTCCAGAAACCCCTGTGATACGATGGCGGGCGTCTACGATGGAACCCTCCCTCCCCCCCCCCCCCGCGCGACGGGTCGCGTTCGGTCCCGGCTCACGGTCTCACTTCATGGATACCGCCGATAGCACACACGGAATGTTCCTGCCATCGGTCGGAGTCCATGAGAAAATATTGTTCAGAAAAAACATTTGCAGTGAGCGGGAATCGAACGCGGGACCTTTAGAATAGTAGGCAGACACTCTACCCACTACACCAAAGCCCCGTCACCCCCGTGGGTATTTTTTTTTCTTTTTTTTTCCTCCGTCCCTCTCATTTGTACGCCCCCGGTAGCGGCCGTGTAAGCATTCCTTCAGGGGTCGTACCGGACACCCACCCATGCGGCTGGGGCCGACTTTCGCCATTTTTAGGCCATCGTATTTCTAAACACAGGGTATACCTCCAGAAACCCCTGTGCTACGATGGCCGGCGCCTATGATGGAACCCCCCCCCCCTGCGTCGGGTTAGGTTCCCGGTCGGCCAGGCGGTCTCATTTTATGGGTACCGCCGATAGCACACACGGAATGTTCCTGCGATCGGTCGGAGTCCGTGAGAAAATATTTTTCAGAAAAAATATTTGCAGTGAGCGGGAATCGAACGCGGGACCTTTAGAATAGTAGACAGACACTCTACCCACTACACCAAAGCCCCGTCATGTGTATATGTGTGTGTGTGTGCGTATGTGAGCAAAATTTTGTCGAATGATTGCTCCTAGATAAATTATGCGATTTTGATTTTTTTATACTTATTGGATAGCTTTCCGCGTAACTCAGCCCTGATTAGATTTTGAACATAATCGACCTAGCGGTTCTATAGTTATTAACGAATGAATTGTTTATATCGCTGCATCGTGAGAACACCCCGTGGGTGTGTGTGTGTGTGCATGTTTGTGTGTATGTGTCGTGCGTGGATATATGTATGTATGTATATGTATGTATGCATGCGTACAAAATTTTGCGGAACGGTTTCTCATGAACGAAGGAATTTATAGAAATTATCAAGGTCGTGTTTGAACTGTTTCCATATAACTTAGAACGGATTAGACTTTTGATTAAATTGCTGCAGTATATATATTGTTATTAACAATTTCAATTGTTTGTTATGTTCTACAGCATAAACTATTAGAGTTTAATGAATTAGAGCGCAAAATTCATATAATAAAAATTGTCCTCCGTATTAAAATACGTATGTTATGTATGTTTGAAGTGGACATGATCCAATCTGGATGGTCGGTCAACTCGGATCGAATTCACAACCAATCGGCATTTTGGGCAGCAGCGAGGACCCCCACCCCCCGTAAAATCACCATAACGTACAAGTTAGAATAAAAGTTCAAGTTATCCGGGCAACATGTGTCTCTCACCAATTTAGATCTTTATCGAGTCAATCATATTTTGTAATTAAGAAACTAATCCTTTGCAATTCTAGAGACAGTTATCCCCCTCCCCCCCCCCCTTGTTCTCTTAAAGTCAACGGTTGTCCGTGTTAAGAGACGTGTGTAAAAGCACCTATATCACTCTATCCCGAGTTAATCAACCTTGAGTAAATTATCAAATTATTCATTGCTATTAAACTAAAGTCAGTTATCAGCTAGTGTAATTTGTAGTTCAAGTGGATGTGAAGGACTTATTTTTATTTATTTGTTAACCGAACAGACAAGTGCCATCGGCGATATCCAAGTCGGTGGAATAAACTCAGAGACAATTAACCGCGTGCTCATTTTTTAATATATCACCAAATTCACCGCCAAATCCTACAACCCCCTAGATTTCAGTCCCTCTCCAAACAATGTAAAATGATTTTTTTCCATAATTTGCATAATTAAGGAGGTATGGCCGTCTCAATAATTATGTCTGTAGTAAGTGAACGAATGAACCGAGCGCTGTCACGAAGGTCGCCATCGAAGCATTTTCGTGCAGAATCCAGTAGATTACGTTTTGGATGCCATCCGTGTAGTATACGCATCGTTATTATCAATTGCAATTGTTTATTCTGTTCCACTGATGCAAATATTACAGTTGGGAAACTTATCTGAAGGAAATTATTCCTTATATATATGAAAATTCATATTTTATGTAGAATGACTTTTTCCATGATTCGCATATTTAAGGACGTCTGGCCGTCTCAACAATTATGCGTATAACGGGTGAAGGAATGAAGTTACAGTCGTCATTAAGGTGGCAATCCCAGTATTTCCATGTGGAATGAAAGGGCCAAGATTTTAAGTGAAATTGCTGCAGTGTATACATTGCTATTGACAAATTGAATTGTCCATAATGTTCCACAGCGAAAATAGGGAGAGACACGGCAGTCGATCATAAACGACAGAGATACAATCATAAAAAGTCAGTTTAGAATGCTCAAATGCAAGTTTTCGTTATAACACTAACGGGGGTCACAGTGATTAACCGTGGTATATTGTAGAAAAAGAAATATAGTACGATGCGCTGAAATACCTACTCAGGAAATTTTGTTTGTGCCTCGAATAGAGCACACATGCTCACACCAGTAGTTTGAATAAGCGGGAGATGGATCTGACCCTCTATTGATCGAACCAATAACTTGCCGATCGTTCCCATATAGATTATATCCGTTAAAATTTCCATACAATGGGCCAAGAGATCCTGACGACTTGAGCATATGTTTTGAATCGCAACATTTATTACCATATGGACTTCACATTATCTTTTGGAAACACCAAGTAACCAGAAAAAGACGGCAAGCTCGTGGAATGCCTTGCGTTCAATGTTGAAGTCGCTAACCTGGGCAGAATATGCAAGGATACAACGGAGGATCCTTCAAAACGCTTAGGTCGTCCTGTTGAAGAGTGGGACATTATTTCTGTTTGGGTGTTGGAAAACACCTAGGCCCCAAGACGCGAAAAGCATGCGAGCACAAAATTGGCTCTTCAAAATTTTGTCCGAAGCTTCAAGAAGTCGGTCCACCGTGTTCAACGGCGGGGTGATCAGACTACAGGGCAGAGGTCAAGTCAAAATTCGAATGCAGCCTGACACATTCATTCCATATGCACCTTTCCAGTCGTTTTCAGCTCACTGTTCAATCGGTAACATGAAACAAAACATGTTGCTTGCGAACTGCCTAGCTCGTCTCACGATTAATCCCCGTTATTTTCACACGGCACGCATCTTAATAGACCCACGATTAGAGTTGTCATTCATTTATGAACAAGTTGTGAACCTTCTTAAGATTTAACAAGTTCTAAAGTGTCAATAACTGGAGTAAACTGGATAAGAGTACGTATTCTGAGATCTTGGATCGCCTTGGAAATAAAGAAGCAACATCTGCTGCTAGTGCATGTGTCGATAAGGGACGCCAGACAGTTACTGGAGACTTTCTTCTAATCCGGACGAAAGGTAAGCATGCCGAAGGCCCTGAACTAGAGAACACACTAACCATAGTTTTTGGAAAGAAGGCAAAGGTGCTGAAGAGAGCACCCCAAAAAGAAATGGATATTAAAGACCTCGATGACTCCACCACAAAGGAACACGTCCTCTTTGCTTTAAGGAAGGTATATGGGGACTATAGCGAGCTTACCTTAGATAGTCGGCTGCAGCTGTGCTCCCCGTCGAAATTATGAGTACTGGAGAAAGGAAACAAAACACGAATAGGCATAGCCAATGCCCGTATGGTCACAGTGGTGAGACCCCTCAAATATTTCCGGTGTTGACACTTTGCACATGTTGCCTCTAGGTGCACAAGTCAAGTCGACCAAGTTAGGCATAAACACGCCAATTGTGAAAAGCCGCATAAGTGTGTCTTATGCGCTGAAACTAAAGACGCAACGAAATATGCTCATAGCGATGGTCACACTAAATGCCCCATCTACCAGGCCGCAATCCAGAAGACGCGCACTAAGCCATGGTGCCCGCGCTACTGGTGAACCTTCCTCATTGTGCTGCCAAACACACTCTACTCAGACAGACTGTACGGGAGTTAAACGTCGAGCTAACCCTCTTTTGCGAGCTGCTTAAACAACTTGATACTCAATCTTGCGTACAGGATGCAAGCACAAAGGCTGTTATATGGTCTTGTGGCAAAATTCCATTCCAACACTGAGGGAAAAATATACTTCGGCCCAACAATTTCATTTTTCAGAGTAATAGGCATTCCTAAAAAATGAAATTTCGTCGTTGCATTTAATCTCTGACAATTACAATTAAATGTAATCATGTGAATCGCTTAACTTCAAACAATTATATGACAACTGACCTGGGTTGAACATTATTTTTATTAATTTTTATTAATTTGAAAATAAAAAATTTATTAATTCGGGAGTCTTAATTATTACTGTACAAATTCACCTACGATCCTCTGTGTCATAAGTATCACGTAGAGTTATATGATTAACATCATTGGTAGTTAATTAATGTCACTTGGGTTTCACTAAAACAATAAAATTCATTTTTTTATAAATATCTATTTCTCTGAAACATGGTAATATTGGGCCGAAGTATATTTTTCCCTCAGTGAATAGAGTGTCAATGACGGGGAGGTCGTGTTCGTAGTGTTCCGACCCGTAGTGTTCTACCTGATACCACAATTGCGGATCTCCGTGAATAATGCTTTGTAGCAAGAAGAGCGGCACAATGTGCGAGAAAAAATCCCAACTTTGCACTTCTTGAAGCAGAATATAAAGTTGTGCGTCGGAAGTTGTGTAGGGCCAGCAAACTCAGTAAGCAAAACTATTAGAACGAACTTCTAGAGGAGGTAGGAAGGGACCCATGGGTCAGGCCCTACAAGGTTATCATGGCACATGCTTAAAGCCAGCTTAGGCTCTCACCGGCCTGTCCGAGGTTATTGCAGAGAATCATGTCCAAGTTGTTCCCGCAACGATTAGAGCTATCGAAACATCAGCTGGTTGAAGTCAACGAGGATGAAATCCCACTGATGACAAAAGCAAAACTCATGGAGGGTACCGGTGAACAACAACAAATCACCTAGTCTCGACGGAGTTCCAAACATTGCGCTAAAGGCAACGATGATCACCACACCGGAAATGTTTCTCGGAGTGTACAATGCATGCTGCCAGGAAGGCCTCTTTCCTACCAAATGGAAGTGGTAGGGGATAGTACTTCTACCCAAGGGGAAAGAGCGACCGGATCTTATTGTCCTCTGTGTATGCTGGATACGGCAGGAAAGATCTTTGAACGAGTCATACACCAAAGAATCGAGGTAATTGGGCCGGAATACCTGCGGAGGCTGGTACACAGTTATTTTATTGATCGAGTCCTCAAGTACGACACAGAAATGGGTCCCAAGACATACAGCGTCACTGGAGGTGTACCCCAAGGCTCAGTACTGGGGCATCTATTGTAGAGTACCATGTACTGCTTAAACTGACATTACCAGGTCACGTAAGACTGGTGGCGTTTGCGGACGATGCCCCAATAGTCATTACGGAGAAATACCTATCTAAACTCCAACTGATCTTCGAAAACGTATTCTACGGAATAAAAAATTGGGTGGACGTAGTTGGCTTGCAACTTGCAAAACACAAGACCGAAGCGGTGCTCAAAACTAGTAGGAAGAAGTTAGAATCTACTACGCTACAAATCGGCGAACCCAAGTTGATTTTCTAGCCATACATCCGGTACCTGGGAGTTTTGATTGATGCGCGACTCACCTCCTGACAGCATGGTCAACACGCAAGCAATAAAGCAGCTATGGTGAAAAATGTCCTGTCACGACTTATGCCCAATATCGGAGGGCCGAAACAGAAGAGAAGGCGTCTATGATCGGCAGTTGTAATATCGGTACTGACGTGTGACATCCCTATCTGGTCCGATGCCCTACAGAGCCAAGCAGCACGGTGGAAAGTCGAGTCAGGTTACCGACTTAGTGCTCGTAGTTAGTGCATATCGAATGGTGTTAAACGACGCCGTGAGCGTCATTGCTATCGTGATTCCTATCAAAATCCTAGCGGAGGAATGTGGGTGCCTCTACGCCAGTACAAGAGCAAGAGATGCGAGCTATAAGGACGTTGAGACATAGAAACGGAACCACTGTATTGAACGATGGCAGGTACAGTGGGGTGCCTCGAGCAAAGGCTGGTCGAGCAGACGCATCGACTGATACCGAAGCTGGAGGTTCGGCTGACCATCTACTACCTGACCTATATGCTTTCAGAACACGTATGTTTCCGACAGTGTCTGCTCAAATTCAAGCACGAGGATTCCCTTAACTGTGCAGGAATTAGTGACAATGCCGAACATGTATTGTTTGCATGTCCGCGATATGATGTGCAGCCAGATGCATGGGTAACCAACACAGGGCTAACCATCAATGCCGACAACTTGGTGAAAATCCATGCTTTTATCGAAACCGTCATGGGAGGTGAGAAGTACCCGACTAAAGATTACAATAAGGGTTACATCAAGTTCTGACAAGGCTACCTTATTTGAAATACACGACCCTCATCAGGCCAACCGAGTGGTGGTTCACATGGCCTTGATCAGAAGTGAAACACTTTGGTACATCCGGTCTGAGTTAGATTTGCCGTAGACGGCCCTAAGTAATTTTGCTGAATACGGTCCCTATAATTACAAGAAGCGAAGGGCCGAATGGTTACGACAAATAAAGTACCGAATGATTCTCAAATATTAAGGGCCGGATGAGTCCCACATATTAGACTCACGTAGCAATTATCTACAATTCAAGGGCCAGATGGTTTTAACACATCAAGGACCGGATAATTGTAATAAGTCACGGGCCAAATGATTTAATAAGTCAAGGGCCATATGTTTTTCATATATGTAGGGTGTTAATTGTTCGATTGAATGTCCATTTTCTTCCATTGTGGTGAGCTTGATAATTCAGTAATAATCCCATTCAATTGATGAACTTTTCATTTTTTTAAATTGAAATACTACCCTAAATATTTTTCTGAGTTTGGCTAACAGTCAATATGAACTCACAAGTAAATTAGATCTAAATAAAACAAAATTAAATGTCAACAACTAAATTCAAATCCTGGTTATGCTGATTGATACGAGCACCAATGTAATGTATTCATGCTTTGTTTACAAACACATCGTAGACCTCCGTCGTTAATTAGCACTTAAGGAAAGAGTATAAATATAGAGACGTTAAATAAAATTTTAAAAGAATGTCTATAGATCTGTTTCATATTCATTATATCACCTCGTTTACTTCACGTTAATTAGTACATAGAAAACATGACATAAAATAGAATTCCCAATACTCTATTTTGCCCTTAGGGATCAAACGATTTTGCAAAAGATTACGAAAAAGTTCACTCCTTTTTCTTAACATTTTCATAGCATTATACAGGTTTTAACCACATCTAATGACCGGAAAAAGTGACAAATTAGATCAATTGTGCACCGGAAACTTATCTTTGACATGTTCTGACACAAGTATTATTTGAAACAAAATAATTAATTTATTATTCATTTTGAAATACCTATAATAATAAATACCCATTATAAGTGTAGCGAGCTGTAGAAAACTCGATTTTCAATCTCGTAAGCCTCCGTCATATATCTTAGTGGTTGCTTAAAAAAAATAAATAATGAATGGGAAGAAATGTGGATGATATTGAAATGTCGAAACAAATTAGCAGGTTTCTAAAGTTCTTCCTCAAAAGCATAAAGTTGCTTTTTAGTTTTTCCTAGCAAAGCGAAATGCTCGTTATTCAACTTCTTTTGTTCGATATCTATATCATCTCGTGAATGCTTCTCATGACTACTCATCAATCCGCCAATGTGGCCCTTTAGTTCCACTTAAGCACCATAGAGACGGTCCATCTGAGATGACAAACGCCATTTCTGGAAGACGCTCATTGAGATTTGCAAAGCCTGAAAAAAAATGTGATTCTAGTCAGAAAAGAGAAAAATAAGGCACACATTGATGTTGACCCACTAAAAAAATTACTTATTTATCTGAACAAAATTTGGTTAATGCAATAATATTTTCGATTTATATAAAATTTTTATAAAATTTCAATTTAAAGTAGCTCTACAACCCTAGAAAAGATGAAGATTTGTAAAAACTATACGAAATTCCCAGAAAAATCAATTGGATTCTCATAATTATTTTTTTTTTATTCAATAAATATATTTTTTTTATTCAATTGAGGTTTCAATTTTTCAAAACTTCGATAATGGAAAATGAGATTTCACACAACTTCTTATGTGAGAATTTTTTAACTTTCCGATAGGAAGTTATTGTAATGACCCCGAAAATGAAAAGTGTCAGCTCGATGAAATTTTCACTTTTCTCGGCGTTTGGCATCATCCTGACACGATTCCAATGAGATGTTCGTGTGTGTGTGTGGGTGCGTGTGTGTGGGTGCGTGTGTGTGTGTACGTATGTGAGCAAATTTTTGGCGAACGGTTTCTCGTAAACCGCTGGACCGATTTCAATTTTTTTTTGTTCAAAAATTACGTCTCGCCGAGACGGTGTTCTGACAGGAGTTTTTTTTAAATCGGCCAAGTAGGTTTTTAGTAATTAACAAAAAACCACGATTTTAATTGTTTATAACGCTCTATTACATGAACGGTAAGAGTTATAGGAAAAAGTTATTAATAAAAGTTGTTCCTCATGTAAAAACAAATATTTTGTGTTTTATGATTTTTTTCGTATCACGCATAATTAAGGCGGTAGCGCTTAATTAATTCGATATGCTCAACGATATGAAATCACGCTATAACACAGACACACACAAATATTGGGAAGTTATAGGTTCGGCCCGTAGAGGGTCAGCCCCACATCCTGTTTATTTTTCTTGACATCAATATTAAAACTGCTTTCTTTTTTACTAAAATGAATGGAAAAAAATATGAAAGAATATTGATACGTCTTCGTTCAATTCAGTTTTGTTGATACTAATGATAAATAGACGATTACAACAATCTTCCCTGCGAAAAAAAACAATAATATTTGTTCTCCTCTAATTAATTAATAAACAGAAATCATAATTTAAACAAAATTCACAGAGAGTGCTGCGAAATAACTTTTTGAAGTACTCTTGATAACTGTTTGATAACTGTTTTTCATAGAATATTTTTAATTTTAAAACGATGGACAAATTTTCTTGAGGAACAAGTTTAAACGAAAAAAGTGTTTAGTAAAGAAGGAGTGCACAGAGCGGATGCTATGATAATCAATAACACTATCTTGAATCATTGATAGGGTCGGGTTTCGCCATTTTTTAGAAAAACATGTTTCTCATTCAACACTGTCGAGCATTGGTGACCTAGGTTAAGTGCAATTGAGCACGACTTAGTTATCACTTGGTATGTCATAAATGAAAAAAGATACAGTAATTTGCATTGATACCTTCTTTACTGAGCAAAATGTAAGCTACAAAACATTTTTTTATGAAAATTGGGATATCTATCTTTTTTTGAGAATATCGATTTATAGGTAATTTACAAAAATTGAACTGATCCATCCTAGTTTACCAATTCTCGATAGAACTGTGAATTTTATTTTATTTCGTTTATCTGTTATTTTATTTCCATCGTGAAAGTGCAGTTGAAAATCCTCGATTTCATGGCGATTGTGAGCTTTTTTTTGAAATGCTTTAAAAGATTTTAAGGCGAAAAATAGAACACCTCTATTCAATTAAAAAATTTCATGAAAGTTTAGAATTAAATAACAGATGAGCAGTACTATGTAAACTGTTTTCGCCGCGTTTCTTCATAAAATCAGTGGAGTGATATGAAATGAAAATATTGTTTCTTTCCAAAACCGCTACTTTCTAATTAAATCCCTATTCCACATTTTAGATGATTATTCTTATAGGACCCCATTATTCAAAGTGACAAGTTAGTTTTTGATAAAAGACAAAATTGAATCTACTATATCTTTTGCAATTATTGCATTATAGAGATCAGACAACGCTCTCTTTCCGTGTGATATTTTGCAATTGACAAATAGAAACAACGAAGAAAACTCCAAATATATCGACGTACTCTTTAGAATTTAATATTCATGAGACTGTAGATCTGGGCATTTTCAATTGTCGAATTAATGAATAAAACTGAAAAATGAAAAGTTGGAAAAATTAATTGGAATTCGGTCACCTGAAAGACATTTTGCAATAACAAAAAATAATTACTTTTAAACAGCCTCCTGTTATAAATGATTCTAGTACTACTCTACTACTAGTTCCAGTAGAAATGATTCAACTCATTTAAATTGTATGAAACCTATTTTTTTAGCCACAAAATAGTTTTTTGGTGAAACTCAATATGAATAAATTTATCAGAATTCTAGAAACATCATTTGTATGAGAACAATGTGATTGATCAAAAATTTACTTTTTCCAAGAACACTTATTAAATTCTTTTTTCGATTTTTCAATATCCTTCAGCAGTTTAAAATAAAGAATTAAGTTCCGTGATCGAAAATTTGAATAAAAAAGTAGATGTAGATGAGCTGAAAACTCGCATGTTGAAGTGCAAATTTGAAAACGGAGTTCACTGAGGAAAAACTGGGGAGAGAACCTGGGATGCCCTTAAAACAATATTTTAGACTGGTATATTCAAACAATCACGTACTGCCTTGGCTTCGGAATGATGTATGAATCTATGTAACTTACTAGCTGAACTCTGTATGACAACTTCGTGAAGAGACCATAGTTCATCTGGTGGTTGACATTCTTTGACCATTCTATGTAATTTGGAAATAGCAGCATCACTGAATGGGTCGCATAGGAATTTCACCTTTCACTCCCTCATTCTGCAGACCAAAAGATCCAATCACTTGATGTAATATCTACGGTGTCAATGTCCGATTGGTGACCAGGGAATAGGATAATCTTGTAAGCATCTTTTCTGTTTGGTTGTTTGTTGTTATCGACGCATCAACTATAATGGTTCTTAGCGCGAACTTATTACAGTCGTTAGACGCTCACGACTTTTTCCGCTGTAACACACAGTTACAGATGTTATTCGTTCACAGTGGGGGTAGGATCATTCAGTTATAAACTGTTTTTGGTACTCGATGTGCCACTTTTGGGGGTGAACTGTTTTTACTTTTGTGGTGCCCATCATTTGACTAAATCAAATAATCCAGCAAAAATCCACCGGTGCCTGGGCTTGAGTCCAGGTGCTCGGGCCCTCTAGATCCGGAGGCGTGCACCTCACGTACTTCACCATACGACCGGCACAAGCATCTTGATTTCGTTATATAATATGGCAAATAATTATGAATGAATTAAACAGAGGGTACATAAGAAAATGATATCTCTATCATTTTGATAAGTTGTATTTACATTTTTCAGGAGTTTGGTTGTCCGATAACTTTGCAGAGAAATTTGAGAAATAATTTAAGTAATTCAAATGATTAGATTCATTTCAATACCACAAAATGAATACTTCGCTTTATCTTCGAAAAATATTTTATTTAATTCATATTTCTATCGTGAATTGGTAAACGAAGATGAATGCATATGTAAGACGTCGAGTGACTGATAAATATCTTGTGAATGAAGAGAGATATAAAACTTTTCATAACTATATTTTCTATATATCAAGATAAGGTCTACAAAAAGCCTATATGAAATTTCCGCTATCTGTCTATGCTTTGATGATATTTATCAAATTACATTAATAATCACTTGTAGGGGAGGGTGAGACAAAATGGGACAATTTGAGATCTTGTCGAATGATCAACACCTTGGTTGATCTTGGAAATGATCGTATTTGGGGCTCATACGATATTTCATTTTGCTCCACCTTCCCCTAACATAACAACCTATTTCGATATATTATCCTAGTTTATCGAAACAGTCCCAAAACCACAGGAAAACAGCCTCAAAATCCCTATCGATTTATGACACTAAATATTCATTTGGCGCATGAAGTCTTATTAAGTGAATATACAATCAGATACAATCAAATAGACCCCCAGTCCTCAAATGGATCACCTCGGGTTACTGAATCAAATGCGTATCGATATTTCGTAGAAAACAAGTCATATTGGCTATGACGTTTGATGAACACATACGAAGGTGAGGAATTAAGATTCATAAAACTTTTAATTTTACCATACAAATATGAATGGAATGTAGTTACTTACCGATGTTAACATGATGAAATTTTGACGTGAACTTTTGGGATCACTGACAAATCTAGCATTCAAAGTTTTCCTTCAGAGAAAGGCAAGAAGAAGGGTGTTATCTCTAAAGATTTCGCATAGATTTATAACTGTACTTCATTTATGGTGGATTTAAACGAGCTGCGACAACGCCAAACTGCACAGGCATATCAGCCTTCGTTTTGTGTCGCATCTCTCTGAGTGCGCGCGTGCGCATACACACGATGATTTTACGGTTCCGTCGATAAAAGCAATGAATTTAGTAAAAAAAATGATTCGTTGGAAAAATCAACTTTATCATTGCATATGGTTATCATGACAACTTATGTAATTGAATCATGAATTGAGCTTCTTCACCACCGAGGAAGACGCCGTTTTATTAAGCTACATATCATCGATTATCAAAATTTATGAACGCATGGTTTTTTTGATTAGTTCGATTAAGCAGGTGGGTCAAACTACTAAAACAGAATGGTGCTATGAATTAATTAGTGACAATAAAATATTGCTGAATAAATGCGATTGAATTCACTGGGCCGGCAAACGTGCATATTAATGCATATTCTGCACATGCGTAGGCCAAAAACTACTACGTGATATTAACAAAGTATACGGGATATATTATGAGAAATCATGTCAAAAGAACCACCTCCCGTGTAGAAATCATGCCGCTCAACCTCCGCTTGAAGCGGAGCCTCGGTTACAATCCGCCGCTCCACCTCAGGTTGTTATTGAGCCGCGCTGGCTCGGCTTAACCTCCGTTGCCGGCCGGGCCATTGGAGTGGGGGAATCTTTCATTCCGCGCGGTGTATAAGAAAAATTTCTAGTCAGAACAAGTTTATGCAACGATGTTTTTGAAACATTTACATTTTCAAAGATTGTAAAAGAATGTCTAAAAGAAGTTTTCGAGTTTAACGCGAAAATAAACAAACCCTTAAAATATTTAACCTTTGGCTGGTCGTTTCACCTCACCAAACGTTCATTTGTTTCGTATCTTCAACCTTTCTTGCTATCGAGCAATCTAAACAATTGACTTTATTAATAACAATTAACTATCGGTGTTAGCAAAACAGTTATACAACATGAAATATGTATTTTTGTGTATGGAGCAACTTTCATTGAATAATTTGTTTCATATCTTTAACCGTTCTCACGAGGCAGCGATATAAACAATTCAATTTGTTAATAACTTCAAAAAAACGCCGGGTCGATTCTGTTTAAAATCTCATCAGGTCTAACTTAGGCGGAATCCTATCGAATGAGTATAAGGAAACCCAAATCGGATAATTTGTTTGAGAAAAATCGTTCGACAAAATTTTGCTCACTTACGCATACACAGACAAACATCTCGCTCAGAATGGTCGCAAACGTTTCTAACGGTCATGAAACGTGGAGATCAGGTGAAATTTCTGGTTTTGATTTTCGGACAATAGCAGTATAACTTCCCTCAAGATCGGGATGTTAGAAATATGTTTCAACATTTTTTAAAACGTACGCTGTACTATGACTGTACCCGAATTGTGAATTTGTTCGCATGGGATAGAGTTTTGACGTTTTAACTTTCCAATTTTTCGGGAAGTTATTGTAATTACCCCTAAATCGATGTTTTGGTTTTCGATCCGTAACGGGAGATTGAAGTATACCAGAATGATTGACGTCGAACTCTGCGCAAATATCTGTGTGTGCATGTGTGTGTGTGTGTGTGTATGCATGTTTGTATGTGTGGAATCGTAATATATGGTTAACGATTTCTCACGAACGGGTCGAACGATCTGGGTCGTTGAAATCGCAATCGGGCCGTTTTCACGGATGTTAGATCGGTTTAATTTTTGGTTTAAATTAACCGAACAGTTTTTTCGTTCATAGCAATTGGATTGTTTAGAGCGGATCTATTGCAACAACGGTAAGAGATACGGCAAAAAGTATTCAGCGGGCCGTGCTCTGCCAGTGGAACTGAATATTTCATTTCATATGATATTTTTCCATAATTATCGTGATTAACTAGGTATGATGGGTTTAACCCAGGGGCAGGCGCACCCCTATTGGCGTCTCACCCCCACTTCATCCCGCTGACTAGGCGCCCAGTCAAATGTTGATAATGATCTGCTTGATAAATGGGATAGTGTAAAATTCTCGAATCACGGGTCATACTGATTTACCCACACTAGTGGTTTTATTAAACCAGTCGTTAAACATTTGATTGCCGTGTCGGAATGTGCATTCCCACAGCATGTGATCCTTTTTCCATTTCTAGCCAAAACTAGTGGGATAGAAGTGTGTTTGGCCCCGTTAGGAGCATAAATCAAACTTCCCGATTTGTAATTTCTGTTTCCAATCACACTGCACATCATGCATTCAGACTCTCCTGTGCAAATGCGAGCGGACACGCATGCGCCGGCGGTAGTCGGACCACTTCGAATCTAGGCCGGATATAAAAGCTTGAATAGTCATTAAAATTTCGCGCCACTAACGATCAACCAATAACTAATCAGAAGTCGCAGTAGCTGCTGGCGCCATGAGTCTGCACAAATCGTCAGCGTACTGCGTGCTTATTAACTTCCGGATTTTCGGGAAGTTATTGTAATGACCCCGAAGCGTCTTCATGTCACTTAGAGCCCATTAGATTTTCGATAAAATTGGTGCAGTATATACAGGGTGTCCCATTTGAAAAATTTCACCTAAATATCTTTCAACAGGGCCATGTAACAAAAAAATGTTTCAAACAAAAATTGTAGGGTTCTGAGGAGGATATCCGATTTGCTCATTATTTCGAGCTTAGAAGTTCGCCCTTGCAAGCTGCAAGCACAAAGAGCTTTTTCTTAAATGGCAACCACATTTTTCACCCGGATGACAATCGTTCATTTCGATGAGTTGTTCTCAGAACCCTACGCATATTCAATTTCATGTAAAAATTAACACGATTTTGTCTGTCTTGCGCAGATAATCCCTCAGTCAAAGTTATGTCATACGGATGGTAACGGCCAGATCGTAAAATTCTCTGTGCTGTGCTCCGCGGTACCCCTAGATCACATTCAACTTCTCTCAAACTGACATGAGGGTTCATGTGAATCATAACTAACATTGCAACAGTTCGGGGATCATCAGGATTGACACCTTGTTGCACTTGTTGTTCTCGTTCTCGAAACATTCTTCCTCATCTACAACGCCGCTCGATCTTCCTGATAACAGAATCTGCAGGACAATGTAGTCGATTGCGGTACCGCTCGCGATAGGTTCGAGCAGCAGCTCGATACACTTCCCTACACTCTCCCAAAACAAGTAAAATATCGACAATTTCACTAGCTCAATACATTGTGATATGTTCGATGAAATATCAAGTGATACTAACTTGGTACAGGTGGAATTGGCACCAATTCAAATGAAATAATCGTCAATGAGTAGGTACATTTGTTTACATTACGCAACTGAACGTAATTCTTCCATTGATCTGTTTGCGCACTGGAACTATCAAATGTAAGTAATAATCGACACATTTCCCTACAAATGGTGGGCATATTGAACACCTTTTGTAAACGCTCAGGGACTTCCTCACATTTTCGAGCATTTTTTTTCCTTTTGTTGCGCGTGAGATGCAACGCAGACTTTACCTCCATGTGGTGCATTTTGGGTTACGCTAAAAAAGTCTGAAACTTCGATTTTGGCAATAAAATGCTTTTCATGATATTTTTGGCATAAAAAAATGACATGAAATTGAATATGCGTAGGGTTCTGAGAATAACTCATAGAAATGACCGATTTTCATTGGGGTGAAAAATATGGTTGCCATTAAAAAAAAAGCTCTTTGTGCTTGCAGCTTGCAAGCGCGAACTTGAAAGCTCGAAATAATGAGCAAATCGGATGTCCCCCTCAGAACCCTACAATTTTTGTTTGAAACTTTTTTTTGTTGCATGGCCCTGTTGAAAGATATTTAGGTACAATTTTTCAAATGGGACACCCTGTATATTGTTATGAACAATTTCAATTGTTTATAACGTTCTATTTCATAAACTCTTAGAGTTAGCGTAAAATTTATATAAGAAAAGTTGTTTCCCATATAAAAATACGTATTTTATGTAGAATGACTTTTTTCGACAATTTACATAATTAAGGAGGTATGCCAGTCTCAACAATTATGTCCGTAATGAGTGAACGAATGACCACAGCGCTATCACGACGGTCTCAATCGACGCGTTTCCGTGGAAAATCGAGCGGATTACACTTGGGATGGGATTCATCCAGTATATGCCATGTTATTAACAATTTTAATTATTTATAATGTTCTATTGCATAAACTATCACAGTTAGCGCAAAATTTATATTAGAAAAGTTGTTCCCCATATAAAAATACTTTTTTTATGTGGAATGGCTTTTTTCAACAATTTACATAATTAAGGCGGTATGACCGTTCCAACAATTATGTCTGTAATGATGAACGAATAAACACAGCGCTGTCACGACGATTCCAATCGAAGCGTTTCCGCGTAAAATCGAGCGGTTAACACTTTGGATGGGATTCGTGCAGTATATGCAGGTTTATTAACAATCGCAATTATTAATAGTGTTCTACTGGGTAAAATATTAAAGTTATCGGGAAACTTCTTAAGAGAGAATCATTCCTTACATGAAGATACACCTTTTATATATGATTTTTTCCATAATTTGCATAATTAAGGAGGTATGGTTGGCTGAGCAATTGAACATGCGGGAACAATGTTCACCAGGGTTGTTCCTTATACAAAAATGCACATTCAATGTGACACTTTTCCATATAGGTTAGAACATATCGCGAGTTGTACTAGAATATACATGGCAAATGGATATGTTGATAATTGCGGGAATGATGTCAAAGAGCGTGATAATTAAGAAAGTACAGAGGTAGGAAGGGTAACTATGCGGATGAATTCCAGTTGATTAATTGTATGGGGCTTAAAAATCAAACTGAATCGATCGCGTGCAGTAATTATTAGATGTCAGTTCAATTATTGATATCACTGTTGGGTTTGTTCATCACCATGGTTGCGTTCTTATGTTGTGCGGAAAACCCAAAGCGGGAAGTTTTGTTTGTGCCCCGTACGGGGCACACACATTTGCACACCACTAGTATACTTTTAGTTTCGAAGCATTTTTTACATTTCCCGATGCAACGCTTTCAGAAAGGCACTAAACAGCGTTTAATCAATTATTTGCACCTCAGGATCACCGCTGGTGCCGGCAAACATATTCGTACCGCATGTTTGGATGTGTAAAACAAATATTAGTGTATAGAAAATGTCGCGGGCCGCGATTTCTTTAAACAGCTAAATCTAGAGTGGACATTTTGTTTTCGTGATGTCACCATTCGTCTAGGATTTTTTTAACTTCCCGATCTGGGGAAGTTATTGTAATCACCCCGAAAAATGAAAATTCGGTTTCCACCATATCTCCACGCTTCAGAGTCTCCCCAATCGTTCTGTACCACTTTTGGAAAAATGTCTGTATGTATGTGTGCGTGTGTTCGTACGTATATGACCAAAAAAAACGATTTCTTGAAGACTAATGGTCCGATTCGATTAATTTTCAACTTCCCGTTCTAGGGAAGTTATTGTAATGGCCCGAAAATAAAAGTGCCAAATCCATGAAATTTTCACATTTCTCGATGTTTTGCATCATCCTGAAGTGATTTCAGAGAGGTGTCTGTATGTGTATGTGTGTAAACAAAAAACTTTGTTTAACGTTTCCGGCGGAACCACCGGAGGGATTTCCTTTTTTGAAGTGAAACTTCTTATGGGGGGGTTTTGAAATCTCGATCGGCAACCTTTTTGGTGACGCTCGCTCTAACGTAGTAAGTAAGAGTGAGAGGCCTCCGGGAATCGAGTGAGAGTGAGACGGACTACCTTACGTCACGTCTATCGGGCGAGAGTGAGAGGCCTTCGTGTATCGTGCGAGAATGAGACGGAAGACTTTCTGTCTTTCATGTCATTCTCTGCGTTCAGGCGGCGTCGCGATCGCGGAAAACAGCTGTTGGTTTCTAACACAGTGATCATAAGCAACGTATTTTGTTTTTGTGCGTGTCTTCATTACTTAAATCGAGAGTTTTGTGCAAATATGCCGAAGTCGGGTGCAGAAAGGACAAAAACGTGGCGGGAGAAAAAACGGGCGAGTGAAGGAATTGATCAGAATAGAAAACGGAAAAAAAGTAGAACTGAAATTGAATGAGATAGCAGGGAATGGAGGCAAACACGTGCTAACCTCTTACGTGACAGTGTGGACGATAGTGTAAATAATCCAGAGAATGAACTATTAGCAACGACTTCGACTCATTCTCCTCCTGATTGTGATGTACATAGTGGTGATCGATTACAATATTCAGACGTTAATGAGTTTAAAACTGCACATAAGAACTTTCACCGTGATTTTATAAATAACCCATTCGGTTTTACGTGTTGTGTATGTAATAGATTATGGTTTACAAATGACTTGAAGACTCTATCCGTTGAAAATGAAATTCGTATTCAACAAAAATTTCCAGAATTCAGAAGTAATAATGAGCTGGCATGCACCAGCTGTCGCCAGGCTTTGAGGAGAGACAAAATTCCAACATTGTCGAAATTGAATGGCTTTGTATATCCCCCGATCCCTGCACATCTTCCGACGTTAGATTTAGTGTCCGAGAGACTCATTTCTCCTAGAATTCCATTTATGCAAATTCGCAGATTGCGTCATGTGCATGGACAATTTGGAATTTTGGGGCAGGTGATCAATGTTCCAGTGGATGTCAATACAATGGTCAATCACTTGCCCAGGAACATTGACGACGATCACTGTGTTTACGTTCATATCAAGAGAAAAAAAATTCATCGATCAAGCTACTTGACAGGTTTAATAAACAAGAGAAATATTAAAATATGGCTAAGATGCTTAGTACCGAGTACATTGTATCAACTGTACGACATCAAAGTTGATGAATCTTTCTTTAATGAGGATTGTGTCGTTCATCAGATACCTATAGATGAACTGAGCGTAGACATCCCCATGGAGGAGAGCCTGTTCGCTCAGCAACACACATTACTCTGGAATGACGATAAATATTTGAGGATTGCTCCTGGAGAAATGAATGTCCCTCACAGTGTATTATTTGATGAGCATGCAGAAGAGTTATCTTTCCCTACTATCTATCTCGGACAATTCCGGCGCTTTAGTGAAGATCTCAATGTGACTCCATTCATGATGGCTACCAGTGAGCTAAGGAGATCTGATCGACGTGGGGTTACACCTCATCATTTACTCTATATGGCAATGGAAATTATGAGGTTTAGAGTCCGTGACAGTCTATCCATTGCTTTTAAACACGTAGGTAAAGACACAAAAATTACACGTGAACAAATTCAATCAGAGGAGTATATAAATCATTGTATAGAAAGCAACTTGGCTTTTCTACGTTGTATCCCTAACTCGACTTGGTATTGGGCTGAAAGAAAGAGAGACTTATTCGCAATGATCAGACAACTCGGAAAACCCACGTTATTCCTAACTATGAGTGCTAATGATGTTGGTTGGCCCTCATTATTACAATTATTATATGAATTGAAGAATAATGGAGCAGAAATTACAGAACAAGATGTTCAGGAACTCCATTATATTGAAAAGAGCTCACTCATCAATGAAGATGCTGTAACATGTGCCATCTATTTTAATAAGCTCATCAATGTTATAATGAACATACTTCAGTCCAAAAAGTCTTCTCCCTTCGGGAAATATCGTGTTGTCCATTATTTTAAAAGAATTGAATTCCAGCATCGTGGGAGCCCCCTGCACACATTCTGCTATGGCTTGAGAATGCTCTAGCGGATCCACTAGGTGCTGACCGACTAAAAGCTATTGAACTAGTTGTTACATTGATATCAGTGACCACTTCAGAATCGTCGGGGAACATCAAACTACAGACACATAAGCACACGTTCACATGTTACAAAAAAATAGCTGCGAACGCTCATCAAAAATGCAAATTTGAAGCTCCATTCATGCCATGCAGATACACAACTATACTGACACCAATGCAGAAAGAAGAACCAGGATTCCACACGTATAAACAACATTACAACACGATAAGAACAAACTTAGAGAACAATGACTATGCTGATATTGATAGTTTCTATCAGGGAAATGGAATACTATCAGATGATTACTACATGAATGTGCTTCGAGCTGGCATCAATCGTCCCAGAGTATTTCTTAAACGTCAACCCATGGAAAAGTGGCATAATCCATTCAACCCATTGATTTTCAATATTTTGAAATCAAACATGGATGTGCAATTTATCACCGAAGAATACTCATGTGCTGCATACGTAGTAGAATACGTCAATAAAACGAACCGTGGAATTAGCAATCTCCAACGTAACATCACTGAAATAATGGATGAACATCCAGAGTTCGATATTGTCGAAATTACTAGGAAAATGAGCGTTGACATGCTAAATACTGTCGAAATTACCAGTCAGGAAGCTGCATGATACCTTCTGCGTGAACCGATGTCAAAGTCTTCTTCAGGTGTTACCTATATTTCAACAATATGGACGATCGAAAGACAAAGAATTCGAAAAACTCAGAAAGAACTCAATGAAATGGATGCTGATGATAATGCAACAAACATATGGAAAGAAAATTGGTTTGACAAGTACGAAAAGAGACCTGAAGAGCTAGAAGATGTCAATTTGGCCCAGTTTGTTGCTCATTACACACTGAATAATCAGGGGAATTGGACACGAAGGAAAGAACCTCGGATTATTCGGTACAGAAACTACGACATGGCTGATGATTTCAATGAATACAAACGGGAAATGGTGACTTTGTATATTCCATTCCGAGACGAAGAAAATGAAATTCTTGCAGAAACTAAATTCATACCGATTTACGATGACAACGAAATATTGATTTTTGAGCGACATAAAGAATTCTCAGCGAATTTAGATATCCAGAAAACCATCGAGATATGCCGAGAGTTGTGTCGTGAAGATGAATTAAATCAAGATGATGATGCTGAAGGAGACAACGTAGGTCGCCTTTTTCCTGAAGCAAATCCTTTTCAAGAATTGTATAACGCTGACCACATAATGAACGACGATCTGCGGTTAGCAACACTTAACAAACTGGGTGCTATCGCAAAGAAGAGGGATAATTTAATATCTAATGAACGATTTTATGAAATAATGAGAATGGCCAATCAGAGGCAGAAAGCACTCCTGATGCATGTGATTGCTAATCTCCTTTCATCAAACCGATCACCACTCCAAGTTTTCTTCACTGGGCCAGCAGGATGTGGGAAGACATTCCTCATTAGACTCCTCATGGAAATTTACAACCGCTTCACAGATAATGATGGTTTTTGCAATGCTTACATCGCATGTGCATCAACAGGAAAGGCTGCAATAGCAATTGATGGTACGACCATCCACACTGCATTGAAAATATCCCTTTCCAAACTATTACCATTATCAATTGAAGTGGCTCAACAGTACAGAATGCTCTTCAAATACGTCCAAGTTATACTCATCGATGAGGTCAGTATGGTAGGGGCGGAATTGCTGTCTCAAATTGACGCACGGTTAAAACAAATAAGAGGAAATTTCCAAGATAATTTTGGAGGAATGGATATCATTTTCATAGGTGATTTGCGTCAGTTACCTCCAGTGCGTGCTACACCCAGCTATCAAGCAACAAAACGACGCATAGCAGCACCAACACTTTGGCGTGACTTGAAGTTCTATGAATTGGATAAAGTCATGAGACAAGCGAATGCTGATTTCTCCTCTTTATTAACTAAAATTGGAAATGGCGAAGAATTGGATCAAGAACAGATACACCTAATCGAATCTCGTTTTTATACAAGAGAGGAAGCAGATCGTCTTTGTTCACATGGAATTCGGCTATATTTGACAAATAATGCTGTAAACGAATACAATTTGACAATTCTTAATTCTGCAGAGAATAAAACAGTCTCAATAGCTACTGATGTATTCACCGGCTGCCATAATGCTGAGCAACAATCATTTGTACGACAAAAATTGCATAAAAAAACGGTAATAGACACTGGAGGTCTGCCCTACGAGATAATACTGGTGTTAGATAAATGGTATATAATAACAACCAATCTGGATGTCTCGGATGGTTTAGCAAACGGCGCAGTTGGTAAACTAGTTCATATCGAAACTGATGAGGCAGGGGCAGTAACTCGTGTGTGGCTGGAATTTCCAGATTCACCAAAGACGGGGCAGAAGAACCGGAGAAAAGCTGCTGCGTTCATCCAAGCAAACAACATCAGCCACACGGCAGTTCCCATTGCACGAAGAACTTCTACGATATATATGAACAATAATAAAACGATTTTCGTCAAAAGAAATCATCTGCCATTGGTATCAGCGTGTGCTATTACTATCCACAAGTCTCAAGGTGGTACGTTTAATCAAATCGTCTATGAATACGAAAAGACACATTCACAACAACTCCTTTACGTAGCCTTGTCCCGTGTCACAAGTATACAGGGATTGTACATCGTTGCGAAGGATGGAAAGAACAAATTTTATCATGGACGGAAAAAAGCTCAATCAATGGACAAGCTACAATCAGAATTTAGAAGATTATCAACAAATCCATTGATAACTTTGACTGACATTCTCCGAGAGTTCATCAGCAGACCAGGCTTATCAATAACAATCCTCAATTGCCACAGCTTAGGAGCTCATAGCGGAGATTTCAATGATCCGGTGATTCTACGGTCTAATATATTGATACTTTCAGAGACGTGGAAGGAAAACGATCAAGAAATTGATGTTCCCAATTTTAATTGTGTCGTACAGTTCAAAAGACATAATGTGAGAGCAGGGGGTGTTGCAATACTTTGCAATACTGCTCATGGAACGAACATCATGACACCCAATATGGACCTGAACTTGAAACAACTAGAATCGCTTTCAATTGGGTTGTCATCTGTTGGAGAAATGTGTGCAGCTGAATGTCGCACAGAAAGCGGACGGCGGATTATGCTTATAGCACTCTATATTTCACCAAATCAGAAAATGGCGAAAATAATAGAGTTTATTCACCTTCACTTGCTGCCGTATACTCCAGTGGGGGCTGCAGAAGTTGGAGTAGAGCTGGACAAAATACCTATGATTCTAGGTGGAGATTTTAATGTTAATTTTGCTTCAGAGGATTCCAAGCCATTAATTCAGTTCTTGCAACAGAAATTGTCATTGGAAATGAACAATTCACCAATTGAATCGACTACACGCCATGGTACCACGATCAATGCAGTTTTCTCACGTTACATCGAAAATTTGGAGTCAAGAGTCTTCATTACCTATTTTAGTTACCACAAACCTATCATTTCGTTCATGAAGAGTCTACCAGAGAATGAAGGTGAAGCTGATTGAGATTTAATTCATCATATTCATACTAATATTATTGTATCTTGAAAAAAGTATAATTATTATGATGAATAAATTAATATTTACTATCAAGAAGTGTTTGACACGTGATTAAAATGATTCCTCTCCCTCTAAACATAGAAAATTAAATAATCCTTGCCGATTCAATCGTTCAGTTTCACTTCTATCGCGTGTCTTCATGACATACCATTTTTTTTTGCATCAGTTATTCACGTTTCAAGATTTTTCTAACGTTTCTAGACTATTTGAAACACAATGTCTGTGTGTGTGTGTATAGCTAGGCATGTATGTGGTCAAAAATTTTAGTTCACGATTTCTCGCGACCCAATTATGGGATCGAGGGTCTGAATAATTCAACGGAAGTGTATCTACGTAACTGAGACCTGATTACATTTTGGATCGACGTGGTCTACTACATCTATTATTATTAAAAATAATCAGCATTAGCGCAAAATTTATACAAGAAAAGTCGTTCCACGTATAAAAATACGTTTTTTCCATAGAAATACTTTTTTTTGACGATTTGCATAATTAAGGAGGTATAGCGGGCTCAACAATTATGCATGTAATAAGTGAACGAATGAACCCAGCGATGTCATGAAAGTCTCCATCAAAGTATTTCCACGCAGAATCGAGCGGATTACATTTTGAAGGGAATTCGTGCAGCATATGAGATGCTGTTAACAATTGCAATTGTTTATACTGTTCCGTTGGCTAAGATATCAAAGTTATCGTTTGTACTGCGGACGCACCCCTATTGGCGACCCACTCCCACTCAAGAGACCCGCATAAGTCTCATCCTTATGCGCACCATGCGTCTGCTCAAATATTCATAATTATCTACTTAATAAATGAGTCAGTTTCGAATCCTCAAATCTGCAAGTTTTCATTATGACACTAATTATGGCACTATATGAAATACCAAATCGGGAAATTTTGTCTGCGCCCTGAATGGGACGCACACCACTAGTTGTATGAGGGGCTACATTCATCATACACTTTTTCTCCTATTGCTAACACCTGCGATACAGCGTTTTGAAATGATTAAAATTGTTAACCACAATTGACGCAATCATTTTCTCAAGATTGACACTCCTTCCTTACCTGGATATCACTGAGAGGACATTATTGGCCAAAGGAGAAACAAATCGAATGATGTAAAACGTCGAGTACAGTGAAAATTTTCCATTTGTGAGACTCTTAATTATCGGAGTCATTACAATAACTGCCCGAAGTCGTGAAGTTGAAAAGGGCGTTAATTTGATTCGGGATTTTTCGAACTTCCAATGGATTTTTCCGTGATATTAGCTATTTTGAGTCGGACTTTGAAACCTTTCGAAATTGGGTCCTCACAAAACAATTAATAAACGGGATGTGGATCTGACCCTCAACGGGTCGAACCAATTACTTCCTCATCGTTCCCTCGTATTTGTTATATACCAAATTTCGGTTGATATCTCAAATTATGAACTTTGTAAACTTCAAAATTACAACATTTGTCAAATTTTATAATTCTCAAAATCTAAAAAGGTTTTTAAGAAATATAATGTTTCTTGGGTATGTGTATTTTTATCAAATATGTATTTTTACGTGCGGACCGACTTTTATTTGACACTTTACTTCGTATCTCCAACCGCTCTTGCAATAGAGCGATCTAAACAATTCGATTTATGAAGAACAATTAACTATGGGTTAGCATAAAAAGTCATAAAAATCCAATGTACTTTTACGTGTGGAACAACTTTCATTGAACACCTCGTTTCGCATCTCTAATTATTCTCGTGATATAGCGATATAAACAACTCACTTTGTTAGTGATCATTAACTGTGGGTGTTGGCAAAAAAAAAGTCATGGAACCAAACGTGTACTGTTAAGTGTGGAACGCCTTTCATTGGACACCCCCTTTCGTATCTCTAACCGTCAATCTAAAAGATTGATTTTTTTAATAATAGTTTAGTATCGATGTTAGCGAAAAAAGTTATATAATATCCAATATGTATTTTTGTATGTGGAACAACTTTCATTGAATAATTTATTTCGTATTTTTAACCGTTTTTACGATGCCGCAATATGACCAATTCAGTTTGTTGATAACCAGAAGACCGCAAGGTCAATTATGTGCAAAATCTAATCAGGACTAAGATGAGCGGAAACATATCGTATGAGTATAAGAAAATCCAATTGGATAATTCGTCTAAGAGAAATGTTTCGCCAAAATTTTGTTCACATACGCACACACACACAGATAAACATCTATTTCAAAATAATCGGAAGCTTTTCTAAGGGTCATGAAACGTGGAGATCAGGTGAAATTTCCAATTTCGATTTTCGGACCCATTACAATAACTTGCCTCAAGATCGGGAAGTTATAAATGTGTGAATAAAAGTCTCATCCTTTATCAAGGTAGACATACTGGAAAGATCACAGAGTTACGCAAAAATCATGCTGCGTGTAGCACATCACTGCGAGACAGCTCTTCTTTCTACACTTTAGCATCAAAATAAACTATAATACGTAACGCACTAACCAATGCATGAAATGATCAGATTCCTCAGTGACATCTTTGCTATACCGAATACTCGACCACAAAATAAAAAAATCACACTTTTAAGAAGACGAATTATTTTAAGGATTTATCTGCGATAATAATTTCGTAAACAACTCTCTATCATCAACTCAGCGATGAGACTGAAGGAGTGCCAGTGAATGGTCGAAGGAATAGACGAGTTAAACTCTCCCATCTTCACCTGGGATGCGCGTGGCAGTAGTAGGAGCGAATCCTTTGGAGAATGTACGACTGTTGGAGATATGTACGTAACTTATGGTTACGTCATATTATTCTTCAGGCTCTTATATGAGATATAGAACCCGTATAAATCAGCTAAGAGTGAGAGTGGAAGTGGCCAGGAGAAGGGATAGGGGCACGAAGAGACTGGGTCTGAACCGTCTTCTTGCTGGGGGACATACGATGCACTCTCTAATATTTTCTCAGGGAAACAAAATGTAAAATCGTTGACGTATAAACCAACTTTCTCCTTTTAGTGTGCGAAAGAATGCCAATGCTTTTCCTGACCTTAGATAGGGCCACTTATCATGACTTTTACATGTACCGATGAGAAAATGAACTGCACGCAATTTTTCCTCCATTATATTAATCCAACATGTTCTTCGTAACTTCAAAAAAGTAAGAAACATTGAAGCGGCGAGATATACTTTGCTATTTATGATGAATATATGTTGAGCATATAGATTTCCTCCACTCATTTAATCGGGAAATATTTTGCAGCTATATAATATAAGTATAAATTCTCGCCGATTGCGTATACCGCGATATATGTACGAAACGTAGGTATCAACTATGGCATATTGTGGATGTGTGTCTAAAGTAATTGACATATACTTGCGCAATTCATTCCTATATCAGGGATCCTATATATCTCTGTATATCAGGGGAGACAACTTTGCCCCCCCCCCCCGTGGGTGCGGGTAGTACATCCAATGGTGGCATTCCTATGCTAAATCGAGCGGATTACATTTTGGATGGCATTTGTGCAGTATATGCAATGCTGTTAACAACTGCAATGGTTTATACTGTTCCACTGGGTGAAATATTGGAGTTATCGGGAAACTTCTGAGAAGGAAAGTATTCCTTATATAACAATACAAATTTGAAAGATGGCAACAATGCATATCACCTGGATTGTTCCTTATACACCAATGCACATTCAATATGACTTTTTTCAATATAGGGTAGAACATATCGCGAGTCAAACTAGAATATACTTGGCGAGTGAATATGTCAACAATTGCTGGAAAAATGTCAAATAAGAGCGGGATAATTAAGTAAGTATGGAGGTAGAGGGGGTAACTAGGCGGACGAATTCCAGTTGAATATTTTTATGGGGCTTAAAAATCAAAATAAATCGATCGCGTGCAGTAATGATTAGTCGCAAGTTCAATTATTGATATCACTGTTGAGTTTGCTCATCCCAATGGTTGCGCGTTTATGCTGTACTAAAATACCAAATCGGGAAGTTTTGTTTGTACCCCGTATGGGGCACACACATTTGCATGCAACTAGTTTAATGGAAGTTGTTCCACACACAAAAATCCATAATTGGCGTGGTATAACTTTCTTTACTAACACCGATAGTCAATTGTTATTAACAAATCCCAGTGTTTAGATCGCTCTATAGCAAGAACGTTTGGAGATACGAAACAAAGTGTCCAATGCTAGACATTCCATACATGATAGACAGGATTTGGGATGGACCCTCTACGGGTCGAACCAATAACTTCCCGATGGTTCCCGCATATATGTTATATACAAAACTTCGGTTTGTGTCTCAAATTGTGAAGGTTTTAAAGTTTTCAAAATTACCAAATATGTGAAATTTTATAATGCTTAAAATATAAAGACATTTTTAAAAAATATATCCTCTCTTGCGATACAGTTAGATAAACAATTCAATTTGTGAACTAGTGGCAAACCCGAGTAGAAATCATGTCGGGCACACCCGGTGCCGCAACAGGTCCCGATCATGTATAGATAGGGTTAACCCGATCGGGTATAACCTGGTAAGGTCATCATCGGGATAACATTGGGGAAAACCCGATTAGGTTTTCCCCGATGCGGACATCATCAGGAAGTGATGAGGTCAACCCGATAAGGCACAACTTCGAAAGTGCATCATCGGGAAATCATCGGGTGAAACCTAGTTAGTTACAAATTTTCTTGTCCAATCAGGTTGACCCGACCAGGTACCGATCGGGACCTGATCGGGATTGCCCTACGGGACTTGGAACAAATTTTGCTCACTATATATGGCCAAGTTTAAATAATTGATGGAACACTTTGATTAAGTGAGACATTCATAATAATCATTAAAATCACCAATAACACAGTAAAACATTTTTTTATATTATTGAAAAAAAAATGAAAATTTCGTTCATATACACAAATTTAGACTCTTCTTTCAAAAGTTTCTCAGTAGCTCAGTATTTGTTTTGAGTCGGTGTCGTGCGGACGCATGTCTACCGCTCTCTACAAAATATAAATTCCAAACGTACCGAGCTTAGAGTACAGTGAATTTATAAATCTTGTCAAAGTTTTGGCACTAAAGTGTCAAACTTCAAAAATCTCAAACTTCCTCTGGCTCCCAAAAGGAAAGCCAAAATGACTCCTTCTGTGGAAAACCCAAAAATAACTAAAAAAAACCGTTATTAAACCGTCAACTAGTGCGAGCTGTAAACCCGCTCGCCTCAACAAACCTTCAAACATGGGAGACCATGGGTCAATTTTCCCAAGTCAAAACAGATCAACGCAAAAGAAAAGGAGAATCTCCCATCACCATGACACCTAACAAGAAACAAATAAGTACAAATAATATCCCACTACAAACAAATTCACACCGCTCAACAATGATGATAATATGGAAGAAGACTCAGACACTGAAGAGACAATCACACCTAAGCAACGTCAGACACACCAGACGAAACCAAAACGTCCACCTCCACTGGTTTTACATGGGAAATTAGATACCCATAAGGCCTTCATGAAAGCTCTCAAGGACACACTGACAGATGGATATCACATCAAGAACCACGATGGATTCACAGAGGTATTCATAGATTCCAAACAAAAATATGATCTGCTTAAAGATCTATGGCAACAAGAAAAACTAGACTTCCATACCTACACCGAGAAAACAGTGAAAAGGAGGACCTATGTACTTAGAGGCTTACACAATGAAACAGATGTTGATGATATCAAAGAAGAACTCATGACCTTAGGGTATGAAGTAGCCAATGTGAATCTGATGAATAAAACAAAACAAACACAACATATGGTGACATTTACGGGAGATATCACTCTCAAACAGATCCAGCAAAAAGTTATGTACCTCGGGAACATGAGAATATCATGGGTTGCCTACATCAACAAAAGAAGAATTACCCAGTGTCGCAAATGCCAGGGATGGGGACATGCTACAACCAATTGTTTCTCAAAGCCAGCCTGCTTGAAATGTGCTGAGGAACACTTCACTAATGAATGCAAGAAAACCCTGGATTTACCAGCGAAGTGTGCAAATTGTGGAGGAGCACATCCAGCCAACAACATCAACTGTATTGAGTATCAGCGCCGACTCAGAATGATCGAAAGCAGGAGGAATCCTACAGCGACAAACTCCAGCGCCAGACAGCCACCAGAGCCACCAAGTCATGAAGATAGGAGACAGTACCCAGAGCTGAGGAGCAGACAGATTGCCAGAGAAACTCGCTCGTCGGAGCCACTACCTCCCGCTAATAACCCAGGCATGAGACCCATCACGAGATGGATGAACGAAATTCATAGCGAAGCAATCACTCATCCAACATTATATCGACATGAAGATAACGTCGAACCGGTAAATACTTCAGAATCTTTAGATGATTTCCGAGCTTTAACAAATGAAATTAGAGAATTAAAGAAAGTCTTCAACATAACAAAAATGTTAGCTGAGGTTAGAAATTTTAGAATACAAATTCAGAACTGCACTTCAGCTGGAGAACAATTTCAAGTACTGCTAGGTTTCTGCGATAGATTAGATAATGAATAAAGTTATAATCTCCAGCTGGAATGCAGATGGTCTCCGACACAAAGTTGGAGAACTGATTAATTATATGAGTACACAAAATATTGATATAATGATAATAAACGAAACTCTCTGTGATGAAAATACTAAAATTACCAAAATCAAGAATTACATCAGTTATCATGAACCAAGAACTCAAGGCAAAAGAGGAATTGCCATGTATGTTAAGGATTCCATCCCACATAAAAGAGTAAAAACACATAAAGACATAACATTAGAGCATATTTGTATACAGTTAGTTAGTCAAATATATCTAGTTGCAGGGTATATGAGTCCGAATAAGGAATACAACAATCGGGAGCTTGAGTTACTTATGGGAATCGGTGACAAAGTAGTCATTACTGGGGATTTCAATGCTAGACATCAAATATGGAATAGCCCCCCAAATAATGCTAGAGGACGACTATTATCTAACTACTGTCTTCAGAATAATTGCACAATAGCTTTTCCAGATGAGCATACCCATTTTCCGGATAATGGCACTAGCCCCACTACTATTGATGTTATATTTTACAAAAATATCAGCCAAATTTCACAAGTAGAAGTTCTTAACCAACTATCATAAGATCATAACCCCATAATATTCAACTTAGGTTCCCAAGTAGTATACGAGGATATCCGCAAAGGATATAATTACAATAATGTAAACTGGAATCAATTTCGCAGAATACTTGACAAGAAATTAAGAATCAAAAAACAATTTGAATCAACAGAGGAACTAGATAGAGAAATACAAAAATTTACAAAAACCATACAATATTGTATAGAAAAGACCATACCAATAAAAACAATAAATCAGATTGACGATCAACTACCTAATCATATAATTGAAGCAATTCAAGATAAAAATAGAACCCGCAGGCTGTGGCAACTCACAAGACTAAGATCACACAAACGAGAGCTCAAACAAAAAACGAATAAAATAAGATCCGAAATCATTCAATACAAAAATAAGAAATGGCAAGAAAAACTGGAAAAACTTAATATACATGACAATTCCTTATGGCGTATGACAAAAATTTTCAAGAGGGAATTCGCGCCAATCCCAACACTGTACAAATTAAATGAAGAGGCAAATTCTAATAAAGACAAGGCGAACATGCTGGCTTCACAGTTTGAGCAAGTCCACAACATTGACTTAACGACTAATACAATAGAACAAAACGAAATAATAAGAAAAGTAGGAAACTACATGAATACATCGTCAAATACTGACTGGGAAAGGTACACAACCACACCTACTGAAGTAAAGACATTCATAAAATACTTGCCTTCTAAAAAAGCTCCAGGACTTGATAGAATACAAAATATAATCTATAAGAAAATGCCAGAAAAAGCCCTCAATCAACTTACAAGTATTATAAATGCTTCTATAAAATTATCTCATTTTTCTAGCCATTGGAAAACAGGCAATATCTTCCCAATATACAAACCAGGAAAAGATAAATCAGAACCTAGCAGCTATAGACCCATAAGCCTTCTGTCGAATATGGGCAAAATCATAGAGAAAGTAATACATGAGAGACTGAATGAGTACGAAACAAAAAATAACATCATTGTTGACAATCAGTTTGGCTTTCGGAACAAACACAGTACTGTTCAGCAAGTAGCAAGGATTGTTAATGATATCACCATAGGCTTCAATATGAATAAAGTGACTGTGATGTTGTTATTAGATATAGAAAAGGCATTCGATAGAGTATGGATAGACGGTTTGATCTCAAAAATGATAGAATTTAAGTATCCCAGTACTCTTATAAAATTTATTGATTCGTACATGCGTAATAGACATCTAATGGTCTCAGTAAATGGTGAACCGTCAACTAAACGAAAAATAAATGCAGGAGTACCTCAAGGATCAGTCCTGGGTCCAAAATTATTCAATATTTATCTTAACGATATCTCTCTCTTTGCTAAAACTAACACAGCTCTATTTGCCGATGATACCGCAGTATATGCCTCAGCATATAATGCAATAATAGCAGCAAAACAAATCCAAACACATATATATCTTCTAGAAAAATTCTATACAAAATGGAAAATAGCCCTCAATCCGTCTAAAACAGAAGTAATAACATTCAGCAAAAAGTCAAATAAAAATAGTAAAATATTTGAACCTATTAGAGTCTATGGGCATAAGACAACACCAATCACATCAGTTAGATATCTTGGAGTACACTTAGACTCGAAACTAACATATAGAACTCATATCACCAAAATTCTGCAGCAAGCATATATGGTTCAAAGAAAACTCTATCCTCTACTGGCCAAAAACTCGAAAGTCTCAAGACACAATAAATTAATGATATATAAAATGATTTTACGACCAATTATGACTTATGCCACAGGAGTTTGGTGCAATGTAGCACAAACACACCTACAGAAACTCCAAGTGTATCAGAATAAATGCCTCCGGCTAATACTAAATGAAAGTCGATATGCTAGAATTACAGATTTGCACGAAAATCCGCAATTAACAATGATGAGGGACTATGTCAAACAACTAGCAGAATATTTTTATACTTATCTCCTCGGCCAAAACCCATTGTCAAAAAACTTAGCTAAACTCAAAGTTCATAATCTACCTTTTATCTATAAACATAAATTACCACATGATACTCTAGATATATTTTACAACTAGCAAAATCAAGTCTTACTCATAAAACTTCTTGAATAGTTTTATATTAGACAAATCCCAAAAACTGGTTTTTACTAAAAGTTTTCCAGTATCCAACATACTAAAACCACAAACATCGCATATGTAATGTCAACGTTACTATAAGAAACCATGTAAACATTCGCATTTCCAAATGTACCAGACAATACCAAATCAGTAGGTTAAATTTGTTATTTGAAACAAGTAGGAACTACGCTTTAAAGTACTTTTTCTCTTTTGTTAAGAGCATTTTTATATGTATAGCTGTAAGAGACATATGTATAAAAATATAAGACTGTTGATAAATAAATATTTATATAAAAAAAAAAAAAAGTTCGTACTCAAGGGGTTGTCGGATCGATTCCTGTCTGCGGCATTTTTTTTCTTTTTTTTTCAAAATTTAATCAAAAGGGGTAATTTACCGCGAAATCAATTATTAACATAGCCTAAAAATTCAATAATCATTATCTATTCTAATTATCATGAATAATAATACATAATAATAACGAGTCGGGTGGATGTAGAGAAATTGATCGGGTCCCGAGAGGTGAACCCGAAGCACTCCCGATCGGGAGACTGCGTGACGTTTCTTGTCGGAACCCGATCGGATCACCTCATCAGGACCCGATGTCGATGTCAGGTGTACCCAATCGGGACCCGATGTTAACCCGCTGAAAATTTCTACTCGGGTAATGTGTGTGCCCCATACGGGGCGTTACAAACAAAACTTCCCGATTTGGTATTTCAGCACAGCACAAGAACGCAACCATGGTGATGGACAAACCCAACAGTGACATCAATAATTGAACTGGCAACTAATAATTACTGCACGTGATCGATTCAGTTTGATTTTTAAGTCCCATACAAATCCTCAACTGGAATTCGTCCGCCTAGTTGCCCTTCCTACGTCTGTACTCCTTCATTATCACGCTCTTTGACATAATTCCCGCAATTGTCGAAATATCCATTCGCCAAGTATATTCTAATTCAACTCGCGATATGTTCGAACCTATATTGAAAAATGTTACATTGAATGTGCATTTTTGTATGAGGAACAACCCTGGTGATATGCATTGTTCCCGAATGCTAAAATGCTCAACCGACCATACCTCTCTAATAATGCAAATTATGGAAAAAAGTCATTACATATAAAAAGTGTATTTTCATATGTTCATTATTTTCATAGTTTCCCGATAACTTTAATATTTTACCCAGTGGAACAGTATAAACAATTACAATTGTTAATAACCCTGCATATACTGCACGAATCCCATCCAAAATGTAAACCGCTCGATTTTGCACGGAAATACTTCGATTGGGACCGTCGTGACAGCGCTGTGTTCATTTGTTCACTCATTACAGACATAATTGTTGAGACGGTCATACCTTCGTCATTATGCAAATTGTCGAAAAAAGTTACTCTGCATAAAATACGTATTTTTGTATGGGGAACAACTCTTCTGATATAAATGTTACGCTATCACCAATAGTGTATGCAATAGAACATTCTGAACAATTGAAATTGTTAATAACAATAAATATACGGCACCAATTTCATCCAAAATCTAATCAGTTCTAAGTTATATGGAAACGCTTGGAAGGCGACCTTGAAATCTCCCATAACTTCATTTGTTCATGAAAAATCGGTGCGCAAAATTTTGTACAGACATGCATACACACAGAAAGACGCCAACTCAGAATTTGACGGGGATCATTACGGTATACTTAAAACTCTAGTTAGAGAAACGGGGTGTGGGTATGACCCTCTACTGGTTGAACCAATAACTTCCCGATCGTTCCGCCGTATATATTATATCCACAATTTCCGTCCATGTCTCAAATTATGGACTTTATAAAGTTTTCAAAATTTCTAAATACTAACAAAATTATAATTCTTAATATGAAGTAGTTAGATAAATAATACAATTTGTTCAAAACAATTAACTATGGGTGTTGGCAAAAAAGTCATGGAACGTCAAACGTGTATTTTTACGGGTGAAACGACTTGCATTACACCCTTTGTTTCGTATCGCGAAGCGTTCTTGCGACAGATAGGTGTTTGAAAAAAAAGTCATACAACATGAAATATGTATTTTCGTGTGTGGAACAACTTTCATTGACTAATTTGTTTCGTATCTCTAACCATTTTCATGGTGCAGCGATATAAAAAATCCTTTTTGTTAATAACAATTAACTATGACTGTTAGAAAAAAAGTCATAACACATCAAATGTGGATTTTTACGTGTGGAACGACTTCCATTCAACACTTTGTTTCGCATATCTAACCGTGCCTGCGATAGAGTGATCTAAACAATTGAATTTATCAAGAACTATTAACTAACGGTGTTAGCAAAGAAAGTTATACGACATCAAATATGTATTTTTGTGTGAGGATCAATTTTTATCAACTAATTTGTTTCATATCTTCAACCGTTCTCACGTCGCTGAGATATAAATAATCTTTTTTGTTACTAACATTTAATTACAGGTGGTATCAAAGAAAGTCACAAAGCGTCAAATGTCAAGTCGCGTCGATCAAAAAAAAAAACGTAAATCGCTACGTTGGTTTCTTCGGAAACGTTAAACAAAGTTTTTGGTCACACACACACACACACACACACACATACAAACACTTTTCGAAAAACGAATCAGGATGATGTGAAACGTCGAGAAAAGTGAAAATATCATGAAAGTTTCACTTTCGATTTTCGGGGTCATTACAATAACTTCCCTATATCGGGAAGTTAATATAGATATATGTATACATATATCGATATATTGCATTTTCCCCTGTTCTATTCTCATTTACGTTCGCGACACTCACTGATCCTACATATTGTTGTTAAATTGACCATAACTCCCTAAATATGGAAATTACGAAAAAAAATACTCAACAGAATATGTGTAGTTGTGCACTAGGAACAACTTTCCTTATATAAATTTTCCGCTACCTCTAACCGTTCGCTCAGGAGAATGTTATGAACAATTGAAATGGTTATTAACAATATATAGGCTATACCAATTTTCACCAAAATCTAACCAACTCCAAGTTACATGAAGACGCTTCGATTGCAATTTTCATAATTCCAAAAGCTTCATTCGTTCGCGAGCAATCCAGGATCAAAATTTGGCCTCATACTTACTTACACACACACACACACGGCTTTGGTGTCAGTATTTGTTTTGAGTCGGTGTCGTGCGGACGCATGTTTACCACTCTCTACGAATTACAAATTTCAAACGTACCGTGCTCCTAGTACATTGAAATTTTAAATCGAGTAAAAGTTTTGGCACAAAAGTGTCAAATCTAAAAAACCTCAAAATTCCCTTGGGTCCCAAAAGGAATGCCAAAACGAGTCCTCCGATGGAAGACCCAAAAAAAACCGTTATGAAACGGTCAAACAGCGCGAGCTCTGAACCAGCCCGCCCCAACAATCCTCCTAACTCTTCTGATGGGCCTCAAGACGCTCAAAAAAAAACCTCAGTGCCTCCAATCATCGTTGAAAACGACAAATTGGAGACCAAAAAGTTAATAAATTTCCTGCAAGTCAATGCCTCAGGATGAAGTTTAATGGAAGTACCACGATCGTCCACCTACAAACGACCGAGGATTACAACAAAATCGCAAGTATCCTGAAAAGGCAAAACCTTAATTTTTCCACCTACGGCTTTAAAAGTGAAAGACCGAAGAAATTTATTTTGAAAGGGCTTCCCAGCAGGTTCTCGGAAGCCGAAATTCAAGCCGAATTATCAAATCACGGCATTAACGTACTTTCCGTTCGCCAGTTCGTGAAAGTAAATAAAGACGGAAATATTAAAGAAAACAGGCCTCTCCCGATCTTCGCAATCACCGTTGGCCCTGAAGTAACCTTGAGCAGCTTTGCTGCTATTAAAACTATTTTCTATCACACATACAAGATAGAAAAATTTGTAAAATCCGAGCAACCGACCCAGTGTTTCAGGTGCCAACAGTTCGGCCATGCAAGCCAACACTGCAACCTGAACTCCAGATGTGTAAAGTGTGCGTCAAACCATGACGTCAACGCCTGCACTCCGAAAACTCTCAAGTACGCGAACTGCGGACTAGCCCACACGGCCAGTTACAGAGAGTGTTCCATGCGCCTAAAATTCATGGAAACCCAAAAAAAACGAGCACAGTCGGCCAGGCCCAGCATCGCCCCATTGGAATTGCCCGCTACACCTCTCTTGCCTGCCGCACCTCACTCGGCCACGTTCCAGAATCTGGAAAGGAACATCCAGTTCCTCCAGTCTCCTGCAGTCCCAGTGCCAACTCCGAGTTCTACTGCCAACACGTCCAGGCCCACCTACGCTTCCTTCTTCCCGACGGTGGAAACCTCGAGAAGGAATCTTATCGCACCCACTGCTGAACCTAGGACCATCGCAATGGAAACACATGTTCCCGAATCTCATTTAAGTAGAACTAAAAACTATATAATTACAGCGAAGCAAGTCCTTGACGAGCTAACAACCCTTAAAATTCCCGAAATCCTTTCAGAGCTTAAAGAGATGAGCTCTAAACTCCAAACAGCCCTTACACCAATTGATAGGATCACAATCATCGCATCCTATGTCCACCTGTTCTCACCCTCCTCAAACACACCTACGATTCCCCAGCAAACATAACCAACATATTAGCAATTAATATTTTTGCGCTCAAGCCTAATCTGGACGAGTTATTACACATCGTCCATACAAATAACATCAAAATTTGTCTGATTGCAGAGACTAAGTTAAACAGCAAAACCAAGAAAATTAACTTCCCAGACTTCTCGCTGATCAGGGAAGACATAACGGCCAAAGCAGGTGGTGGTGTTGCGGTGGCGATCCACAAAACCTTGTCACATAGAACTCTTCCGCATGATCTCCTGTCGCTCACCGAATACGTGGGAGTAGAGGTCCAAGTAAACAATAAAAAAAGCGAAGATCTACCCGATCTACAATCCATCGGATGTCTCAATAGATACAAACCTATTGAGGCACATACTGTCCGATAGTACTCCAACAATTATTGTTGGACACTTCAATGCGAAGGACACTACTTGGACCTCTGCTAGGCCAAACGAATCAGGTAAGATCCTCTCAAATTGTTTAACGGAACAAAAAATTAATCTGCTCTTTCCAGACGTTCCTACACACTACCCGCATAATTCAAACACTCCTAGTACTATTGACCTTTTATTAACTAACAACATCTCTATCATTAATAATTTCACCACACTTTCCGAATCCCCATCCGATCACCTACCATTGTTTTTCTCCCTATTTGGCAGACCAACCTCACCAGAATCATCAAAAAATTTTAAACTACACGAGAACCGACTGCAATAAATTCAAAGATACCTTAAATGATGAGATTAACCAAACCCTACTTGTAACAACACTGAAGCAATAGATCAACACATAACACATTTCACTCAAGTCATTCAACCAGCCCTGGATTTCTCCACTCCCATCCGCTTAACCAAATCCACCCACACTCCTATCCCACCCGAAATAGCCTCATTATTAAAACTAAAAAATTACATTAGGTCAAGATGGCAAAAAACGCGAAATCGCTACCTTAAATCCGAACTCAATCAGCTGATAAAAGAAATCAGACTTAAATTAACCGAATGGAAACAATCATCTTGGGACAACAAACTCAGAAACTTAAAAGATCACTCTATTTGGCGCGTAGCAAAATATTTTAATAACACCGGTAAAAGAAAAATCCCCACACTAAAGTCAAGTGCATTTTCGCTGCATTGTGCCAAGTAGGACAAACGTAAGTGATAATAGTTCTGGTTAAGTCTTGGTATAGAGTAACTTTTACGGATTGACTAAGCGCTGGTGATTTTAGCAAATTATACACTCTTACTAGAATATTTTTAACTTCCCGATGTAAGGAAGTTATTGTAATCACCCCGAAAATTCAAAGTTGGATTTCTACGATATCTCCGCAGTCGTTCTGGACCACTTTTTGAAAAATGTCTGTATGTAATTGTGTGTGTCTGTGTTCGTCCGTATGTGCCCGAATTTTCCGTTAACGATTTCTTGAAAACTAATGATCCGATTCGATTAATTTTTTTTTTTGATCGATGAGTCTTTATGTAACTTAGTGCTGATTGGATTCTGGAAGCAATCCATTCAGCAGTTTTCAATAATTTCCAGAAAATCGAAGGTCCAAAAATCGAAAATCGGGTTAATCAACGGTCATCCATAAACTATTAAAGTGAGCGTTAAATTTATCTAAGACAAGCTGTTCCCCATATAAAAATACGTATTTTATGTGGGATACCCTTTTTCGATAATTTGCATAATTAAGGAGGTATCGCAGTCTCAACAATTATGTATGTCATGAGTGAATGAATCGAGCGCATTTCGTGCAGAATCGAGCGGATTACATTTTGGACGGCATTCGTGCAGTATATGGAGTGTTATTAAAAATTGCAATTATTTGTACTGTTCTACGGGTTAAAATATTAAAGTTATCGTCTTTATTGCGGCCGCACTCCGATTGGCGTCTTACCCCCATTCAAGTAACGCCCATAAGTCTCATCCTCTTGCTCACCATGCATCTACTCAAATATTTATGATTATCTGCTTCATTAATGACTCAGTTTAGAATTCTCAAGTTTTGCAAGTTTTCACTACAACACTATTAATTAACCGGGGTATATTGGAGAAGAATAAATTTAGCTGTGCTGAAATACCCAATCAGGAAGTTTTGTTTGTGCCCCGTATGGTCACACACATTTGCACACCACTAGTTTGTTTTTATTTTAGTAGTTAAGTGATGCGGGTTCTGGAACAAAGATGGCGGATTGTCCATAGGACCCCGTGGCGGGGGGGGGGGGGTAGAAGTGGGTGGTATTTTGATTCGCGATTTCAAGGGATTTAACGTTGTGTTGACGTTTGCATGCATGACGTCATCGACGCAACGTGGTGTTGACGTTTGCGTGCACGACGTCATCGATGCAACGTGCTATTGACGTTTGCGTGCATGACGTCATCGATGAGCTATTCCGGGTAGATGGGTTATACTTACCGGTCACTGACTCAACCAAAGAATACTATGCTCGAAGGGGGGGGGAGGATTATGATAATTGCATACCGTTCGCAAAATGATTGATCATCAATTAATTTGATTGAAACTTTACTACTTTTGAAAGATTGAGATATTATTAAAGAATCAACGCACTAAATATTTGAAAAATAAAACTCATATATTTCTCTCCACACTACATATCTACCAGAATTACGGGCACTTCCAGACGGAACCAATATGCGTCATCTAGCTCGATGATGGAAACTGGAGGCTGCATCCACATCATCCGCTCCAGCTGCATGCATCCTTGCGACTGCCAACGTGACAACATATTCGATATTCGCCCGCGAATATCGCTCACACCACGCGATCGGCACGAGTTTATCTTCCAAAACGATATTGTAGTCTGGTATCTGAAACAAATCGAATTTGTGCAATGTAGGAAATGATACCGACAGAGAATTGAAAAGTATTAATATAGTGTTAATTGATACTTACCAGTGAGGGTTCGAAAACACCTTCCCCCGCTATGTCTTCCATATCTCCATCCATATGTTCATCCAGACGGTCGGGTAGATCTTCATGATCGATGTCTGCGATGTCCATGTGGACTCCGTCAGTCATCGTCGGCGCAGACTCTTTGGGACCGTTATAGTGATCATCACTATCGCGGATCAATCATCGAACCCATCATCCTGCATCGGTCTGAGGGGATACCACTCCACGAAATGTTCCTCCAACATGAAAACATGCAAACGCGTCACACTATCGACCACGAAATACGTCAAGGCACCCAAATCCAAACGGGAAAAAATGTCTGGGTTCAGTTGTCCGCGGCGAGATGCGCTATGATATTGCACTATCAACCGCGACACGTCGATTAAAAAGGGAATCTTGATCCCATAGATCAACCCACACTTTTGGGCAGACAACGTTTTCAGCGATCATTACGTATTGCTCCATTTTCCGGGGTTTGCACTCGAAATTTCGTTGACACGAGGTTAAAACTTAAACACAATTTCAGGGAAACACTTGGGGGGGAGGTCGATGGGGTTATGATGAAAAGGCTCACGTAAAATTTTCGGCAAACTTAGGTAAACCCCCACGAAAACGTCCAGAAACTTTTGGAGAAATTTCGAGAGGATGCAATATTGAAGAAAGGCGAAAACTCCGCAAAAAAAGTATCATTTTTTCATCATTGTTTCAAGACCTAGGGTCAGAAACATCTCTAAGAACAATTTTCGGTTTATCTGGAGATCCCTCGGTTTGGCACCCAGGTGATAAGGTCAACAAAAATACCCTTTTTTTCGTCACTTTTAGTGGACCCCGCGAGTTAGAAGGTTTGGATTTTCTTGTTTTATGGGGATTGTCCTCGGAACACATCGCATCGCTTTCCGCAGGCAATATTCTTAACATTCCGGAATTTCGAAAATTATATATAAACTGTAACGGACAATTGGGAATGTCCGTTATCGTCCCGACTGAGGCCCAAGACGGACCCCACTTACCGTAGGCCTAATCCGCCGATATAGTGGTATTCGCGTTTCCACCTTACCGTGGCGGGGGTTTCGAATTTAAGATTACGATTAGGATTAGGATTAGAATTAAATTTGAGGTTAGCATTATTATTACCTCGTTGATGGGAGCCCATCAGGCTAACTTTTGTGGGACCCATAGGGTTATCGTGAGGAAGGGCCAACATTGAATCATCCAATAACTCTAGGGGAGAAGTCCCTTCGTTAATCCGGCGGGAATCGTTTAGGTCTAGCTGAGATGCTAGTACTCCAAAGTTAGTTGGGTTAATCGGGTACGTTTGAGTTTAGGTGGAAGGTTGCGGGGGCGGAGCACAATCCTCAGGTCCCGCGAATTGCCCGATTGCAAATTTGGTTATGGGTTTATAATTTTTCCGTCACGTTTGTTTAACCCCAAAAAAATCCCGGAGATTCGACCAGTCGGAAGCACCAAAAGGATAAGTCAAACGGTTTATAACTAGGAGATTTTTAAGAAGGTAATTAAGTTTAAAAAGTTCCCGATGCGAATTTCAATTGCGCGGGCCCTTTAATAAATTCCCCCTCCTTCCGTTAGGCGGGTTGGCTGGTCAAATCGGATTGACAACCAATCAAAACAGTTTAAGGGGGGAGCCCTTGAAAATCGCAAAAACACTGACCTACAGTGTCCAGTCTCACGCGAGTAGTGAGGGAAATAGGTGGTTAAGTGAGTGGGATTTTCCGCGTGCGAATTTAAGTAGGATTGGTGTCACAATGGTCCGAAAGGGAGGAAGGAAACTTTCTAAAAGGATGAAGGTGAGTGTTTTTGGCTAATTTAAATATTCGCGGCCATTTTTCCGAACATCCGTAACGGATTCGGCTTTCACTCATTGGTTGGGTTTTCCGCGTGTTTCGCGGCTTCTGTTTTTAAGGAAAGAGGTTAGGAATTCTACACGCGAGGTGGGTTGGGAGTTTCCTGGTCTTTCATTTTAATATGTTTTCAGAGAAGTTCAGAAGTTCAGTTTTTCAGAGTTTTCAGAAGTTCAGAGCAAAGAAAGTCACTGATTCACTATTTTCACTGTTAAACACTATTTATTTCTAAGAAGAAAAGTAACCAAGATAAAACCGGAAAAAAGGTAGATATAATGGAAAATAAAAGAAAGCGGAGCAAAACTGAATGATACAAGTTGTGTGACTTACAGTAGTAGCCAAAAAAATGGGTGGGTAGCGATCACTCGGTGTCAGGTGGCCGCGGCCTCCTCAGGAGATCCTCTGGTCCACGGGTGAGCGAGGTCGATGGTCCTCGGGTCCACGTATGAGCGAGAGAGATGGAGTGTCGCTTGATCTTTCGCAGGAGTTGAAGATCTCGGCGAATGCACGTATTTCGGTATTTAAATCAGGCGTATTTTTAATTGTTGGTTAAAATCTCAATAATTGTAGAATTGATGAAAAAAGGAGAGAGAGAGAGAGACTTGCTCAATGCTGACTGGAATGAAACTAGTTTCAACGACTTTCAAATATCAATTTGAACTGACCAAAGGGCTGTAGCGTTTCCTCACACTAGGAAAAATTTGGTACTGGCACTTTTTGGGGGGCAGTGGTCCATTTTATTGGAGCTGCAGGTCGTAAAAGAATGAGTGGGGGTTGAACCTAGGGCGAAGTCCAGCAAATGGAGACGTTTTTCCTAGCACGTGCAGGGCTGATAACGTGCCCTCATTTTTACCTAGAGTCGCTATGAGGATTCAAACGATCCATGATGGAATCCGGAGCAACTTCTAAAATTTCTCAAAAAACGATCAGAAAGATGTCAATTTAATGATCTTTGGCATCATCGATTCTACTATGTCGCAATCGAGCCACGGTTAATTTTTCGTTCGATTTCATCACAATTGCGAAAAACGTATCCAAAACTGTGCGCCAGCCACTTGTAGCTCGAACACTCCAGTTTTACGACTATCAGCGGGGCAGGGGGGCCCCGCTCGGAGCATCTGTGCATCGCCTACGCACGCCCTGGGGTCAGTTTTATGACCTTCTACATTCCTTAGTTTGAGAGTTTTTTTCCTATGGCTGCCTTAGTTCTCGTTCATTTTACCAGAGATTTTTCTGGCGTTTGAAAATTCGATGTTCGATGCATCGGTGCGTCTTTACTCACTCGTCGGGGTCAATGTACAACCTGCGACGATTTTCAAGATTTTTCCTCTTCTCGTTATTCCGTGTCGAGTTCACTACAACTTTCGGTTTGGATTTGGAAAAATACGCGATCCGCGACAATACTCCCGAATTCGTGGAAATCTAGTTGATATTTTCCACTCACTCGGTGAGTTTGGACTCCGTCTCCCTCTTTCTCCCGGCGTCCTACCTATCATCCTTATCCCACACAGTGGTGATATATATCCATACTTTGTGTGGCCAGAATACTCCCGAATTCTCAGAATTGGGGAAAATAATCCTATTTTTATTCGAATTTCTGAATTACCGAAATTCCGAAATTCGGTTTTCCGCGTATATGATACGCGGCTTTTATTTATTAATAATGGGGGACTCGGACCTCCAATTATTTATAACAATTGGCCATCACGACCCGAATTTCTAGTTGAACTGAGACTCCTGGACCTCGAGGAGAGTTTCGGTATGAACATCAAAGATGCAAGGATTGTCTGAGGGTTTAGCGCAATGGTCCAATTGTTTATAACAATTGGTTGTGAGCGTCAAAATTCCAGGTCGAGAGGAAAGTCGAATCTTTCTAGAGGACCTTGGTATTAGATTGGAGTGGTATGACAGTTGATCCAATTGTTTATAACAATTGGTTGGTATGATCCGAAATTCTTCTTAACATTGGACTTGGAGGGTGTGAGGAAGTTTGGTGTTAAAATGAATGGAGTTGTGAAGAGTCCAATTGTTTATAACAATTGGTTGGTATGGCCAATATCTCATGGGGGTATTGAGGGCTAGTGGAATTTCCATCGCCTATCGTTCCTCGCTTGAGGTTAAGTAAGTTCCCGTTGGTTAATTATTAACTAAGGGTCTCCCTTTTGGGGACATAAGAAACGACGGATGGACGATTATTATCGATTACTGTGATATTGTTAGTCAGTGTTTAGACGACGTTAAATTAGTTCTACGGCTACTGTACTTTTCATATTTTCCATTGTCATAATAGAGTTGGTTAAATTGAGTAGATCGAGTTTATTTATTTATAAACAATTGCGCCCAGATTTCTCTATTCCACCTGCAAGCCACCCCTCTCTCCATAACCGGCATTATGAGCGACCCGGGACCGTCACCTTTCCCCTTCGGCTAGGTTTCCCGTCCCTTTCGAAGCACCTGACCGTGCAGGTTATGTTTCGGACTTCCGGTTTGGTAAATCCGGTGAAAATTTGCCAGGCGCCCAATACAAATTCCCGTTTTCGGGGTTAGAACCTAGCCGAGGAGAAGTAGGGCGAAGGTAACCGGGCATTTCCCATCCCCATACGGAAATGTCACGTTACAAAACATTATATATAAACATTATAATAACAAACATGTATTATCTCTGTATGTGTGTGCGTGTGTGTAAGATTGGGGGTGGGGGGCCTGTTTTGTCCACTACATCCCCCAATAATGCCGTGAACTGCGGATGAGTCTTCCGTAACCTTTCAGAGAGCGATGACTCAGCAAGTCATGTGATATACCTCTCGCGTCAATGGCATTCGTGACCGCTTCTAGGGGCACACCCGCAAAAATTCTCACTTCAGTTGCGTTCTTGAGCATTTCTCAACAGTTTGAGGGACGACTATTCAGCTTGATCACCAAAATGGACGCTCTCACATGTCAAACTCTGTTAGGGCCTCTGAATACACGGTATGAACAATTAAAAACGTCGAGACAATTTTCAGAACTTCAACAATCTTCAACTATTATTAGAAACTATAGTAAAGACATCAATGGACTTTGGTTAAGAAGTACAAAGTATAGTGAAAAACGACGATTGCTCCATATGATTGGACGTTTGAAAACCTTTCTAGCGCGGTTCAAGAATTTGAAAGTGATTGGAGGAAATTTGAAAACTAATCTGACTGATAGAGTACGATGGGAGGAACTCCACAGTGTATTTGAAGGTCGTATGAGGACTGGTATGATTATCAACCTCAAAAATAACGATTTAGTTCATTTTTTGAATGATGCAAAGAGAATTCTCTGTATCCGCTTGAAGAATGCTTCGAAAGTTGAAAAAAGTTTGAAAGTCAACGTTGTTTTATCTTGTAAGTTGTTAAAGATCAACGTATCATTGAGGAGGATAAGTTTTTCAATACGAAAAATGAAATAATTATTCATTCGACGGATATCAAGCAGTGGTTTGATGACAATATCAAAGAGAAACTGTTGATGAAATCGGATGAATCCCAAGAAAGAGATTCCGGGTGGAGGCTGGTCCAAGTGATTAATCTCGAAGTGAATGTCAATAAATATAATCCGCTACGAGGAGGAGCAAGCTTCATCGAGGTGCCAGACTGGATCAAGAGGAAGCATGCGGGGGTGAATGTGCAGAACGATGAATATTCATACTGCTTCCTATGGTCCATTATGGCTGCAAAGTGTGACACAACCAGAAAACAACGTCCAAACTCTTACCCACCTTTCAGGTCCATCATAACAGAGTATGAAACATTCAGCTATCCAATGGCGTTGAAGGACATCCCGAAATTTGAAAGAATTAATGGAATGTCGACTAATGTTTATGGGATTGAGAGCGATGAGGACGCTAATAAAACTAGGATTGTACCGTTGTACTTGAGTCAACATTCTTCTCCAAAATTGATAGACAACGTCAGCACAATACATCTACTTCTAATCGAGCAACAAGAAGAAAGCGTTGTCACGTTTGCTTAGCTCACAATTTTCAAAAACCAAACGTAAAACATTTTTACGTGATAGATGCTTGTGCTATTTCTACAAAGACGAGTCATTCATGAATTAACGGCTCGATTGTGTTTCCATAAACAAGTGTAGAATGATTTTTCCTCATGGAAATGAAAAATATTTAAAGTTTCGTAATTTCAAAAATCAGTTGACTGTGCCGTATGTGGTGTATGCTGATACAGAGTGCTTACTGGAAGAGGTAACACATGATGATGATACAGAAAAAAAAAACAAAATTTATCAGAGACATGTGCCATTCAGTATAGCTTTTTTTGCCAAGTGCAGTTATGATGATTCAAAGTCCAAACTTCATATTTATCGCGGAAAAGACTGTTTTCAGTGGTTCATAGAACAGTTATGCATCTTGGCTATAGAAGTTGATATAGAGTTAAAGAGAAATGAACCGATAAAGTTGTCACCTGCAATGGAACAAACCTATAATGATGCAAAAAAATGTCACATCTGTAACGGCATGTTTACTGAAAAAGCCGTGCAACATCGCGACCATTGCCATTTTACCGGTAGATATCGTGGTCCTTCACATCCTGGATGTAACCTCAATTATAAGGAGTCATGTGTAATTCCAATCGTGTTTTTCTTAATTTATCAGGCTATGATTCACACTTCTTCATTTTAGCTCTGGCTAAACAGTTTGAGGGAAATGTTATCATTGCTTCCAGTTAATAAAGAAAAATACATTTCTTTTACAAAAAAAGTGAAAGAAACTAAAGTGGAGTTAAGATTCATTGATTCATTTCGGTTTATGGCTTCGAGTATCAATAAATTGACATCATATTTGGATGATGATGAAAAAAAAATTACAGCCCAACATTATGCGAATCGGAATCAATTCAAGCTTGTTACTCGTAAAGGTATTTTCCCATATGAATACTTCAACAAATGGGAGAAATTGAATGAGCGACAATTACCGAGGCCAGCAGACTTCTATTCTCGGTTGAATGATGAACACATATCGGACATCGATTATAGTCATGCATGTGATGTATGGAGGAGCATGAGGTTTTGGCGCCGACATTTTGTGGCAGACTTTTTGGCGTCTGGTTTTTTTGGCGATCTTAGCCAATTTGGCGCCAGGTTCGATTCGTCAATTAGGAACATTACAAAATTGTTTTCAAGCACAAATTCTTAAAAATCATCAGAATCAATTACTGTGACTTTGATTAGGAGTCATATACATTGATAACTTTTTTATTATTTTTTAAGAACACAATAACTTTAATGAACTAATAATTACATAAATACGTAAATACGGGAACGAAAAAATGACCTAATAATTACATAAATACGTATATGCGGTAACCAAAAAATGAACTAATAATTACATAAATACCTACATACGGTAACGAAAAAATGAACTCATAATTAAATAAATACGTTGATACGGTAATATCGAACACGATTTCTTCATTATTTTGTTTCAGTTCAATAGCACATTGACGGTGATTCCCTGTAAATATTCACAAATTATGCGATTTTCAAAGTCGTTGACAATCTTCAAAATGCGTTCATCATTTTTGGCGTACTTTGTACGTTTCGCTGGTGGTGAATTTCCGCTAATAGATTCTTGCCACATCAAATCCAGCCTCCCTGAACCGTACGGAGTCCATCAATTAATTTCCAGAGAGATGGATGAAATACATCGAGTTCTCGCTGTAACCGTCTGTGAGCAGCCTCTGCGAAATGGTTTGTTCTATAAACTAACCAGGTTGCAGGGGGAAAACGGGCTGGTCCGCGCTTATTTCACCTCATGCGCCCCATGTACCTATCCTATAAAAATAAGCTATCATTGCTAGTAAATGTGTTTCGATAGGGAAGTAAAATAATTTTGCATAGTCATTGGTTAAAAATTACCTCAAAGCTGTGGAGTACTTGATGAAGAACTTCGGGAACATTTTCGTATAAAGCCTCGAGACCGTCATCTAGACATGTAATTGGGAGATAGGCCAATGCTGGTATCATACGAGCACATAAAGCAAATTGAGGATCACTATTGTATTGCTTCATTAATCCCGCTCCCGCGATTTTTTTTTTGTATTTTTTGTTAAATGGAAGAGACATCCGTGACGTATTGCTCGTGGAAATTGCATCTTCATAATCCAAGGAGATAGAGTCGGGATCGAATTGACTCCACAGCTCTTGTACCATTTGGAAAAAGCGTTCATACGTTTCTTGTGTTTTATTCGGCAAAAGCCCGTAGAGAACTGGAAAAACGTATTTGCCGCGAGCTGCGAGAACTACGCAGATTAGGGCAAAGAGTGGTGGGGCTTCTTTGAAAGTTCCATCCATGAAGACCGTTTTCATGTGCTGACTCCAATTTTATGATCTTCTCTGCCGAAGATCAATATTCTTTCAGCTTCTCTGCCACTATCCGCTAGTAAAAATTGTATTTCATTACCTTCTAATACAACATAATTTGTAAAATTCTCCGGAATGATCATAGTTTCGAGATTCTGTGAGGTTGGCGGAGCTGTGTTCACTTGATGTCGTACACGATGAATTACCTTACGTAATGCTTCTCTCGTAGGAAGCTTACCTTTCACGGATTGAGGACAATTTTTTAGTGAATTGTTGATTAGCCGCGATGGAGTTTCAACCGAATCACCGGCTCGACGTTTTATACCAATCCTGATTTCAGTAGCTTTAACAGAAGCGATATCACTTCCAAGTGTATGAGCATGGAATTCCTTAAGAACGTTGTTAGTTTCAATGGAGGTGTGGATTCGTGCCAAACACTCTGCTTTGAATTGACATCGCCAGAACTTCTTTGTACCGTCTTTACTAATTTTGTCTAATGCGAACATGTGTCCCTCATGTATATATTTTTCGTGTCCTCGATTAGTTTTTGTCATTTGCGGTTCCATGGTCAATACTGATTACCCGATGAGAGTTTCTGGTCTACTGAGTTACTTGCCAGTTTTGTATAGGTGAGAGTAGATCACTTCGATTAGATTGTATTGTAAATATCAATCGATATTCATTGAAAAGGCAACGAAAATACTGACGGTACAGCGGATTAGTAGACGTAATGATGCATGTAAATATATTTCAGGTAGTTCAATTTATTTTTCTGTCTACTTTGCGCATCAACTCAGATTTTATTTGTACGGTTGTAAGTTATGGACCTTTCTAGTAAATTATCAAGTAAAAAATTCATCATTTGTAGAAATGTTTTTTTCATTTAATTTTGTGAATTTTTTTCATCTCCGGAATTTATGGAAATTTTGAATTTTTTCTTAGATATTTGGTTTTTTTTATAATTGAGGTCTTCTTAAACGCCACTTTAGTGTTAATTATCTATTAATACTATTATTTTACAGTGGCGCCAAAATGCCTATGGGCGCCGAAAAGCCAGGCGCCAAAATTTCGCGGCGCCAAAAGGTCGGCGCTAAAATCTTACGTACCGAATGTATGGAGATATTTTGGCATCACGACTCTAGGTGAATATGCTGATTTTTATTTAAAAACAGATGTATTGTTGCTCGCAGATATTTTCGAGAATTTCCGAGCCAGTTGTTTAACATCCTACAATCTGGACCCTCTCCTCTATTATGCCACCCCTGGTCTGGCTTTTGACGCAATGGTGAAAATGACTGGAGTTCAATTGGAATTATTTCAAGATGCGGAAATGCTTCTTTTTATAGAGAAAGGCATCAGGGGTGGGTTATCACAGTGTTCAAATAGATATGCCAAAGCTAATAATCCGTGCATGGGGTGCGAGTATAAATCTGATGAAGAGAAATCATATTTGATGTATCTAGATGTGAACAATCTATATGGTGCAGCAACGAGTCATCATTTGCCGTATGGAAACTTTTGTTGGATGAAGGATCCGTCATCACTTCACGTCCAGGAAATTGCAGACGATGGGACTGGATACATTTTGGAAGTTGATCTGGAGTATCCGGAGGATTTACATGAATGGCATAAAGACCTATGTCCAGAACATATTATGCCCCCGAATGGTTGTGCAATTTTACCGAAGCTGTTAACAACTCTCCACCGAAAGAAGCATTATGTTATTCAGTATAAAAAACTGAAGCAATATTGTAAGTTGGGTCTGAAAATCACTAAAATCCATAGAGTCCTACAGTTTTCCCAAGCATCATGGTTGAAAGAATATATTGACCTCAATACGAATCTCCGAAAAGAGTCTCGTAATGACTTTGAAAAAAATTTCTACAAATTGATGAATAATGCCGTGTTTGGAAAAGCAATGGAGAATGTTCGGAAACAACTTGATGTAAAGTTGGTAACCAAATGGAAAAGACAATGGGGTGCGGAGAGTTGGATTGCTAAACCCAATTTCCATAGCAGTGTAATTTTTGATAAAGATTTAGTTATTATCCAGATGAAGCGGACAACAATCAGATTCAATAAGCCGATATATGTCGGTTTTAGCATTCTGGATATATCCAAAACCTACATTTACGATTTTCACTACAATTATGTCAAAAGGATGTTTGCAGATACAGCTAAACTATTGTATACCGATCCAGTTAGCTTGATATATCACTTTGAAGTTGATGATGTCTATGAACTATTGTACAAGGATATGGATAAATTCGATACTTCAGATTATCCGGAAAATAATGTCTATGGAATCTCACGAGTGAATAAGAAAAAATTAGGTGTAATGAAAGATGAAAATAATGGCCAGATTATGACAGAAGTCGTTGGCCTCCGATCCAAGATGTATTCTGTGAAATGTCTAGGTCCTAAGCAAAGGGTGTGAAAAGAGCGGCTTTGAATTGAATCACATTTCAAGATTACGTTAAGTGTCTGAGAGAGCATAGAAATATAGTGAGATCACAAAACATGATTCAGTCTAATAAGCACACTGTATATACCATTAGTCAGAATAAATTGGCTCTCAGTTGGCATGATGATAAGCGAATTGTGCAGTTGCATACAACAGATATTCTTCCCTACGGTTTTAAAACTAATGTAAATACTGGGTGAAGAAATACACGGTTTCAATACACTTTCATCAAGAGTTATTTATTTATCCAAGTCATACAATAGATTCCGTAAATCCTCGATGCGTAGAAGCTACACCAAATTTCATCAATACAAGGCCTCCTAAAATTAGGCATCCTATGAACATTACAGTAAATCAAATATTATTAGGCTTATACTCTGGCGAATTTCTTGCACATTCTCGTAGAAATTCATCAAGTTGACTGTAATGACTGGGGAGAGACTTCGAACATTCGTGGTTAGGTAGTAATGTAGTAACATTCAGGTTCCACACATCAATTTCTTCGACGAATCTGTCCCTTGTTTGGAATCCAGCCACCATTGTAGATGATGTAGTAGCCTTACATCCTCTCCTCATTTGGAGTATACCAGATCCTGATATATTTATCACCTCCTTCAATCGATCATCACACCAAATATTCACCTCATTTCTCTTCGGTGTAGAATATAACCACCCTATCCCAGTCTTTTTCCAGTAATCTTCAAATGTTGAACTAAGTTTAATGTTACAGTTGATGAAAGGTGGTATAAATTCCCCATCAGATATCAATACTGCTGTCTCACAAATAGGTTGGATGTTGGTATCATGGAGGGGACGTTGAGCATCGCAAAAATAATCATAATTATCGATACTTTTGCAATTGATAAGATCCTCTGAATTTGCTAGTACATAAAAGTCTGGGGCCAATAATACATAGTCAGCTTTTGGCTTGACTTGTTTATTATGAAATATTTGTCAAGTAGGATACGAGTACTTTTTGTATAGTGTATACTGTCGGACTCAGCAAAGGAATGGTTATTGCTATGATAAGTTTTCCTTCATATCGCTCAACATTCGTCCGGGATATTTTCAACAAATTGCTGGCTTCCAATTCGTTACTTTCAAGCGGGAAAATATATGACTGGTTTTATGTGATGCTTCCATCCAGCACATCTTTCAATGTGCTAGAAGTCAGAACTGCTAGGTGACTGAAATTTGTTTTTGCTGAAGATATGGTGGCTTTTATTAAACCCAACAGATACATAAAATACTCCAATTCTATCTCTAAACTTTGGAACCATTTTCGTATGCTACTATAGATACGTAATTCGTGTAGAGTTGTGTTTGCCCCTTTGTGGTTCATAATTTCCTGAAAAGCTTCTTCAACATCTTGAGCACTTGTCGCACTTTTATTCCGAAATCTAGTCATTTCATCATGAAACCGATTTATTTCTATAAGATTCTGAGATATTCGAGTACTAGTTTGTAGTGAACCTTCCTTCATGAGAGATTCGTTAATGAAATGATAAAGGTGATTCACATACATTGAATGCATTGTTCATCACCAGAAGATTCCCGTGATCAATGATATTCTTGCATGGATCGGTTGATAGATATTTCTCGCAGGCACGAGACGTTCTTCCAATCATCTCTTGAATGATCATCGGTTTTTGGGAAATTAGTTTCTCCAAATCTATATACAAGGCAAGTTTCAACATTCGTGATGTAAACCACTTTGGCTGGAAAATTCTTTATTCGCAAAATCTGTAGCACGACAAAGCAATGCTACGGAAGTAAGTAGAATTGTGATGGTAAACGTGTTGTCGAGTTGAAGTTGTGAACTGAACTAAAAGGGGAGTCAATGTTTACATTGATATATATGGAGAACTGGTCTATTCTTAGTATCCAGACTGTTTCCAACTCTTATGAGAGTTATCGAAACCTAACCATTTCACAAACTGTCGATTTCCCTGTCTTTTCAGAATCTTTTCAATAAGGTATACGTTAGAATGGTATACGTTTAGCCTTCAGCAACTCTTCTTCATAAAATACCCACTGATGGACTCACCCTTATAATCTTTCAATTGATATGTAACAGGTCTTGTATTATTAATAGCAGTGATAGAAAACAATTCAGTTGTCCAGTTGGGAGCATAGCCTTTTTCAAATAAATGTTTTGTTTTACTTATGCGCACTTTGTCCCCTATATGAAACTTTGATTTTCTATTAATGACACGAAAATCAGCATAAGTGTGTTGCAGGGTGCGAGCATTGTGATGAGTTACATCTGCAGGTTTCATACCAATAGTACGGTGTTTACTATTATTGTGTTCACTTATAAGTTCAGGGAGCATGTCTATCCAACGATAATTCCCACGCAGACTGAATTGAAACCACATTTTACTTTTTAGAGTACGGTTGAATCGCTCACATATTGATGCCTTCAAATTGGTAAATGTAGAGTGCATTTTGATGTGATATTTTTTCATCAATGCTTGAAATTCAGAAGTATAAAATTCCTTCTCCTTGTCTACTTGCAAATGGATTGGTATACGCCCCAGTTGAAGAATTAAGCTGGTAACCTTTGCTATATCAGGTCCATTTTTGCTTTTTATTGGTGCAGCCCAAGCAAATTTCGAAAAAATGTCCATTACCGTGAGTACATATTTATATCCGCGATTTGACTTCGCCTAAGCAGACATTTCCACTAAATCTGCTTGCCATATCTCATCTAAGTCACGTATGCTGAATCTCCGGCGTGGAGAATTCTTCCTAGCTGGTTTATGTAATTCTCGTACTACATCAATTTTACTTTGTGACATTATGATGATCTTCTTGTAAGTCACTCCTCACATTATTAATTTCACGAGATACAGCATCAAGCTTAGATTGCATTTTAATATGTAAATTCACAATATGTTCAGTTAGAATCGTTAATGTAACGGCATCATTCGGATCTACTGGTTCGGCTACATTGCTCGATCTTTTGTTCATCAAATCATAATCCCCGTCTGGAGTAAGTGTAAATCCAACACCAGGTGGTCCACGATTGGCGGAAGTTCGAGTACCAGAACTCGAATGATGACCAAACACGTCGACACTCATTTTGTAGCTGATAACATACCATATGCAGATTCTACTATATGATTTCTGCTTCACGAAGTTCTTCAATAACTGAAATAATTTCATTGTCATGACTAGAATTTCCAGCAACCTGTGATGCAACAAGTAATCGCAATCGATCTACAAGCTCGTTAGGATCATCCCAATGTACGTAATCTATCGAGTTATGCTTACGACCCTTCATGAATGTAGGCAAGATTCCTTGACCACTATACTTGTATTGATTGAACTTTGAAATATATTTTTTATATTTCACACTAGTGATATCTCGAATTGCCCCTCGAGGTTTATAATTTTTTCGATGACCGCGGGTTGTCAACATGGCTGTTCCATATGCATCAATATCACCACTGCTAATTGTGCGTTCATCAGGATCTTTCAAAAAAAGTAGCTGAAGTAAACCCTCCGTGCAGGCGTACTTATGCATTTTTACTTTGATGAATTCATCTTCAAAAAATATTGGAGAGTCATCGATCATGAAATTATGGGTCAATCGGCGAACACCATAAAACTTGTCCCATTGCTTTGTATTGATCGAAGTTAAATATTTTCCAACAACACTATCCTCATCATCAGATTCAGTGAGGTTGATATTGCCTGTATCGTCTTCCACAGTCTCATTGTGAGAATAACCAGGCAACGTGAACATACTCTGGCTCAGGGTTTTATCTTGGTGTGCTTCATCAGCTGCAGACTCATATTCATCATCACTTGATTTTTTTAATGAACTTCTATACTTCGGTTTAGTTTCTTTGATATAACTGTCTGATTTTATGTTGATTGGACTTCTCTGCTCTAACAGCTCTTCCTCTTTTTCACCTCAACATTTCGTGGAGTCAATTGTCGAAGAAGGACAATAGGTATCAAAGCTGTATTGATAGCATCGTCCACACTTTCTTGTCCTAACGTCAATTGTAGATGTTTTCGTTGAATTGCTTTACGTGTTGCAGTGATATGATGTAAAATACTCCGCTGTTTCGATAAGTCAACCCTTGACATAGGCATGTTAACACACGAAAGTTTCAGGGGCAACTGTTCATACCTGACCTCCACTACTAATATTTATAAAACGATCAAAATTTTGCCTATATCGACCATGATCACGATCACTATCTTTATCGATGGCTATAAACGAATAATTATCTTTCCAGCACACTGCGCACAAATCTTGGAATTGTTCAAATGACATGTCTGTATTGACATGATCATTATAGACATGTCTTAGATTCATTTCATCTTGTCGGAATAATAATAAAAAATTAATATTGCCCCGGACTAAATGCTTCGGAATACGAGCATATGACTGACATAAATAGAAACTATCAACATTTTTATGTCTACCCGTACAGAAATAAGCTTTGATATTATTTTGTTTTTCACACGCAACATCATCAAAGATGAATAGAGAATCGGACTTTGCATTATCCACTGACACAACCTCATCATTATCGGAGAAAGCATAATAGTTCATCTCATGGAGAGATTCTACAACATCTTGCAGGAATTGATATTTTGCTTGATTGAGGGACTTGGAATAAACATATATATTAGAAAATCGAAGTCCATTAGGATGAACAATGAGAGTCAACAATACATTAGTTTTTCCACAATTTGATGGTCCGCAAATAACTGCACGAACAGTATTTGGTAGCAAAGGACCATTACTTCTACACGTTTTGTTATCTATGTTGGTCACTGAATCAAAATTAATAACTGGTAGACTGGTGTGATGTGTATTGGAAGCCATCTTGAGATTAACTGATGTAGGAATGTATAAATAGTGAGTTTTATATGATGATCAATCAGTTTCATTCCGGATATGATTGTATCCGGATCATATACAACAAAGAAAGGTGCAGGTTTGTTGAATAAAATCATAAATAATCTTCCTGTGGAATTGCATCTACCAGGTTATCAGTATTGTGGTCCGGGTACGAAATTGGGCAAACGTTTAGCTCGAAGGGATACTGGGATTAATCCACTCGACTCTGCTTGTAAAGCTCACGATATAGCATACTGCCAAAATCGTGAAAATATTGAAGCGCAACACGAAGCTGATAAGGTGCTGGCGAAGGAAACTTGGAATCGTGTCCTAGCTTCAGATTCTACGATTGGTGAAAAAGCCTTTGGTCTGTTTGTCGCAAACATGATGAATGATAAACAAAAACTGGGTATGGGCATCAAATCGGCGTCCCGAATTAAGAAAACGTCTTTGAAACGACGAATTAAAAAGAAAAAGAAGGTGATGAAACGAGTGACAATTGGAAACATAATCAAAGCCTCTCAGAATTCGCTTGAAATGAATAACTGGGCCCACGATGCTATCAAAGCGACCTTGGAAGGTGCGAGTAGCGCTGTGAAGAAGGTTGGGGATAGACGTAAAGTCACTGTTTCACGAGTGATTCCACTTGCATCGAAAGTGGGTGGAATCATACCGTTTCTCGTGCCACTCCTTGATAGTCTGAGTGCTACAGGTGCATTGGCTGGAGGTGCCGCTGGTATAGGAAAAGGCTGTGAATAGTGCTAAATCGGCTACACAGCAACTTGCAGAAACTAAAAGACACAATGAAGCTGTGGCAGCTATTGCTCTTGGTAAAGGCTTATACCTTAAACCACATAAAAAGGGTATGGGTTTATATCTTAAATCATACAAGAAAGGAATGGGTTTGATGCAAAAAAACTTCTAAAGATGCTACTACGTAGAGCTTTGACAGATTGGGATCTGTGCAAATATGCAAAATCTTTACATATACCATCTTTTTGTGGAGTTTTCATGCGAAATAATTTACCTAAAAATGGTCCTTGGCCAAATGAATCAGCTATAATTAACTTGGATGCTAAAAATGGTCCTGGAACGCATTGGGTTGCTTATCGAAAACTGGGGGATGATATAATACATTTTGACAGTTTCGGGACATTGAAACCTCCTACGGATCTCTTCGATTATTTCGGTGTTGGTAGCATCAAATATAATCATAAACGATATCAGAACTGGGGAACATTCAACTGTGGACATTTATGTTTGGCATTTTTGACAGGTTCCTTATATAAAGGTAATCAATTATCATTATCCATTAGTTGAAGATGAGAAATCATGAGTGAATCATTTACATTGACTGTTTCGGGTGTGTCATCGGTGTTGGAAGCTGAATATTTCCCATCTATTGAATTAGACCCTGAGAAAAATTATGTTCTAGGACTAGTAGAATTTCTGACATTCACTTCAATACCGAATACATCATACAATCCACGAATTTTTCCCAGTAGTGCCTCCTGTGTATAAAATTGTATAAATACCTTCCCACGTTATCTCCTTACCAGGGACCCAAAAAACTATAACGGATTTACAACTTCGCATTGTGGATTAAGACGGAGACTTGGTGAATTTTCGCGGTGAAATAATAACGATTAGACTGCACATAAAAACTGCTTGATCAATATGGGTATTGTCTATAATCGCAAAACTGGGGGCTCCTATATCAATCGTCCACAATTGCTCACGTCCATTAGTTCCCACTCTGGGTTCAAGGTGTTAACATCTCTTAACGTGAAGTATCTCGAAAGCCTTGGTTTCCGAGTGAAAACCAAACCATAGTGAAAGCTTCATTCATCGTATGCTATGGAGGAAGCTCTGAAAATCAAAACTCCTGTGGCATTCGATGAGTCCATCGCTCATTAGGAAATTCATGCACATCACCCATACGCCTCTACATCTATAGATAATAGCGATGAAATTCGAATTAGTGTACAAAATCAAGATCTTTGTATTTTCCCTAGTAAGAGTCAATTGCATATTACTGGGACACTGCTGAAATTGGACAACAATGTTACGACTACTTCAAAACTTGTGAATAATTCCATTTGTCATATGTTTCAAGAGATTCGATATGAAATCAGTGGTATTGAAATAGACAAAATTAAGAATGTTGGCACTAAGACTCTGATGAAAAATTACATTTCACTAACACCAAATCAAAGTTTGTGGATGGAAAACGCTGGTTGGTTGATGGTTACTAACACATTAAGATTGGTTGATGCTGATGGATATTTTGACATCTCCATTCCATTGAGTATCCTTTTAGGATTTGCTGAAGATTATCAAAAAATCATGGTGAATGTCAAACATGAGCTGATTTTGACTAGAGCTCGCCAAGATACTAATGCTATAGTTCAAACAGCGGATGAGCAGGTAAAAGTGAATATTAATAAGATTGAGTGGTTAGTTCCATACGTAACATTATCAGATCATAAAAGAATTGAACTATCGAAGTTCATTGAGAAAGACCCTGCGATATCAATGGCCTTTAGGTCCTGGCAACTGTATGAGTATCCAATGCTTCCAGGAACGACAATACATGTCTGGGCTGTCAAAACTGCCACCCAACACGAAAAACCACGATATATTATACTAGGTTTCCAAACAGGTCGGAAAAATCAGAAATTGGAAAGCCAGTCAATTTGATCATTGTAATATTTCTAACGTTAAATTATTCCTGAATTCTCGGAGTTATCCCTATGGAAATTTGAATGTTGATGTCACGCGAAATCTATATTCTACGCTTTATAATATGTATACGAACTTTCAATCATCATATTATGATCATCAAGGGAGTGATCCTTTACTATCAAAAAAACAATTTATAACGTATGCATCGTTAGTTGTCATTGATTGCTCGAAACAAAATGAATCTTTGAAGTTTGGACCAGTAGATGTTCCCATTGAATTTGAAACAAGACAAAACTTTCCAGAAGAGACTGCTGCATACTGCCTCATTTTGCAGCAGTATGTTGTTGACAGTATTGTTGACAGCATTGTTGGCAGCATTGTTAACAGTATTGATAGAGAGTATTTGGAGAGGAATGAGTTGGATAAAAATTACACAGATATTTGGACTATGTTTAAACCGTTAAAAAAAGATGAAATGGATAAAATCATGAAAAACCTAGATGTCAAAAAAGGTGCACAAAATATGATTAATCCAACAGTGATGAAGTTGTTGTGGGCATGCAATCAAGATATTTTCTTGTTTATCATCAATAATTCACTCAAGTTAGGACATGTGCCCTCTGCATGGAAAACATCCACTGTCACACCAATACAGAAAATTAAAGATAGTTTACGGGCTGAGGATTTAAGACCGATTAACACGCTACCGATTTATGAACAAGTAGTGAAAGAGCAAATGGTAAAGATCATGAATGAGCGAAATTTATTGGCCGGAGAGCAATTCGGCTTCAGGAAGAAGCACTCTTGTGAATCGGCATTACAGAGCTCATTTATTGAATGGAGAAAATCCTTGGATAATGGTTTATTTGTTGGAGTGGTGTTTATCGACTTTGCCAAAGCCTTTGAAGCTATCAATAGAAAAATATTGTTATACAAATTGAAATGTATGGGCATAGGAGGGCATGTACTTAATTGGTTTGAGTCATATTTGGAGAGAAGGAAGCAAAAAGTACATTTCAATCAAACATTGTCAGATGAAAAGATTAACCCACATGGAGTACCACAAGGGTCAAAACTAGGGCCTTTATTATTCATAATATACATCAATGACGTAATCGATAAATTGAAACAAGTCGGCGTATAATGTAAGTTATTCCCAGATGACATGAAGATATATGTTAGTAGTAGGAATATTAAAATTATCCAGGAAAAACTCCAGAAAGCTCTAGGAAAATTGTCAGAATGGTTGGATGATAATCAAATGATAATTAATACTAAAAAAACAGTTTTCATGGTAATTCGGGATCAGAAATATAATAACATGAGTAAAGTGAATTGTACTTTGCAAATTAAGGGAGAATATTTCCAAGAAGTTTCCGTTACGAAATATCTGGGTGTAATGATTGACTGATTATATAGCAAAGAAAATAACAAAGAAAATTAATTTTTTGCAAAGATTGAATGGAGTGACATCATATACTAAAGTATTGATTTATAAAGCTACTATACAACCTCATCTAGATTATTGCTCAAGTGTAATGATGAATTATAAAAAGCGTAAAATGGAAGTCTTACAAAAGTTACAAAATCGTGCTATGGGAATCATATTGAAAGTTAATAGATATACAGAAATTAAAAGCATGCTGGAGACAATTGGTTGGATGTCTATTAGAGAAAAAATTATTTATAATACGTTGATACTTATTTTTACCTGAACTGCCATGTTTACCGCCATGTTTACCTGAACTGATTGAATTCGATGAAGAGAAACATTTGCATAATAGGCGCAATTAAAAAAAATTTAGTATAAGTCAAACGAGAACACATAGTGCTGAAAGCTCTGTTGTGTATAAGGGGTTCAAGTGGTTTAATGATCTCCCAAAAAATATCCGAGAAGACAATAATTTAGAGAATTTTAAGAAACTGATAAAGGAATATATATGTAAAACAAGTGAATAGATTCAAAAATGTATAAAAATGTATAAAAGCTGTATAAAAGATATATAGAAGAAGTATAAAAATGTATGAAAGAAAAATGGAACAAGACTGAGAGCAACTGCTCCAACTGATGTACAAAATAGCTGAGAGCTAAATAAAGTATTATTATTTTACACGATCGCATTGTACAGTATCACCCTCTAAGTGGCGGTGTCACACTGCATACTCAACATACGCCACTGGTAGTGAAATTTTTTCAAGCACCATCACACTATGACAATGTTCCGGCGAAGTATAAGACCGTCAACTCCTGGCTCACACGCAATCATCATGGATTATCGTGGGATTATGGCAGAATACCATTCAATCAGCTAGGACTCATATTCAATGACGATGTGTGGGATATAGGAAAAATGTATGTTAAAGGTTGCGAAACGAGAGAGTGTTTAAAGAAATTATTTCCATCTTCTGCAGTAATTAATATTGAAGAGATCTGTGCAGACGTTCCATCAATATTATCATGTCGAGAGATGTCTACTGATGATTGTCCATTCCATTGTAATTATCTGAGAATGACTTGTGCAGTTAAACATGTGCTGGCGCTTACACGATGGATTTCATCAAAACTTGTAAGGTCTGTCGATCGATCTATACGTTTGTATTCTGAGTTGAAAAGTCTGGCGTTCATGGATTCTCGGGATATTGCCATTTTACCGCATTCCTTCATAAGTATGGCAGAAAAATATGATGTGCATGAATCCTGGGATAAATTCACTAATGCCGTGAGAGAAGATAATGAGAGTGCTCAATTCAGACGCTGCTTAACACATAACATGTATTCGAAATATGACGATTTCGATGGTCCGCCGCCTATGATTAGAGATTGTAGAAAGTGTTATATTAACCTTGTTCATTAATGTACCCTATGCATAGTGTATAATTGTTCAATAAAGGAATTATATTGTAACATTTGTTGCGTCATTTCTGCTAGTACCTGAACTGTAAATTATTTTAAGATTTTCTGAAGGGTTTTCCAGATATGTCGAAAGGTCTCGGAGAAAATTAATTTCAAAATTTAATTCAAAGGTTGTATTAATTCACTTTCTTTACACATAATTGTCATTACAATAAAAATTACAATATAGCTGTTTTCCTCCAAACCAATCCGAAATACGTTGTTTTCCCCACCCAAATACTGCAATTGCGGTCTGACACCTGTATTGATGGCCTCCATCAAACCCTTCAGTTGCTCGGGCTCCTCGTTGAAAAGTTGGGTCATCCGCTTGTTCACGAAAATCGAACACACGTTGTACAAATGGAACTGAAGGCATGTACCATATTTCGAGCCTACTTTGTAGGCTGCTGTTATAGTATACTTGTCACCTGGTTGCCGGGAAGCTTCACCAGTGGACTAATATTACCGCATTGTTCCAAGCATTCCAATCGACTGTTAACAAAAAGGGAATGAGCATTAGCCAATTGCAATACAACCCCTACTCCATACTTCGTGTGGGCGTTGAATGTTGCAGTAATATGGTACAAACAGTTTGACTTTAGTTGAGATATTTTCACAAGTGGGAGTGTCTTGCATTCTCCAACAGCATTGATTTTATCGAAATTCAGCTCTTCATCACTCTTCACCTTTGGATCAGCTTGCAGACGGAGACTTTTATAAAGTCCACCTACATACTCTAGTGTTGGTGAACCGCTCTTGATGTGATTCTGCAGTTTTTCGAAAACATTTGCATTGTCTATGGAGTACTTGGACAATCGGGTATTTAGAAAGAATGCATGGTGATTCGATAAATACAGCACAATACGCATACCATGTTGCGTCGATAACGTCATGCACGCAAACGTCAACACGACGTTGCATCCCTTGAAACCGCGAATTGAAACGCGAATCAAAATACCACCCACTTCTACCCCCCCCCCCCCCCTCGACCACGGGATCCTATGGACAATACGCCACCTTTGTCCCAGAACCCGCATCCCTTAACTACTTATTTTGACGTCAAATATATGTGTTTCCACAGGAATTTGGAATCAATGTGTAAACCGAAATATTTCAGAGAATCGGTTGGGGTGATGTTATTGCTACGAATAGTTAAAGTCGGCTTGGCCTTGGCTCGTAAACAAGATTGCTTCCGTTTTAGCAGCATTCACTTGAATTTTCCATTTCGTCAATTCACTGATTGTCAGGGAAGTTGTATTTTCGATTCTCCTGACAGCTATATCGATTGATTTGCTAGCTGAGTATGAAGCGTTGTCATCAGCGTAGCCTGCAATAGAAACATTGCTTGGAATTCTGCTGGAAACAGAAGCAATGTGCAAATTGAATAGTACGGGGGAGAGGATCGATCCTCGTAGGACTCCCGCGACAATTCGAGTTTTGTCGGAGAATAGTGTCTCGACTCTGACTTGAATATATCTATTTGAAAAATATGATAGTAGAATTGTACGTAAACATTTAGGTACATTTAAGCATTTAAATCATTCTGACCAACTAGTGGCAGGTCAAGTGTTCCGATCGGAACCCGAATTGATTCGCAGGCATTAGTCGTTAGTCGTCTATGGGTTTTTTGAGACGAGCTAAAATTATCCGCTCAGTACCCGTAGGAGGCTAATAGGCCTGTAGCTCACCGGATACGAAGGGGGCTTACCAGGCTTGAGAATCGGTATGACCACCGCTCCTTTCCAGAGTTCCGGGAAATATTGTTTGAGGAGGCATGCATTATATATTTTTCTGCCCTCCGGCCAGAAAGCGGTAACTTTCGGGCCGCTGCGCTAAACGAAGTTACCGCTTTCCGGCTTCGTCGAGCAGAAAAATAGTATACACACCTCGGCCAGCAAGTAAGAAAGCCTCAGATCACATTATTGTCGATCTCGGCTTCGCCTCGGCCAACAACTACATGTGATCTGAGACATTCCTTACTTTGCTGGCCTAGGTATGTAATCTACTATTTCTTAGTAAACTTATTGCTTTAATCGGGAGGTTTTTTAGCCCTATGTTGGGAATATTATCCATACCCAGGGCTGATTTTTTTTTAGTTTGTTGATGGCGGAGAAGATTTCACGAGGATTCGTGAGGAGTTTTGTGGGAATTTCAATTGTTGCATTGAGAATATTTTTTTTTGTATAAGCTGTAACTTGTTCTTGAAGGACTTTGCTTACCCGTAAGGTAGATATTTTATAGATGTTCGCATAGTGCGAACAAAATGTATTCACCTTGTCATAGTCTTCTGTATGGATCTATTGTTGGACTTAAGTGTGGGAATTTTGCTTTTGCCGGTGTTATTATAATATGTTGCTACGCGCCATATTCACTGATCCTTTAGGTTTCTTGTTTGGTTGTTAACCAATCGTTCTGAGGGGTTGCTCACACACACATTCGCAAACACTCACGCTTTGGCATGCTTCTTGGCCCTGCGCACTACTCAACCGTTCTCAAAAGTACCAATGATGAACTCTTGAAGTGACACAGGACGGACAGGACAATAGGAGTTCAATTGCCGCCTCTCTGCCCTTCTCTCACTCTCATTGCTGCATTCTGAGCGCTATCGTTAACACGTGTTTTTCAACTTTTGATTTGCTCTATTGACCAACTCACTTAATTAAATTTTAATCTCAACGAACTTCAGTGCTAAAATGAACATTCTCCTAGTGACTCAGTGGTCTAAATTTTGACGAATTTTTGACTCTGTGAACATAATAAATTATGAAATAGTGACCGAACCACGCGTGTCTCGCTCATTTCAATCTCTCCAAATATAACGATTATCTTGCCCATCTCACAAAAATATTCCCTAAACCAGATTAATACTCAAACATTTATATTTCTGAGTTTGTCGTCTCAAGTTGTTTGTTTGCATTCTGTTATTTTAAGTCTGATTTCCTTGATCAGCTTTTCTTGATGCGCAACATCTAATAGCGCGTTGCGCTGACTCCAGAAACGGAGAGGTCTCTTTTCGGTTGACGTTCCCCTCCATTCTAGTCTGCGGGTCGCTCGCGTACCCCTCCCCCTAGTCACGTACGCCTGACCCGTTTTGTATTCCCACGTGGTGAGAACGTATGACAAGCTAGCAATAAAATCGCGCAGAATCGCATTTAATTTATTGCAGCAATTAAAGCTTTTTTATGTGAAGAGAAAAAATTTTGAGCTCAACTGTATCAGCTTAAAAATCGAGTTACTGCTAGGTTTCACGAAAGCTAGCAGTAAAACTTTTGAAAATCAGCACAGTCAAATTTGTGTGTTACATAAACTAGAGTTCTTAACTATTTCTCTGGTCAACCCCGGGTTATCCGAAACAAATTTTCATAAATAATAGGAAGTTTCAGAATGAACCCCTGTTTCCGATACGCATAACGTATTAAGAATAACAACCATAGGTGATTTGATAGGTAACACCAATAATAGTTCCAATAGTCCATACGCTGTGCCCTTTTCTGTGATGAAAAATGATTTTTGAATTCTCAGTCCGTTTGATTATTGGAATTTATGTTTTTGGGGGCACTGAATACGAATCCGATAGCCATTAACTCCAAATGTGGTAACTTCCATTTGTTTATACCAATTTAATTGTTTATAACGCGATCCTGTCGAAACGGTAAAAGCTACGGGAAAATGTTTGCTACAAAAAATGTTCCTTATTTCAAAATAGTTCGATTCGTATTTTCTACTTTTCTTTGTATCTCTCATATTTATTGCATAAATAATACTTAAAGCGACCCGGAACACCCCTAGTCAGGGAGACAGTGAATGTCCACAAAACTACCGTAGACGGAGACAAAAGTTTAGAATGGAAAATGTTCGTCAGAAAACGCTGTACAAATTAGGCTATGGTAAAACCCCATGTTTCGATTCCAAATTATAAATAATTGTAGTTTTATACAGCGTGAGACGCAAATTCGTACCATTGTCTCACCTTGTAATACAATTTCATCTTCAACGGTTCTCCTCGTAGGCTGTCTTCCGTGTAACGCGGACTGCGCCGGAGCGACTACCGGCGTTCCGGACCGCTTCAAGTATTATTCATGCAATAAATATGAGAGATACGAAAAAAGTAATAAATACAAATCGAAGCAGTTTGAAATAAGGAACATTTTTTGTAGCAAACATTTTTCCATAGCTTCTACGGTGTCGACAGGATCGCGTTATAAACAATTAAAAGTTACCACATTTGAGGTTAATGGTTATCGCGTTCGTGTTCAGCGCCCGCAAAAACATAAATTCCAATAATAAAACCCACTGCGAATTCAAAAATCATTTTTGGTCACAGAAAAGGGCACAGCCTATAGACTATAAACGAAAGCTACAAAACTATTCAAATGTGTCCCACCAAGCCATGATTATTGATCATGGCGCCGCAAGGCGCATGCGCGCCATTAACCGACAGCGACTGCGCAACGGTGGAAACGAGGCTAGAACTCACATGTGCCGACCCGGTTACCGGCACATTTCTCGCTCTCTTGCTGTCGAACCCTTGGTGGATTCACATGCAATTAAGTCTGCATAAAGTTTTCATAGTTTTTGTATAATAATTAATTGAAGTTTAGTTAGCTGAAAATTCCAGTACCTCGACCCATTCGCAGTGAGACGCACTATTAATTACCAAGTAAGTTCAAGCTTGAGATACTCAGTATTTTCCCACTTGGGGAAAAATATCTGTTAACGGTACCACTCTATCTATCTATATCATGCAATACAATAATTTTGCCATTCAAACTATCTACACATTAATTAAGTCTGTCAATCAATAATATTGACAGACTAGTTCAGAGTAACTCAGACACATTCATATTACGACTAGGTTTTTCAAACCATTTATTAATAGGTATCAATTACATTCACCACGTGCTCACATAACCTATATGTGACGCATTCAAACATTTCGCGATTCATTCTCATTTATTAATGATTAGCAAAGTAAATGATCTCCGATAATTTGACTTGACACGTGCAAACCTAACCTCGAATCAAATCATTCACTCTGTAAATAAAGTACATGCAAAGTTTAATTAATAGCAATGATTAATTAATCCTACCACATGCTTTTCTCAATTCGTTTCACCACGTGCAACCATAACCTATTAAACAATTACTCATCTTATGTAATCAATTAATATTCACTCATTAATTCTCACAGGAATCTACACATGCAATAGTTATCAAATACGCGTTGGTTATAATAATTATTCATTTTGTTAGTTCGATTTTTCATCTCTTCCAGATTACTTCATAGTTATCACCAATCCCCAGACTGGTTACTTATATATTTTTTGTTTAAATCAACGAACTAGTATAATTGTTTTTTTATGTTTTTTACTTCAATTCAATTAATCAAGTGTAATTGAATATACTCAAATTTTTCCAATTATATCTTGAAACTAAATTTATTTATACCCAAACCATCCCACCTCCGGCTTCACTCAATTCAATCCACAATTAGCCCATCCTAATTTTAAACTTTTTGGTCCTTCGAGCCGGATTCACCTGTGGAATGGAATGGTTTGGTTGATTCATCTGAACATTACTAATGCCTTGTTTATTTCCAAATAATTGAATCAACACTCATCTAACCATCTCTGGAGAAAGCATCTCATCCAAGTCCATCTTCAATCAACCTCGTCAAATTTCTTCTTGAACCAATCACTCCCTCTGATCAGCATATCATGGACCCTGAAGAGATGGAGCAGGATTCAGCTCATAAGGATACCACCCACTCGAGTAGAACAATGAGCCCTATAGTGGTTGTTACTACGATTGGGTTTAGTAAATCATCACTCGAGGATGGCGAGCTCGCATCTGAGTTCGATATGCCATATGTACCAGCTCACGCCCACAAGAAACCTGGCAAAGGCAAACTTAACACGGAGTACATCCCCAACGGTCCTATCCTCATCACTGCAGTTGAAGCAGCAAACTCAACGACATCGAGTGCAGGACCTCGAAGAAATACTCGAGGGCCTAAGGGATGGTACAGGAGATGAACTGACCTCTCACGAACTTGATGGTATTATGACTAATATCATGGAAGTGAACCACCAGTTTGACGATGCTCACGAATATATCGAAGAGAATTGGCCTGCCAAATTTATTGACCATCCATATTTCACGGAGGAATGGTTTAAGAGAAAATCCAAACTCGTGAGGCAAATCCAACAAAAACTCCTTCGACTCAAGGCAACCTGGCGTTCTTCAACTTCAGATACTCATCAATCACCTCAGCTGCACTCCTCCAAATTCCCGAAATTGAGCATTCCAGTGTTTAAAGGAGATATTGGCTAGTGGATTCCCTTCAAAGAATTATTCACGAGTCGGGTCATCAGTGATAATCGCATCGCACCAGTGGAGAAATTGTTTTACCTCAGAGGACAGCTGTAAGCGAACCCAGCAACCTTGATCTCTGGTCTTCCTGCCAGTGTAACATCATTCCAAGCAGCTTGGCAGATGTTAGTTGACCAGTATGACAATCCTCGCTACCTCATTCAGCACCAACTCGCCCGACTCTTGCAAGCACCATCAGCCGCCCCTTTGACCACCGCAGCAATGCTCGCAGATTATGTTGCTGTACTTACCGAAACCTCAAAAGCTCTCCACTCCATGGGGTTACCAGAGTTATAATGGGAGTGGATTATAGTGCACAACTCGGTCCAGTATGTGGATGATACCAGCAGGGAGTTGTGCGAGACAGCCCTGGGAAAGACCACCACTCACCCCACTTTTGAAAAGTTTCGGGACTTTATTAGCACCAGATCCCACACTCTCAAGCAATTGGAGAAGCCAACTACAACTAAATCAATTCGAGGAAGAGCAGTCGCCCATTATGGAGCCACTCCAACACCGTCATCACGATACCAATGTGATTGCTGCCCAGAAAAGCACTTCATCGTTTCATGCTCGAAGTTCAGAAAGCTCCCTATCAAGGACAGACGACAACTAGTGAATCTCAGACGCCTGTGCTACAATTGCTTGGGACGTCACAATGTCAGTGCCTGTCGCACTTCAAAATAGTGCAGATTGTGTAACGCAAAACGCCAGACCATGTTGCATGAAGGTACTGCCAAAGAGACAATCACCACCACCACTTCACCCACTCCAAACATATCAGCATAGAATCCTGGTGCCATCATCGACCCCCTCAGCGCACTCACCAACTCTTCAAGCACTCTGCTGGCTACAGCGTTGGCCAAGATCAACAACGAGAATGATACGTATCCTGTGCGATTACTAGTTGATCCTGGTTCAGAAGTATCCTTCATCCCGGAAAACATCGTTCAGTCCTACAATCTCAAACGCTCAACCCTGGACATCATTGGCCTCGGCGGCCTTACTTAAAAAAAAACTCGAGGTGCTGTGCAAATTAGTTTACTATCAAATACTATTGATTCATCTATATCCATCCATGCGTACATATTGGGAAAAATATCATCCATTCTTCCATCTTTTTGTATACATTCGCGAACTTTGCCGCATAAACGAAACTCAAAGTTAGCTGATCCGCTATTTCTAAAACCGCGCGATATCGATCTTATTATTGGAGCAGATTATTATGGGTCAATTATAAAGCCGAACATTATTCGTCACAGTCGATTCTCTCCAATTGCACTATTGTCCATCTTTGGTTGGCTTGTCTTGGGTCCCGTCTCATCTTCGACAGCACATGCCCACCAAGCACTCCAACTGACTCAATCTTCAATCAATGCAGATCTCCAAGATCTCCTCGTGAAATTTTGGGTTCAGGTGGAGCTTCCACCTGAAAACTCACATAATCTCACTACTGAGGAAGAAGAATGTGAGAAACATTTCTGCTCGACTCACCAAGAGACTCCACTGGGAGATACGTGGTTCACATTCCCCTCAAGAAGCTCTTGACTTCTTAGGAAGTTCGTACCGCCTAGCAAAACTCTCACTTCAGCGTATTCTCTGGGTTGATCAACACCTGAAAGAAACGGCATTTCAACTCGCAACTGTCACTTATGGGCTCAGGGCCATTCCTGGCAATACGAGCACTTATCGAACTCGTTCAAGATGAGGGGCACAAATTTCCACTCGCTGCCCCACTAATCACTTACTATCGATATGTCGATGACATATTTGGTGGAGCAGACACATTGGAAGAACTTATGGGCATAGCTCAGCAACTTATCCTTTTGTGCGCAGCGGGAAAATTTCCGTTAGCAAAGTGGCATTCAACCAGTAATCACTTCTTAACGTCTGTGAACTCTCCAACTACCAACACTTCAATTTCATTGGATGATGGACTCACCAAACTCCTCGGAATGGAATGGTCGTCCTCACAGAATCATTTCACATTCACCTCAAAAGATGAACAACTCAGCGGAAAAATCTCAAAAAGAGTCATCCTCTCCGAAGTGGCACAAATCTTTGACCCACTCGGCCTCATCTCACCCGTTGTCATTCGAGCCAAAATTCTACTTCAAGAACTATGGTTACACAAGCTCGGATCGGATGATGAACTCCCAAAAAACCTTGTAGACAAGTGGTTTGTCATCAGAGAGGAATTTTTGCAACTGGACAATTTCAATTCCTCGCTGGTTCAATACGACCAATCATTCAACCATTGAACTCCATGGATACTCAGATGCCTTACGGCTAGCAATGAGCGCCCACATCTACATTCTCACCCACACCACGTCCGGAAGAACATCAACGATCGTATGCTCAAAAACTAAAGTGGCACCTCTCAAACGGCTAACCATCCCGAGGTTAGAACTTTCGGCAGCGCTGCTCCTTTCAAAGTTAGTGTCTCGAATCAAAGCCACACTCATAACTTAACCCTCAACAATTTACCTCTGGACGGACTCAAGCATGACACTCACGTGTATCAAAACTCATCCTTCAAAGTGGAAGGATTACGTGCGCAATCAAGTGATCAATATCCAAGATCTCACTTCTGACGCCGATTGGAGACATATCCCAGGAACCTCCAACCCAGCAGATTGTGCATCAAGAGGCGCTACCACTCAACAGCTCAAAGATCATCCTCTCTGGTGGACGGGACCACCTTGGATCATCCAATCACCAGCATCATGGCCAAAACAATGTGTTCAACCCGAAAACTTCAGTGTACAGGAAGCTCGGCCTGGGGTTGTACATCTAGCTGCATCCCCACAACTCGAACATCATTGGGACATGATCAACAAATTTTCATCACTTCACAAACTCGTTAAAATCTCAGTTCTCTGTATAAGGTTTGTTGAGATGCTTCGCAATCAGCAAAAATCCATTGCAGTCAATCCCATTTCATCCACTGATTTATAAAAAGCTGAAATATTTTGAGTGAAGGCCACTCAAGCGGCATTTTTTGCTCCTGAGTTGAGATCGCTCAATTCGGGGTCACATGTTCCAACGTCGCATTCCATGTCGAATCTCACACCCTTTATTGATGATCAGGGTGTTTTACGAGTAGGTGGACGACTTCATTTGACACCACTGAACTATAGGGGAAGACATCCAGCCATTCTACCAAGAAAATGCCACCTGAAAAGTCTGATCATAGATCGAGCCCACTGAAGAACACTTCACGGAGCAACTCAATCAACTCTGGCCACGATTCGTCAACATTACTGGATTATTGGTGGACGAGCTCCGGTCAAAGGACACATACTCAGATGCCTTACTTGTATGCACAATCGAGGGAACCGTGCCCAACAATTGATGGGCCAACTACCTCTGTGTCACATTTCCCCTTCACGACCATTTCTAGACACTGGTATCGATTATGATGGACCGTTGACCATACTCACTTGGAAAGGAAGAGGAGCCAAGACGATCAAGGGTTGGATCTGCGTATTTGTATGTTTTGCCTCATCCGCAACCCACCTTGAAGTCGTCATGGACTACTCAACTGAGGGCTTCGTCTCGTGCTACAGGAGATTTATCTCTCGAAGAGAAATCCCTGACTGCCTGTATTCAGCTCGTGGAACCAATTTCCTTGGCGCTGAAGGCGTTCTTCAGGCCCTCTTCACTCAAGGGACCCAGGAATCTGAACGACTCACCACTTTATTTTCGCAGGATCAAACGCACTGGAAATTCAACCCCTCACCCGCACCACACATGAGGGGCAAATGGAAGGCCTTTGTTAAATCTGTTAAATTCCTCTTGACCAGATCAACACAGAACCTCTGCCTTACATACGAAGAGTTAACCACCCTGCTTATACAAGTTGAAGCAATTCTCAATTCCAGACGTCTGGAGGTACTCAGCGATGATCCTGAGGACATATCAGCACACACTCCAGGACATTTCCTCATGGGAACGGCCCTTAACTCGTTACCGGAAATAACATTGGTAGATTTGAACTCCTCACGACTGTCCCGATGGCAACTTGTCCAGCAAAGAGTGCAGTCATTTTGGAAGCAATGGTCCATTCACCACCTACATCGACTCCAGACTGTTTCGAAGTGGAAACATCCTCAACATGACATCAAAGTTGGCACTCTCGTACTCATCACGGATGAAAGGTATCCTCCCAGTAAGTGGCCATTGGCACGAGTCACTCAACTTCATCCTGGGAAGGACAATCTCACCCGAATTGTCACACTCATAACGGCTACCGCCGAACTCACTCCCCTGATTTCAAAACTCGCAGATCTGCCTGTGGAGTAATGAGCATTTCATCAGCAACCTTTGTTGATCGGGGGGAAAATGTTCAAAATCCATCAGGTGGGCGCCGCAAGGCGCATGCGCACCATTAACCGACAGCGACTGCGCAACGGTGAAAACGAGGCTAGAACTCACATGTGCCGAGCCGGTTACCGGCACATTTCTCGCTCTCTTGCGTTCGAACCGTTGGTAGATTCACACGCAATTAATTCTGCACGAAGTTTCATAGTTTTCGTATAATAATTAATTCAAGTTTAGTGAGCTGCAAATTCCAGTATTTCGACCCATTCGCAGTGAGACTCACTATTAATTACCAAGTAAGTTCAAGCTTGAGATACTCAGTATTTTTCCACTTGGGGAAAAATATCTGTTAACGGTACCACTCTATCTATCTATATCATGCAATACAATAATTATGCCAATGAAATTTTCTACACATTAATTAAGTCTGTCAATCAATAATATTGACAGACTAGTTCAGGGTAACTCAGACACATTCATATCACGACTAGGTTTTTCAAACCATTTATTAATAGGTATCAATTACATTCACCACGTGCTCACATAACCTATATGTGACTCATTCAAACATCTCGCGATTCATTTGCAACATGCATTCATTCTCATTTATTAATCATCAGCAAAGTAAATGATCTCCGATAATTTGACTCGACACGTGCAAACCTAACCTCGAATCAAATCATTTACTCTTTAAATAAAGTACATGCAAAGTTTAATTAATAGCAACGATTAATTAAGCCTATCACATGCTTTCCGCAATTTGTTTCACCACGTGCAACCATAACCTATTAAACAGTTACTCATCTTATGTAATCAATTAATATTCACTCAGTCATTCTCACAGCAATCTAAATATGCAATAGCTATCAAATACTCGTTGGTTATATTAATTACTCATTTTGTTGGTTCGATTTTTCATCTGTTCCACATTACTTCATAGCTATTACCAATCCCTAGAGTGGTTACTTATATATTTTTGGTTTAAATCAACGAACTAGTATAATTGGTTTTGTATCTTTTTTATTTAATTGAATTAATCAAATGTAATTGAATATACTTATATTTTTCCAATTATATCTTGAAACTAAATTTATTTATACCCAAACCATTCCACCTCCGGCTTCACTCAATACAGTCCATAATTATTCCATCCTAATTTTAACACCCTGCGTTTGCCGCACTCCTGCTCCCACCCTCACCCCCCTATTCATCCCTACATTATAAGGTTTTTGAAAAGTTATTTTTCATTATAACAAACAAATCAGGTATCGTCGAAACCCAAGGTGACACACAAAATTTACTACAACTTTTGGTCAAATTAAAGTCAAAAATTAATAGCTCGGGAGATATCACTGGTAAACAATTTTAGTTGTTTATGTCGATCTATTACACAAACGGTAAGAGTTAGACGGAAAAAGTTTGCAATAAAAGTTGTTCCCCCGTAGAAACCAACATTTTCTGTTTTATGATTTTTTTCGTAAGACTCACTCTTGTAAGATGATTAAGGCGATATCGTTGAATTCATTCCAAATTTTCGATACCGGTATACACACACATACACAGTTGGGGTTAGGCGTAGTGGGTAGAGTATTCGCCCACTCAAATTCTGAACTTTTTAAAGTTTTCAAATTTTCCCAATATTAAAAAATTTTATAATTGTTAATATGTAGTAATTAGATAAACAATACAATTTGTTAATAACAATTATCTATGGGTGTTGGCAAAAAAGTCATGGAATATCAAATGTGTATTTTTACGTGTGCAAGGACTTGGATTCCACTCTTTGTTTCGTATCTCGAACCGTTCTTCCAATAGAGCGATCTAACGAATTGAATTTGTTGATAACAATTAATTATCGGTGTTAGCAAAAAAAGTTATACAACGCCAAATACACGTATGTAGTTTTGTGTGTGGAACAACTTTCATTCACTAATTTATTTCGCATCTTTAATCGTTCTCACGATGCTGCAATATAAACAATCCATTTTGTTAATAACTAAAAAACCGCAGAGTCGATTATTTTGAAAATCCAATCAGGTCTAAGTTGTAGAAAACCCAAATCGAAGTAAGAACACCCAACCCGGATAATTAGTTCAAGACCCACACACACACTCGCACACAGACAAACATCGCCCTAAAAATGGTCGGAAACGTTTCTAAGTGCCATGAAACGTGGAGATCAGGTAAAATTCCCGACTTCGTTTTGTGGACCCAAAACAATAACTTCCCTCAAGATCGGGAAGTTGAAAATATTTCCCCATGGATTACGACCGAAGCAGGAACCTTCTAGGTGTGCTATCGGCGATACCCATGGAATGAGACCGCGCGGCCGGGCAGGAATCTAACCCGTCGTACGGGCCAGGGGGAGGGGAGTTCCCATCATAGACGGCTGCCATTGTCGTCCAGGGATTTCTGGAGGTTCAACCTGTGTTCAGAAATATGATGGCCTAAAAAACGCGAAAGTCGGCTTCAGCCGCGGGAAATTCCCGACTGATGTCGAGGGTCACACGTACATTCTACTACGACGCGTTTACTTCTATTGCAATGGCCCCATTTGCCGATCACGATATACTGAATACTTAATACTAGGTTTCAAAAAACATTTCAAAACAACAGTTTTGAGCTGATAGAAGCAAACTCGAAATTCTTTCTTCTCATCCAACATTAGAGGTGCGCTCAAAATGTTTTGTCATTCCTCGAATGTAGCTCTAATTGATGCAATAAACAAAATTAGTTTCTGCTCATTTTTATTAAAATATTGTTACATTTTATGAAAACGCGCTTTGTGAGGTCATCAAGGTAAGCTCAAAATTTTTCCCATCCACTCAAATTGACTCTAAAAAAGTTCTATTGATATAATAAACAAATTTGGTTCTGATGATTTCTGATTCGCTAATGCGAAACCGAGCAGTAACTCGATGCTTGAGCTGTTAAAGGTGAGTTCAAAATTTTTTCCTTGGCACTCAAAATAAGCTCTAAGAGATGACTAATTGATGCAATGAGGAAAATTCGATTCTGCTCGCTTTTACTGCTAGCTTTTCATACGTGTGGTAAGATGCCGTTTTCCAAACGATTCTACTCTGTTTATAGCGTTTCAATAATTATTATCCATCCAAAAGTCCTCTGTATGTATTTATTGGAGTGTTCCAAATATGAGTGACAGTGGCAGTGAAAATAAAAAAACATCCCAGTGTTATGAACCGCAACCTACGAAACGAATCCCATTTGATTCTGACTTTCAGAGAAATATTGCAGGCTCAAGTGAAATGACTGCTGCATGTGCTATGCATTGTAATGAAATATTTAAGGGTACTCGTAATGTGTCGCGCGTCGCGATGCAAATGAAAATTATGCAGCGTCAACGAAAGAGTCGGGATTTTGAGTTGGGTCAAATTTAGATTTCAGAAACAAGTTATAATTAATTCATTGCGTTTGGAGCCTATTTATAAGGTTATCGAGAATCAATAGAGATGGACAATGGCTGCGCGGAGTATGACTGGATGGTTACCGTTCGAGGGACACTGCATTATCGATCTCATGTATCGGCCGAGCTGATGATTGATTGGCCCTGATTTTGGATTAACTGTCGGAGGACGCCACTATCCTATTACCTGAAGCGTGGAATAGTTTTGCTGATAACGACACCGACAAGAGTAATTTGATTGAGAGCTTAAAGTGCTTGGAGTCCTGTGTGGAGTTTCGCAAAACACCCAGTAACAGCAATCATCAGTACTGTTATTGGTTTTGTTAATTTTAAATCGATAATTATGAGATCTAACTCACGTATTCCACTGCGCAAGTCCGGAAGCTGATAACAACTAACATGGCCAATAGAGTTACGCTAGTAACTTGTTAAACCAATGGCGATCATTCCCGCGAAATCCGTTGGGCCAATCATGGAGTTCTTGTCCGTTGAGTATGAACGACAACCTGTCAGCCTTACTCTTTCGTTGGCGTTTGTAAAGGCCATCTCGTTGCCGACTTAATCGGGGAGAAATGCGGACATTACGACTACCAGGTTGCATTGTTATATCGTTTTATAAGTAATTTCGTAAGCGAGTATTTATATTGTTTGATTTTTTTTAAAAGTTGGAAAATTAAAAAATGTAATCAGCAGTTGAGTAATAACGTGAATTGACCATGTGTAGAAGTGGTATGTTCTAGCGTTTCAGTTACTGAGGACTTGTAGTTTAATAGATTACACCGCAAATTAGTTGTATGAGCCGAGACTAAACCTATGACAGTATCTAGTTAAGTTGAATCAGAGAGAAGAGTTCACGAAGTGTAACAATGTTGTAATAGCAACATGGAGGCGAACAGTAATCGTCAAGTGTGTTGTAAAGTACTCAATGTAATCAGTTAACGTGTTCGTGCCAGGAATGATAAAGTAACCGTCACGTGTGATGTAACTCAATTCATGTGTGAGTATTTGAAGTGATTTTCAGTGACTGATGGTCGAAGGCTTAACTATAAGCAATATTATGTTCGGCTGTGACAGTACAAGTATGACCCTGCACAAATTCGTTTAGTTTAGACTCAGAGAATAACAGCCAACTGGATTGGTAAATCTTTCGTTACGGAAGTAAAGTTTAACGAAAAATTGGCAGGTTGGAATGACTCATAGGAGCCAGAATTTTGACTTGCATTAACGGAATGGGATATGCCATTGCTATCATGGACTTATAGTCTTGTTCATTCTATTTTTGACTTCATGTAATATTTGTGTCAATTGAAATACGTTATTTGTGTTGCATTATGTTCCTACGGTCCTGAAATTAAGAGTTGAGTTACTGTGTAAATAAAGTTGTCTGATTAGGATACAGAGTTTTTTTTTGTTCGGAGTATTGCTTCTGTGGTTCACAGATACAAGTTAGTTTCGTTGGACAATGTAATATTGTCCTGGCGCCCACATTGTTCAGGATTCAGTTGGTACAAGGTAAGCCAAGGTTGTCGGAAGTAAATTGAGATCGACCGTTTCAATGAGAAAACCGTCGCAGCATATACCATGCGTTACGCAATTATCAAATGACTCAAACCAAAGGTGAGTAGATTTTTAGTATTGAACTCTTTTATACTTCTAGGACCCATAAACCGCGATTCTAACCTAACTGCAATCGGGTTGAACATTTTCGCATCTAGAAACATTCAATTTTATTCGTCCCACGGCGAAAAAAGTATTTATCGACTCATGTGATCATAATCCGAGCCAAAGGCTCTAATGATTATATAATGATTATAATGATACTATCATCAAGACTCATCTAACATTTCATCATTTTCACATTAATCTCGAGCAATATCATCTCACAAGAGATTGGCGATTTGCGATCGAAGGACACAACTAAGGCAACCCTGAAAAAACTGGAAGAACCTCACATCAATGAGGTAATAACAATTCCATCACATTTTTCTTGCACATACTGCAAAAAATTTTTGCATTGTTTGCCATCTCATTTAGAGTATCTTACAAATTTCGGACTGACTGACGGGAAAGAACGCAGAAGAGAACGCCAGCGACGGTGCAGTCAATGAAACCGAGAAGTTATCAGAAAGCGCGAAAGGAACTCGTACCCTTAAAAACGCGAAAATTGCTAACCGACTGCATGTGGTTCTGCATAGAACAATATAGATATAATTCCAGATGATTGTTCTAACAACCCTTTTCTCAGATAAATTTTACGCTAACTCTAATAGTTTATGCAATAAAACATTATAAACAATCGAAATTGTTAATAACAGTATATATACTGCTCCAATTTCATCCAAAATCTAATCACCTCTAAGTTACATGGAAACGCTTCGATTCCGATCTCAATAATCTCGATGGCAACATTCGTTCGTAAGAAACTTAGGATCAAAATGACCGACGCAGGGGGGGGGGTGGGTTCCATCATAGGCGCCGGCCATCGTAGCACAGGGGTTTCTGGAGGTTTACCCTGTGTTTAGAAATACGATGGCCTAAAAATGGCGAAAGTCGGCCCCAGCCGCATGGCGTGTCCGGTACGCCCCCTGAAGGAATGCTTACACGGCCGCTACCGGGGGCGTACAAATGAGAGGGACGGAGGAAAAAAAAAACAGTCGGTGAAGGTATGAATCGAGCAAAAGTTTTGGCACAACAGTGTCAAATCTAAAGAGCCTTAAAATTCTGTTGGCTCCGAGAAGGAAAGCTAAAACGAGTCCTCCGATGGAAGACCAAAAAAAAAACAAGCCGGCCATCCTCGGGTCCCCCATTCGACTGCGTCAAATATGTCACCGTTTTTGTTTATTTCCCCCAATTTCATTGGTGGTAAGCTCCCGAATGGTCCGATTGCACACAAAATCAAAATGTTCCAATTTTGAAAGACCTTTTTCCGGACGAGCGGAAAGTAATTGACTCGCTGTTGTTCAACCAGTTCATAGATCTCGTTAAGGCTCATATTTTTGAAATAAAAAGGGATGAATACTTATCGAGAATGAAGTAATAAAAGAACCGTAAATATGAATAAATTGAAATCTAGAAAATTAATGATGCGATTGAATCACCATTCAATAGGGTTCTTCGCCATAACCAACGGAACCTCTTTCGAATTTCAAGTTTTTATCTCAATTTTTGCGAACTTTAGCGGGCGAACAAACACAAAAAGTACAACCAAAGTCAAAAATTAAAAAATAGGAATATCTCATATTACCCAAACTAATAGACTCAATCTTTTTCGGCCATATCATAAATCTCGTTAAGGCACACATTTTGGAAAAAAAACCAACAAAATCGGTTGAATAGTTATCGAGAAATAAAATAAAAACCGTGAAAATGAAAAAATTGAAATCTAGAAAACTAATGGCACGATCAAATCGCGATTTGACAGGGTTCTTCACCACAATAAAAGAAACCTCTGGTTCAACTTTCACGTTTTAATCGCAATTTTTGCAAACAGCAAAGATAACTGTAAAAAACAGAAAAATCGAAATATGTCCGATGTCTTGTGAGCGACCTACTAGATGTTCTTCAGCCATTCCCTGGATCTCGTTGAGATACACATTTTGATGGAAAAAAAATTAAAATATATCCATGAATTTCAGAGATATGAACAATCGAAGAAAAAAAGGAAAAAATCGATTTCTAAGAAAATTACCGGCAGATGTCACTGGAATTGCGCCCACAGCTAGACGTACTCAATACCAATAAGTGACAATTTTTTCAGATTTTATCCTCAAACTTTAGTCCTTTTTATGTTCAATTTTGTAAGTGAAGATTTTCGAAAAAAATTGATACATACAGACACTATGCTCAAACTTCGTATTTTTACGTTTCAAAGCATTATATACCGTTTACAAGCATAATTAGCGAAAGTGAAAATTGACCGATTGCAATGCTTCCATTCGGAAGCAAAAACAATAAAAAATGTTATGAAACGGTCAATCAGCGCGAGCTCTGAACCCGCTCGCCCCAACAATCCTCCCAACACTCCTGACGGGCCTCAAGAGGCTCCAAAACAAACCTCAGTGCCTCCAATAGTTATTGAAAATGACAAATTGGAGACCAAAAAATCAATTAATTTCCTGCAAGTCAACGCCTCGGATAAAACCTTCAGGCTGAAATTTAATGGGAGGTCCACGTTTGTCCATCTACAAACATCCGAGGACTACTACAAAATCGCAAGTATCCTGAAAAGGCAAAACTATAATTCTTTCACCTTCGGCCTTAAAAGTGCATGACCGAAGAAATTCATTTTGAAAGGGCTTCCCAGCACTTTTTCGGAAGCCGAAATTCAAGCTGAATTATCAAATGACGGCATCAGCGTACTTTCCGTTCGCCAGTTTGTGAAAGTAAACAAAGACGGAGACACTGAAGAAGACAGGCCTCTACCGATCTTCGCAATCACGGTTGCCCCGGAAATAACCTTGAGCAGCTTTGATGCTATTAAAATTATTTTCTTGTATCATACGTACAAGATAGAAAAGTTCGTGAAATCCGAGCAACCGGCCCAGTGTTTCAGTTATAGAAAGTGTTCCATGCGCCAAAAATTAATGGAAACTCAAAAAAAACGAGCACAGTCTGCCAGACCCAGCATGGCGCCAATGGAATTGCCCGCTACACCTCGCTTGTCTGCTGAACACAGGACCATCCCAATGGAGACACATGTTCCGGAATGGTATTTGAGTAGCACGAAAAATTATATTAACACAGCGAAAAAAGTCCTTGACGAGCTAAAAACCCTCAGAATTCCCGCAATCCTTTCAGAGCTTAACCGCATGATGTCTAAACTACAGAAAGCTTCCCCCGTTGATAGGATCAAAATCATCGCATCCTACGCTCACCTGTTCTCATCCTCCGTAGTAACACCTACGATCCCCCCACAAACCGAACAAATATTTTAGCAAACAACATTTTTGCGCTCAAGCCTAATTTGGACGAGTTGTTACACATTGTCCATAGTAATACCATTAAAATTTGTCTGATTTCAGAAACTAAGCTAAACTGCAAAACGAAGAAAATTAACATAGCAGAATTCTCGCTGATCAGGGAAGAGAGAACGGCCAAAGCAAGTGGTGGCGTTGCCATGGCAATCCACAATACCTCGACGTATAAAACTCTCCCGCACGATCTCCTGTAGCTCACCGAATAAGGGGGAGTAGAGGTCCAAGTAGACAATCAAAAAACGAGAATCTACTCGTTATATAATCTACCTGATGTTTTACTAGATACTAACTTATTGAGGCACATATTTTCTGATAATACTCCAACAATTATCGCTGGAGACTTTAATGCAAAGGACACTGTTTGGACCTCCGCTAGGTCGAACGAATCAGGTAAAATTCTCACAAATTTTTTGACAGCACAAAAAAACTATCCGCTCTTTCCAGACGTTCCATCACATTACGCCCATAATTCTAACACTCCTAGCACTATTGACCTTATATCAAGTAACAACATCTCTATCATTAATAATTTCACCACTCTTTCCGAATTCCCCTCAGACCACTTACCACTGCTTTTCTCCCTGTTTGGCAAACCACCCTCACCAGAACCATCGAAAATATTAAAGTAGTGGTGTGTGATGTGTGTGGCCCACTCGGGCCACAAACAAAACTTCCCGATTTGGTTTTTCAGCACAACCTACTAAATTTATTCTTCTCCAGTATACTACGGTTAATCAGTGTGACCCCTGTTATTATCATAACGAAAACATGCGTATTTGAGAATTCCAAACTGACTCATTTATGAAGCAGATAATTATGAATACTTGAGTAGACGCATGGTGAGCATGAGGATGAGATTTATGCATTTTGCTTGAGTTAGAGTGAGGCCAATAAGCATGCAGCTGCAAAACAAAAACTTTAATATTTTACCCAGTGGAACAGTACAAACAATTGCAATTGCTAATAACGTTGCATATACTGCACAAATGCCATCCAAAATGTGGTCCGCTCGATTTTGCATGAAAACGCTTCGATTGGGACCGTCATGCCAGCGCTGGGCCCATTCGTGCACTTATTACATACATAATTGTGGAGACTGTTATACCTCCTTAATTATGCAAATTATCGAAAAAAGGCATTCTACATAAAATACGTATTTTTATATGGCAAACAAGTTTTCTTGTATGAATTTTGCGCTAACTCTGATAGTTGATGCAGTAGAACATTATAAATAATTGACATTGTTAATAACAATATAAGTACTGGACCATTTTGACTCAAAATTTAATCAGTTATAAAATATGCTTATATCTTTCAACTGTGGCATTGAGTACCTGGATTACAACATTTTTGTGTGAGTCAACGCTCATTATCACTATTTATTGGAAATGACCGGACAGGGATTCAACATATCTATGGTAGGGAGAATCAGGGGGAGACGATAAGTGAAGTCGATGTAGATATTTCAGTTGATTATAACAAAGTAAATTGAGCAGTCGTGCCTTGACCGAACAAACCGTGTCCAGTTTATTCTACCTTCAATTGCTATCCTAATTGGTTGCTATCATCAACAGATTATGGGCCCAGCACCAACTACAGGATTGAGCTATAAAGGTGAATAAATAATAAAAGTTAAAGTGTAAAGAGTTGAAGAAAAGTAAGAAAATTTTTCAAATGGCCGTGATACATAATGGCTGAATCGAGTAGCTCGGGGCCGGGCCACGTGTTTGGTATTCCAAAACTTAACGCCAATAATTATCAAGCTGGGAGATTCAAGGTGGAAAATCTTCTGAAGAGGGAAGATAATTGGAGAGCAATATCAACCGAGAGGCCTTCGGAAGGTGATGATGCAATTGACACATGGGAGGTAAAGGACGAAAAAGCCCGAGGAACAATTTGACTATTTTTGGAACAAGACTAAATACAGTACATCGAGGAGACAACAACAGCAAAAAAGGCTTGGGAAGCTCAAAAAGCTAAACACCTTCAGGCAAGTGGCATTAATAAATTCTCTCTGGTAGTTGAATTACTGCAGATGAAACTCACCGAAGAGGGTGATATGGAAAAAGACATTGCAAAAATTCAAGAGTTAATTTGAAATTTAACTGAGCTTGGAAAGGAGTGCATAAATTCGGTCCGTGGATTATCATGTACAGCATGCCGCCCTCATATGGCACATTAATATCAGTTTTAGCAGCAAAACCAGAGGAAGAATTAAATATGGAAGTAATCAAGGCCACCTTGCTTGGAGAATTTAAGAGAAGGTAAAGGCTGACACAAACTGATGAAATCGATACGGCGCTAAAGGTAAACAATAATAAAACTGAATGCTTCTTCTGTCACAGCACGGATCAGTTGACGCGTAACTGCTCAAAATACATCAATTGGGAAAGAAACAACAAATGCAAAAATCGAAGATTCGACAAGGCAAGAGCAGCAGCAGAAGTGAGTTCCCCAAGTAGCAGCGATTATGACAGTGACACAAGCACACACAAACTGGCTTTTATGGCTAGCTCCAACACTAACACGAAAATGAAGAAACATTGGTATTTACACTCGGCAGCCAGTAGTCATATGACCAATGCTGCGAATTTCTTCGATACAATTGATACCACGTACTAATCCAGAGTGCGTGTTGCCAACGGTCAGACCTGTACTGTGTATGGTATCGGAAAAGGAAAAATTCAATGCCTGACAAAGGAGGGGGAAAGTAAAATAATACGCCTTAGCAAAGTATTATACATTCCGGATTTTGAGTGCGGATTGATTTCCGTTGGGTCGCTCAACAAACAAGGCTACCATTTGAAAATAAAAAATAATCAAATCATTATTTCTAAGGACAATAGCGAAATAGCAGTTGCCGATGGGACAGGTCAAATGTACAAATTGAGAACTCCCGAGTTTGCGTTCTCAGTGATACCTCATCACCCAACAAACTGCATCCATCAATGGCACGCCAGATTTGCACACCCAGCCCCCAAGGCGACCAGATACCTAGCAAATCAGTGTTTGGCAGAAGGGATAGAAATCGATGACTACCCGATTAAACAAGTTTGCGAATGCTGCATCAAGGGAAAGCTGTGCCGGAAACCGTTCCCGAAAGACTCAGACACAATTTCAACTAAACCACTAGAGCTTATCGACATGGATTTGTGCGGATCGATACCTACTGCAACTCCGGGGGGACGCAGGTATGTAATGACACTTATCGATGATTATAGTCGTTACACTCATTCTTATCTGCTCACTCATAAATCTCAAGCAGAGGTAGCAATAAAAGGATTTGTTCAATTAAGCAAAACTCAACACGGACATAAGCCGAAAGTCTTTCGATCGGATCATGGTATTCAATCGCAACACACTCCAGAACAAAACGGTGTAGCTGAGAGGAAGAACAGATCCCTGATGGAAGCGGTAAGAACAATGTTACTCGATGCAAAACTCCCAGATAACTATTGCGGAGAGGCAATTATTACCGCAACCTACTTGCAAAACAGACTCCCCACAAGTGCCAAAAAAAACCTTATGAGCTTTGGTTCAATAGGAAACCAGATGTTCAGCATTTAAAGACATTCGGCTGTCGATCATTTGCAGACATGCCCAAACAAAAACGCACAAAACTGAATGTAAAAGCATATGATTGTGTGTTTATTGGATACCCACAGGGATCAAAGGGGTTCAGGCTACTGGAGAGAGAAACCGGTAAGATCATCGCGAGTAGAGATGTCACCTTTTTGGAAGAATCTCGCGCTGAAGGGGAAGTGAATGATCTGCCCGAAATCGCACCCCATCCACAACTCGGACCAAGGATCCAGCAGCAAGAATCCGCAAACCGAAAGGAAGAGATGATCTACATTCTTTCTGACAGCAATGAGGAAGGGCAAAAGAAAACTAAAAAGCTACCTCAAGCGGTCAATCCAGGGGAAGCTGCACCAGATTCACCAAAACCACTCCACGAAGCTACACAGGACATTCCACTCCACCAACGTGTTCAACATGACGAATTCATCTATGAAAACGAAGGTTCCAGTAACGAGCTAGAACCAAAGACGTTCAAAGACGCCATCAGTGGACCTCAACGAGAAGCATGGGAGAAAGCAATGGAGGAAGAGATTAAATCCCTGGAAGAGACCGACACGTGGCAGCTGGAGCCAATTCCTAGAGGCAAAGAGGCAGTTGGATGCAAATGGGTGTACAAAATTAAAAGGACACGAGAAGGAGAACCAGACTGCTACAAAGCAATAGTAGTCGCAAAGGGATTCTCACAAAAATATGGAGTAGACTACGACGAAGTATTTGCCCCAGTAGTCAGAGGTACCATCATCAGAATTCTGCTCTCTATTGCTGGTGATCGGAAATACGATGTGAAGTACCTTGACGTCAAGACAGCCTTTCTCAACGGAAAGCTGAACGAAAACATCTACATGGCGCAACCACCTGGGCACGTCAACAACGATCACAAAGACTGGGAGTACAGGTTAAATAAATCCATCTACGGGCTCAAGCAGGCTGCCAGAATGTGGTATGAGACATTGAACCAGGTATTGACCGACTACGGATTCATGCAAAATGCGGATGATGCTTGTCTTTATAAACACGGCAACCGAACGCTCACGTACCTAGTAGTACATGTTGATGACATAATTATTGCCAGCAGTTCAACAATTAGAATAAACGAAGTCATCAAAGCATTAAGGAACAGATTCTCGATCACTGATTTGGGGGACATCAAATGCTACTTGGGCATCGACATGAGACGGAATGATCATGGAGAGTTCCTCATCAGCCAATCGAGTTATATCAGAAAAATATTGTCAAGGACCAAACCCGATCAAGCCAAACCCTCACGCTACCCCATGGATCCAAACTACGAAGGACTTCGTGTGAATTCGCCTGGAATCAGGAGTGAAAGCTACTACAGATTGATAGGAGCTTTACTGTACTTGTCAGTTAACACTAGACCTGATATTGCTGCTCCAGTTGCTCTCCTTGCACAGCATATTAAGGATACCAAGCAGGTTGACTGGATCGAGGCACAACGAATATGCAGGTATTTAAAAGGAACTGAACAATACGAACTGAGACTCGGCGATCATGAAAACACCGAACAAGTTCTATTTGGATATGCTGATGCCAACTTCGCTGAAGACAGGGAGACCAGAAAGTCCAACACTGGGTACATCTTTAAAATTTTCGGAGGCACTATTAGTTGGGCCTGCAAGAAGCAACAATGTGTTGCAACATCATCAACTGAAGCAGAGATTATAGCGTTATCAGAAGCCGCGAAAGAGCCAGTGGCAATCCGCAGCGTACTGGAATTCATGGTCGAAACGCAAGCAGCACCTACGATTGTTTAAGAAGATAACCAAAGTTGCATTAATAACATCCACCCAGAAGGGAAGAGTTCATTAACGAAACACATCGACTCGAAATTTCTATACACAAAAGAATTGGTCAATATAAACATTATAAAATGCATATATTGTCCGACACAGCAAAATGCAGCAGATCTCCTTACAAAACCATCGGCAGCACCAAGGACGAACACACTGGCAGCTATGGTTGGACTGTCCACTGGAGGCCATCCAACATATCAGCAGTTTTTTTTTTTTCACTCTTTCTCTATTCGTATTCACCCACGTAACCGCTGGGAGGCATTACTTCATGGGCAATACTACGGATCAGAGTACCCACCCATTGCGGCTGGGGCCGACTTCGCCATTTCAGCTCATCGTATTTCTAATCACAGGGTAAACCTCCAGAAACCCCTGTGATACGATGGCGGGCGTCTACGATGGAACCCTCCCTCCCCCCCCCCCCCCCCCCCCCGCGCGACGAAATGACCGGACAGGGATTCAATATACCCATGGTAGGGAGAATCAGGGGGAGACGATAAGTGAAGTCGATGTAGATAGTGCAGTTCATCATAACAAAGTAAATAGAGCAGTCGTGCCTTGACCGAACAAACCGTATCCAGTTTATTCTACCTTTAATTGCTATCCTAATTGGTTGCTATCATCAACACTATTTTCGATTTTTGCTCAACATGAATTTCTCAAGAACAGGGGAACTACTCGATGGAATCAATCAAAAATCTAATCAGCTCTAAGTTACACGGAGACGCAACGATTGAAAAATAAATTAATCGAATCGCACCATCCGTTTCCGATAAAACGTAAACCAAACATGTTGCCACATACGGACGACCACACACACACACACACCCACATACAGACACTTCTCTGAAATCACTTCAGGATGATGCAAAACGTCGAGAAACGTAAAAATTTCATCGATCTGGCACTTTTCATTTTTGGGGTCATTACAATAACTTGCGTAGATCGGGAACTTAACTATGCGAAAACCGCCTGGAAAACATTCAAGAACATCTGAAATGATGAGATCTCTACACAAAAACCCCCAACAACATTGAAACAATAGATAAACACATAACAAATTTCACAAAAATTACTTAAACAGCCCTGGACTGCTCCACTCCCATTCGCTCACCTAAATCTCCCGTACTATTTAGTCTGTTCATGGCTCCTGTTTTTAGCAGAATTCCTAGAAATGTATCTATCGCTGGGTATGCTGATGGCATCGCCCTGTACTCAGCTAGCAAATCGGTAAGTGAAGCTGTCAGAAGAATTGAAAACGCAGCTGCTCTTACCATCAGTGAACTTATGAAATGAAAAATTGAAGTGAATACTGTGAAAACAGAAGCAAATGAATTTACTGGCTCCAAGGTCAATCGCACCTTAACGATTCGTAGCGCTAAAATCACCCCAACGAACTCTGTTAAATAATTAGCTTTACATATTGATTCCAAAGTCCTGTGGAAAAAAACATATATCTGAAATCTAGTGGTGAGATGAAAACTAGTGGTGTGCAAATATGTGTGCCCCATGCAGGGCACAAACAAAACTTCCCGATTTGGTAGTTCAGCACAGCATAAGAACGCAACCATGGCGATGAGCAAACCCAACAGTGATATCAATAAGTGAACTTGTGACTAATCAGTACTGCACGCGATCGATTTAGTTTGCTTTTTAAGCCCCATAAACATATTCAACTGGAATACGTGGGCCTAGTTATTTTCTTAATTATCCCACTCGTTGACATCCTTCCCGCAATTGTCGACATATTCATTCGCTATGTATATTCAACTCGCGATATGTTCAACCTATATTGGAAAAGTCATATTGAACGTGCATTTGTGTTGGAATAATTCTGGTGATATGCATTGTTCCCGTAGTTCAAATGGCTCCTTAATTATGCAAATTATGGAAACAAGCTAGATGACGACCCCTGCCACGTATGGCGCTATCGTCGATAGCTAGCCGTAAACTGAGACCAAAAAACGGTGTCGCCAAGTAGATCTCAATCGTCTTAAAATCAACTTCAGAGTCGATTGGTGCATACGAATTTTCACACTTTTTATGAGCCCCTACTACAAATTTCGCAGATGGCGGACGCGGTTTCCGAACAACGGTCTCCGAAGTATATCTCAATGGACTCAAAATCGAATTCTGCGTCTATTGGTGCATACGAATTTTGACACTTTTTTGAGCCCTTACTGAAAATTTCCAGATGGCGGACGCGGTTTCCGAAAAACGGTCTCGCCAAGTATATCTCAATCGACTCAAAATCCAATTCTGAGTCGATTGGTGCATACGAATTTTGACACTTTTTTTAGGCCCCTACTAAAAATTCCCAAGATGGCGGACGCGGTTTCCGAAAAACGATCTCGCCAAGTATATCTCAATCGACTCAAAATTGAATTCTGAGTCGATTGGTGGATACAAATTTTGTCACTTTTTTTGACCCCCTACTAAAAATTTCCAAGATGGCGGGCGCGGTTTTCAAAAAGTATTCATTCGGCTATTCCATGAATCAGAGTTCCGGCGGCTATACCTCCTTAATTATGCAAATTATGAAAAAAAGTAATTCGACATAAAATGTGTAGTTTCATATGGGGAATAACTTATCGCATATAAATTTTCGGCTAACTTGAATAGTTTGTGCAGTAGAGTGTTATAAACAATTGAAATTGTTAATAACAATATATGCGCTGCGCGAATGTCATCTGCATTGAATACCGCGCTATTGTGCGCCGAAACACTCCGATTGAGACATTCCGAACAGCGCTAACTTTAGCCATTCAGTTATTAGATGAATTAGTGTTCCGGCGGCCATACCTCCTTAATTATGCAAATTATGGGAAAATGTAATTCAAGATAAAATGTGTATTTTTATATGGGGAATAACTTATCTTGTATAAATTTTCGGTTACCTTGAAGAGTTTGTGCAGTAGAGCGTTATAAACAATTGAAATTGTTAATAACAATATATACGCTGGACCGATTGGAGCCAAAAACTAATCAGCTCTAAGTGGCTGGGAAACGCTTCGAACGCGATCTTAACAACTTCAATGACTTCAACCGTTTGTGAGAAAGTTGAGCGCGAAATTTTGTTCACAGACAGACCTATACACACATACACACAGACTTTTGCTCAGAATTTGATGGGAAGCATTTCGGTATACTTGAAACCCCTGTAGGACGAAAAACAAAAAAGTTCGATTTAGGGGTGAATACAATAACTTCCCTAGATCGGGAAGTTAACAAAAATCATTCTAGTAAGATTATATACTTTGCTAAAATCACCAGCGCTTAGCCAATCCCTAAAACTTTCTCCATTCAAAGAGTTAATCAGACCTATTATCACGTATGGGTAAGAAGAACCACGATATTAGAAATGCACAACACGTTGGGCCTGACAACCATAGGTGAATTCATTGATAAAATCAATGAGACATTTGAATTTAAGCTACAATCCCATCCTAATCCTCACCTCCAAAACATCAATTCTGACTAGAAATCAAATTGGTCTCGCTGACCAACCTGTTTATGCCCCCGTATATCCTGCTCTCCCCCACCCCACATGCACCCATTAATTATAAGGTTTTTTAAAAGTTATATTTCCTTAGATCGAGTCTTACTATAAAAAATCACAATCGTATGAAATGATGAAAAACTACTGGTGTGAGCATGTGTGTGTCCCATTCGGGACACCAAAAAAACTTCCCGATTTGGTATTTGAGCACAGCGTACTAAATTGATTCTTCTCCAATATTCCCTGGTTAATCAGTGTGACCCCTCTGAGTGTCATAGTGAACAGTTGCAAATTTGACAATTCTAAACTGACTCATTTATGAAGCAGATAATTATAAATTTGTGAGTAGACGCATGGTGAGCATGAGGATGCGTCTTATGCGCGTCACTTCAGTGGCAGTCAGTCGCCAATTGAGATGCGGCCCCAATACAAACGATAACTTTGATATTTTACCCAGCGGAACAGTATAAACAATTGCAATTGTTAATAACATTGCATGCACTGCATGAATGCCATCCAAAATGTAATCCGCTCGATTCAGCACGAAAATACTTCGATTGAGGCCTTCATGACAGCGATGGGTTCATTCAGTCACTTATTACATACATAATTGTTGAGACTACCATAGCTCCTGAATTATACAAATTTTCGAAAAAGTCATTGTACATAAAATACGTATTTTTGTATGGGGAACAAGTTTTCTGATATGAATTTTGTGCTAACTCTAATAGTTCATTCAGCAGAACATTATAAACCATTGAAATTGTTAATCACAATATAAGTACAGGACCAATTCCATCCGAAATTTAATGCGGTGTAAGTTACATAAAACTCTTCCGTTTGAGTAATGAACAACTTCGATCGAATGATTCTTTCGTAAGGAATCGTTGAACGAACATTTTGACCACATACATGCATCGTGACGCCCACGCCCACACGCACGCGCGCACCCACACACACACTTGAAGACCCACAATTCCGGGAAAGATGACGTCAATGGCTTCATTCGTGTACTTTATACATAGATTATTTTTCAAATGGCCGTACCTCCTTCATTATGCAAATCCATCCATCCATCCATTATATAACGATCCGTGAGTGTAACGCACTTTATTGCTTTAGCTTTGATGACCATGTAGCTCTTGCTTCTTGACCAAGCCCATATATGGTATACTCATTTGAAAGCTTATTAAATGGCCATCAAAATGACGCCTAATTTGTCCAAGTTGTATGAACTTTCATTGACTTATGGCAGTTTGAGACAGAAATTGAATTTTTGGGGTTTACTCAAACTGTCAACTTCGGTAGGATTTTTCAATACTTTCCGGTGGACTCAATAAGAAAAGCCATAGAGCAATTTGAAGGATTTTTCAGGGCCTTTAAAATGGTATCTGAGATGTTTCATTTGATGGATTGTTCATCAAGTTGTGGCACTGTGTCCATTTGATTCGTTATGTCACACTGTGAAAATTACATTCTGCGTCTATCATTGTGGCTTTAGCTGTGATGAGTGGGGATATATCATACATGAATTTGAAGATCTTCAATTGGATGTGCATTATTATTTAGTTGGGGCATTAGATTAATCATTCTGAGTGATAATGTGTTATTTTCTGAATGTCACGTTTTGATGTTTTTGAGTCGTCTCATGCGAAATCGCTCGATTTGCTTGATTCCCGTTAACTTCTTCCATGCTGTACTGAAAGGACATGTAATTATCTTCAATTTGAGCGTCGGACCATTCAATTATGGATAATTCTCATGCACTTATCGACCTTCTTAGGCACGAATCTAATTTAATAATGTTATCGTTGATTCAGTTCAAATCAGATTTTTCTCCAATTATTACACATTAAAGTGGCACTATGCATAGACCGATTTGAAGAGTATTAGTAGATCTTTGGAATGCTGTATGATTGGAAAGCTTACGTAGAAATTTCATCGAGTTATGAAATATGCTCTATGATCTCACACTTCTCCAAATTACAATATTCGGAGATTATGTCGGCAACAGACTTGATAAATTGGTTTATAGTGATACTTTGTCCTATGCTCCCTTAAAGGGTCTTCGTGGATCTATAAAGTGCTGTGCGATTTCTATAGTTCAATTCGAATTTCATTAAGTAATAACATATTTTATGGAACTGGATGGCTGTCTAATTAACGTCTTTATCGTACACTTCGTTCATTTCCAATCATTTGTGGAGCATTTCGCGATTTGAATTGTTTTTTCTATATTTATTATCTCCAGAGCAGAATGAATGTGTTTAAAAATCAAATGAATGCGTTATGAAGTTGCTGCAAGAAAAATGCAGGTTATGGCCAATTTGTTGACTATACTATTTATTCACTAATAAATACATTCTTCCGTGAACCTGCAATACGAGAGTGAGTGTACAATTGAAGTGACGCTGACTAGTCTCGAATATCGTGACAATTATTTTTATGTACACAGTATGATTTTAGGACAGAGAAGATCTAAAAGATTGAGTTTTTTAGGAGAGAAAAAAAAATTACCAGTTTGTCGATACTTTCGATCCTTTCTCACAATACATGCTTCACGAAACTTTTGATGACATTATTAATTAAGTAATGATATAAAAACGAGATTAATGATCTGAGAGTACTGAGAATACGTCAAGTACGTTTTTTTATGTATGAAAGAAATATATGAGGGCAATCTCCAGAAATTTGAACGAAGAAACGAGAAATGAAGAAAATCAAGGAGAAATTAAAAAAGGAAGAAGTATTTCGTGTCTACAACAGCGTATAGAATGGAAGAAGGCACTGGAAATAGAAAAGTCAATTTCGATCACGGGGAGAGCTGTGGAGAGACAATATACTATACGTAAATGTAAACAAGACTGAGAAGAATTGGATAACTCTACAGAAATGGATGTAGACGACGAGCGAGTGGGGAAAGAAACGGAATTATTGAGGAGGAAGAAAGGAGCGGAGAGACAGAGGCAGTATCGCATGCGTAAGAAGGAAAAATTGATGATGGAGCGATCCAAAAATGACGAATTGGCTATTGACAAAAAATGAAATAGTGAAGAGACGAGCGGCTGAAAGGCAAAGTCAATACCGGAAGCGTAAGCTTTGATGAACTTATTCGTGTACAGAACGCTAAATTAGAACGGTCTCAAGATGATTTGAAAGACAATAACAAAACTCAAAGGATTTATCGTATGAAGAAACAAGCAGGCGGTCCTCGAGTCCCCCCATTCGAATATGTCAAATATGTCACCTTTTTTTGTATTTCCCCCAATGAAATTGGTGGTAAGCTTCCGAATGGTCCGATTGCACACAAAATGACAATGTTGCAGTATTCAAAAAGATTTTTCCAGACGAACGGAAGCAAAAACAGGAATATCTCATATTACCCAAAGTAATTCTCTCAATGCTGTTGAACCAGTTCATAGATCTCGTTAAGGCTCATATTTTGGGGAAAAAATTGGATGAATACTTATCGAGAAATGAAGCAATGAAAAAACCGTAAAAATGAAAAAATTAAAATCTAGAAAATTAATGACGCGATTGAATCGCCATTCAATAGGGTTCTTCACCACAATAAGAGGAACCCTTGTTCCAAATTTCAAGTTTTCATCATCATTTTTGCGGACGCTAGAGTGCGAACAAACACAAAAAGTAAAACCAAAGTCAAAAGTTAAAAAATATGGATATCTCATATTACCCGAACTAGTTGACTCAATGTTTTTCAACCGCGTCATTGATCTCATCAGAGCACATATTTTGAAAAAAAAACAATAAAATCGGTTGAATAATTATCGAGAAATGAAATAAAAACCGTGAAAACAAAAAAATTAAAATGGACAAAACTAATGATACGATCAAATCGCCATTTAATAGGGTTCTTTACCACAACAAACGGAACCTGTGTTCCAAATTTCACGTTTTCATCTCAATTTTTGCGGATGCTAGTGTGCGTACAAAAGCAAAAAGCAAAGAAAACTGTAAAAACCGGAAAAATTGAAATATCTCCAATTTCTTGTGAGCAACCTACTAGATGTTCTTCAAACATCCCCTGGATCTCGGTGAGACATACATTTTGATAAAAGAGAACTTGAAAAATATCCATTAGTTTCTGAGATATGAGCGATCGAAGAAAAAACAAAAAAGTCGATTTCTAAGAAACTTACGGACAGATTTCACTGAAATTGCGCCCACAGTTATATGTATTCAATACCAATAATTGATAATTTTTTCAGATTTTATTCTCAAAATTTAGCCCGTTTTATGTTAAGTTTTGTAAGTGAAGATTTTCGAAAAAAATTGATACATACAGCCACTATGCTCAAACTTCGTATTTTTACGTTTCAAACCATTATACATCGTTTACAAGCATAATTAGCCAAAGTGAAAATTGGCCTATTGCAATGCTTCTATTCGGAAGCAAAAAAAAACCGATAAATCAAAGCATCTATGCGAAGTATAGCGATACTGAATTACAGTGAGCGATATAATCGCAAGCTCAATTATATGCTAGAGCATAACGATAACTTCCGTGACGAGTATGACTTGTTTAAAATCTTTATAACAAATCGTGAAAACTACCCTAATATGCCGTGTATTTGTTGTGATAATTTATTTTTTTGCTCTTACATGAAGAATTATCGTCGATCGCAGTATTCATCTAATTTAGATTCTATTTATTTGAAAATTCAGAACAATGATGCAACGTACATATGCAAAATATGCCACAAATACGTATCAAAAAATGAAATTCCAAGAACTGCGGCATACGACTTTAAACTACCTTTTATTCCTGACGAATTGAAGAATATATCGCCCCTCGAAGAACGTATGATTTCACCATATGTTCCATTCATGCAGATACGAGCATTGAAACCACACTGCATGAAAAATCTACAATTGTCGATTCATGGTAGTATTGTCAATGTTCATGCAGAAATCAATGATATGGTTAGCGTACTTCCACGATCATTCAATGACATGTCAACGCTTCAAATTGAATTTAAACGACATTTAGATCATAGATCTAGCTACATGTATGAAACTATAAAACCAGCAAATGTTTGCAATGCATTAAGGTACCTGACCTCTACACCACTATATGTTGAAAATGAGATTACCATCGATAAAAATTTCTTCGATAAATACGAGAAGAACGGTGAATTCATCCTAAATTTCAATACTGATGATGATTGGAATGAAAATGCAGAAGCACACGTTGATAACATATCAAAATCCAATGAAACGAAGTATGACACTGATGAAGACGAGGATAATAATTCTACAAGTGATGAAGATGATGTAACAATATTAAATACGTATCAAGATGAAGTTTTGATCATTGATGAAAATCGTGAATTATCTTCTGAAACGTGTGTTATTGCCCCGTGTCAAAATAAACCTGTACTTCCTTGGCATATGACAGATAATATACACGAATTCAGTTTTCCAAGCATTTTCGTTAGAGACATTTTTGATAAAAATAAAAAATTAATTCATTCTCAACGACTAAAACACCTGGCGAGAAATATGGATCGAAGAGCTAGTAAAGCAACACATCTGTTATTTATGGCTAAACACAAACTAGAAGTGAGAGTTATGAGTACGATCAACACTTGTTTACGAAAAAGTAAAGCAAATCGATAAATTACAGTTGCACAAGTGACGGATAAATCGTACATCAATAATATAATTCAACACGATGAAGGTTATTACTTTTTGAAATCAGTACGACCATCTCCTGCATTTTGGGAAGCAAAGAAAAAGAATCTTCGAGCAATGCTCTGTCAACTTAGTATACCAACATTATTCCTAAGTCTCTCCCCATCAGAAAAGAATAGTCCCGAATTGATTAAATTTCTTTACCAATCAAAGTATACTCACAGAAAAATAACACTTCCACAGGCAGCAAGCCTTGACGAAGCTGAGAAAAATGAAATTATCCAAGTACTGAATAGTAAATATGGCCCCTTTAAAGAAAATTATGTGGTAGACTATTTTATTAGAAAAGAATTCCAAGGACGCGGGACCGTTCATGTTCACAGGTTATTGTGGTGTAAGGATGCTCCGCAATATGATGCAGACAATGAAAATTCAATCAGTGCAGTGGTGTCATTCATCAATAAACACATATCGTGTAAATGGGAAAACAACAATCCATTTGTAGGATTTCAAAAACATAGGCACACAATTACCTGCCATAAAGGAAAGAAAACTCTAAAACACTGCAGATTTGATTACCCTCGATTTATGATGAGAAAAATTCAACTACTGACACCCTTGACTTTCGATGAAAAGAAGAATAGCAAAAAAGAGAACATACAAAAGATTAGAAGTTTGGTGGACGTTTATTCAAAGGATCATGTTACTATAGATTTTGACGCCATGTTGGTAGAGTTGAAATTAACAGAAGAGGAATATGTGAATGCAATAAGAAGCACTTTAGATCAAGAAAAAGATTTTATCAAAAGAGGATCATCGGATGTATCAATTAATAACTACAACTCAACAATTTCAAATCTTTTTGAATCAAATATGAATATACAGTTTGTTCTCGATCCGTATGCTTGTGCACAGTATATAATCAAATATGTTTCTAAAATCGATGTGGGATTGTCACGATTATTACGAGAAGCAGCAAATGACCTTAAAAATAGAAATCAAACATTGAGAGAGACATTGAGAAGATATGGAAATATCTTCATCAACGCAAATGTAATGTCAGCTCAGGAAGCAGTATACCATGTCTTACAATTGAATCTATGCTGTTCAAGTCGATTGAGTGAGAATGCTCAAACCTCCTCAAGTTTTTAAAAAAATGGATAAAAACTCTTCAGAAATATATTGTCAAAACATTTTTGATCAATAAGAAGCAAGACGACCGGAATTGAATCTCATTTGTTTAGCTGATTTTGCCGCATGTTATAGTGTAACTAACCAAATTCAAGAAAAAAAAAAACAAAAACGTAAATTATGAAGGTCATGATAACTTCTCTGCTCTGAACAGCAGCGATGAAGAAAATAGTTGTGGTGAAGATCATATTGAAAGTTATGACAAGGGCAATAAAATCGCAAATTCAACTACAATTGTAACGAAAAGAAAGATGCAGATAATCAGATATGTTAGATACATTCATCAAAAAGATGCACCAAATTATTATCGAGAACAAGTGATATTGTTCTACCCTTGGAGAAATGAAATTGTTGACGTTGAGAATATGCATTGTAAATTATTGTATGAGCAGCAGCTATCAATCATTGAACAGAATAGAATGAAATACTCTATTTTTGGAGATGATATAATCGATATAGCGATCAAAGATGCAATGGATGATAATTTATCGAAGACTATTTCGGAAAATGAAAAGTTTGAAAAAAATAAAATTGAAAGTAGTCGAGAAATAGATATTTTCAGTCAAGCAGGTGTAGAAAACACTACTGAAAAAAAAACAAAATTCGCTTTACCAAACCAAAACGAATATCCAATGAAGAATGTCTTGAAGTACTTGATACCCTCAATGTTTTACAACGACAAATCGTGATGCACGTCCTAAAATGTTTCCAAACTGATGATTTGCCTTTAAGGATATTCATCGCTGGATCAGCCGGTGTTGGAAAGACGCGAGTGATAAACTGCATTTATCGGGTTTTATCTTCGTACTTCGATTCAATGCCAGGACAACAAAGTGCTCTACCACAGATCTTGCTATGTGCGCCAAACGGCAAAGCGGCTCATTTGATAGGGGGAACGTTGCATAATGCATTTGCATTACCACTTGCAGAATTTGGAGGGCAAATGCCCGAACTATCAGCTGACGTTGCCAATTCAATTAGGTGTCAACTAATACAAGTCAAATTACTGATCATCGACGAAGCCTCCATCGTTGGATCCAGTATGCTCTCGCGAATCGACACTCGATTGCAACAGATTATATGCACAAACGTCACATTCGGAGGAATATCTGTTCTTTTATTATGTGATATATTAATTTTATTAACGAAGTGGTAAAGGTAGACAATTCGATTTTTTCGTAAATGAGTTTGTTTTACGCTAAGCAATTCCCTTTGCGGTGATACACGTTCTGTATAAAGAGTTTTCTTGAATTTTGATATTTATGTTTTTTTCAAAGAATCCATAATGAAATAAGTCAAGTGAATTTCAAGTCTAACAACGATGAAGTGAGCTATGTCAACTAATCTCGAAATGTAGATGGAACCGATTACATGTCAAAATATCACAGGACAAAACATTATTGAACAAAATATTATTCCCTGTAAATAACATGGGCCGCCCCACTCGGATGTGGTTTTAACATCGCGATGGTGGGGCTGGTTACAGAAACCCCCATTCGGAGTTCCCATGCTCGGGAGCGGTTTCACAGCGCCTTTTTACTTAGTCTTTTTCTTCAAAAGTCTTTTTTCCGAGTCTTTTTTTTTCCAAAGTCTTTTTTTCCGGATCTTTTTTTTCCAGAGTCTTTTTTATAAACACAGAATATTTTGTCAAATCATATTTTTTACAAGCAATATTTCAGCAGATAATATTTTGACAAGTAATATTTTGTCTAATAATATTATGTCTCTGTAATATTTTGACGTGCTACCGATGGAACCACTTGAGGTGACTTATCCCAAAAATTATAACGGAATGAGTACAACAAGTCGACTTATCTCGTTGCCACCTGCTTCAATTAATTTATTGTGAAATTTTGCAATTTGATGTGAAAAGGATGTAGAATAGTTCAAGAGAGAGGGGGGGGGGGCAGTAGAAATAGACATTCTTTCAGGAATTTGGTTTAAAACAAGAAATGTTGAAATTGCTCATATTTTCTGCTCGCCCTTCCGTGCATGTGCACCCACAAAAAAAGTTTCTCTAATTGCATCGACCGATACTCGGATTGTGTATATTTTCATATTGTATGGACTGAACTGTATGAACCGATTTGATATAAATTTCCAACTCAATGTGGGTAGAAAAAATTTATGAAATATGGTCTCGAGTACCGCGCTGATTATGCTATTTTCTGACAGTAAATCGACTTGTTTCAAAAAGATTTCCTACTCAATTCGAGTAACAATGATAATCAATTCAAATAGGAAAATGTTGTGATACGTTTTTATGCGTTTTCAATCAGTTGGTTAAAATTAAAACGGGAATATGGAACAAGTTTTTTGGCTCTACGGTAGAAGTTCGATTTTTGATTTATCTTCCTTTACGAAATTACGCTACTGATTTGTTATAGATATCAATGTTATACATACTGCCACATTCATATATGTGTGATCATGCAAATTTTAATTTTACAAACCGTAGCGATTATCCATTTTACAAGTCTCTTCATTTTAAGCATTCCTAAATGTCTGGAGGGAGTCTAGAGGATAGTACAGAGCCCGCTTGGCGTCTCGAGTATACCTATATGTCAAGAGGAAGTCCGGAGGATAGTACAGAGCCCGCCTGGGTTCTGGACTATGCCTAAATGTCTAGAGGACGTCCAGAGGAGAGTCCAGAGCGCCATCTCTAGACTACCCCTGAACTTTCTCTTGCAACATGGAAAAAACGACAGGCAGAGCTCTCGCCAAGTTCCGCTAGGGAGCAAATATTTGTATAAAAAATAAATAAGTTGTGAGATTTGGTCATATTGTTTCCTTCAAAGTATGTAAACAATTAATTTCAATTCATCAGGTGATCTACATCAATTGCCACCTGTCAAAGACAAAGCTATATACAAACCTCCAAGTTGGAGCTCGTTGAGTCCATTAGCGGACAACATATTATGGCAAGAATTTCAATTTTTTGAGTTAACCGAAATCATGAGACACAAAGAGGACAAAATATTCATCTCCGCCCTGAATAACTTAGCATTGGGTAAAATGACGGATGAAAATATCGACCTAATCAGAAGTAGAGAGGTCTCACCTGCAAATGTTCCGGAAACTAGTATTCGATTGTATTATGATAATAAAACTGTGGATCAGTACAATGAAAGAAAAATAAATAACCATCCTGGACGATATTACGAATCTATTGCGAAAGATGCTTTTGTGGGAAAAGGATCCGAGAAATTGAGAAAGATGATACTTAAATCTATGAAGACAGAAAATATTGGGACGAAAATCAAGAAAATACTGAAATACAAAATCAAGTTGAAACTAGAAATGCAATACATGATTACATCCAACTTAGACATTACCGACGGTATTGTGAATGGACCATGTGGAGTATTAGAAACAATTACATTCAGTGGTGATCATCAAAACCCTGATAAATTATGGATGAATTTCAACAATCCTAGGATTGGATTAAAACAAAGACAGATGTTTTCACGTTACATGATCGACCATAGTGTTGCATAACACTTAACACCGATTACAAAAAATTGTTTGAATATCTCTTCAAATAAAGGAAATACCTATCAAGTAGTAAGAATGAACATATTTCTACTTTTTTTATGGTATTTAGTAACACTATTTGAAAGTTTCACGTGAATAATGTTTTTTTCAAATACATGACTATAACAATAATTTTTTATGATATAACTAAAACAGATGAGAACGCAATTTCCAATTGTTGCTGCGGAAGCAATGACAATTCATAAAAGTCAAGGGGAAACCTACAGCGAAGTTTGCGTGGATCTAAAGAATACTACCAGAACATTGAACAGAGCTGTAATTTATGTAGCACTGAGTAGGGTATGCAGCTTGAAAAATCTATACATTTTGGGAACGTTCAACGCACCTCACGCACCTTCCCCAAACGATGAAGTGCTTGCAGAGAACAAAAAACTGAGTGAGAGATGATTACAATTTTCATACATCAAAGAATTCAATACTAATAATCTTTAAGTTATCTATCAAAATGTTCGATCATTCAACAAAAATGCTGCACGCATACAATGTGGTACGTGGTACCATCAAGCAGATTGCCTCATATTTTCAGAATCATTCACAAAACTGGACGACCAACTTCAACTTGATGGTTTCGATTTAGTATTCAGAGCAGATTCAGATATCAAATTACCTGCCCACGGTGTTTTAATATTCATAAAGACGAACACGAATATTATGTATTCAATTCCAAAACACATTAAACTTCAAGGAGAAATGAACAGCCATCTTGATGTAATCCTTTTTTAAAGTGATGATACAGAAATACTTACAGGATACAAATCACCATCTTTTAAGAACTCACTATTCATAAAATATTTAGATGTACTACTGCAGACGACAACAGACCAAGCACGCATATTGATCGGAGATTTCAACAATGATGTATTTCATGAAAATACATCATTCGAGCAATATTTGGCTAGGTCTAAATTTAAACGTGGTTTAATACCAAAAACTTCAACAACAAATTTTAATACTCAAATTGACATTTTATTCATACAAAATTTGAGTCATTATAAGGCTGGGATCAATGAGACGTATTTTTCAAATCACAAACCCATTTTTATCGCATTATGGGATACTATTAAAATGACCAATGTACCCAAGATTAAGAAAGCGACAACAACTGTTAATGACATTTCAAATAATATTACATTCCAAGACCTACATTACTCCATCAATAATCCCATACAAAAAAGAATTGAAATAATCTCAGATTTAAAGTTGTCAAAATTGGAACAATTTCAAATATTAAAAGAGAAGCACATACCAAAATGTGAAAACAAATTAATCGACGACGAAACTAATAACAAACAGATGTTTTATAGCAGCCCGACGATAGCTAATAACGGAATCATCAACGATGCACCTTTAAAAATGAACTCAACTCGAATAAACAGTCATTGTAACAAAAGAAATAGGATAATATTAGATGAAAGATCATCAATGAGTAAACAAATGAACTTGCATGGTAATGACACGGTTTATCAACCTACAATGAAACATTTCAAAAATATTACAGTACTAAAAAATGGCAACTTATCGAATAGCATTCAACGGGAAAATTTATTATATTATCTACAAAATACTTGTAGCTTTGATACGATTGTGCATCTATTATGAGTAGCATATGACGCAAATCTCAACGTACGAAATTCGATAAATTCATCTGAAAACAATACTTTACAATTCATCAAGGAAGTACACGAACAGGGTGATGATAACAACAGTTCTCAAATTTACGGCATTAGATTGGATATTTTCATGAACCATATTGAAAGTTTTAAGGACAAAATAAAAACCAATAGAAACAGTGTTATTATTAACACGGCAAAAAACTTAATTCAATTATGCGATATAATATTGGATGGAGAATCGAGTTATTCCATAAGTATTAATTGCCCGATATGCCCCGTAAGTATCATACGCGAATTGATAATAACACCAGATATTACGGCATTATTCGATTACGGGTACAGAAATTTATCAAATGTTTTATGTATTACAATTCAAGAAATAGAGAGTCAAATCCATACGTGTCAAAATCATGAAACTAGTACGCAAACTATTGAATTCAATGATTTACTACTCTTCGAATGCCCTGCAGATCACAACTTGGAAGTGGGGCTTGAAGATCCCAAAAATGCTGAAGATAAGAAATGCCTCATATATTTTACATGGAATAGCCAATTTTATAAATCCTGAAGAAATTGATGATTATGCTTATATATAAATGATGAACTATTCAAGTTATCTAACTTATTTCATAGTTTTTCTATACATACTGTCGGTTGAAATCCTTGTTTTGATTAAAAAAATGCAGCTTGGTTGAACACCGAGTCAGGGAGCGTCGTTGGAACACTAGCACATGGTCTAGGCCTGAAGCTAAGGCTCACACTCATGTAATTTAGTCAGAAAAACAAGCCCTCGGGGGTTTCTCATCATGTACATTAAGAGCTAAAATTTTTATGATTTTGTTTTCAATAATTTTGAGCCAATCAGGACAGATCAATTTGAAAAGTGATTTTTACTGGCATCCTAATCTATCCATTTATGAAGTGTCTTCCGTATTTTTTGCTCTTATACGTTTATGGTCTTCATAGATAAGAATTGACTCTGCCAGATTTGTTTGGAATTTTTCCAGATTGCCGTATATGTTCCTGAGTGATTTTACGCGGCCAAAACGAAGGAAGCAAGTATTGATCTTTTAGATCAGCAAAGAAACCTTTCACCAATCATGCTCAAATATTTGCCAAGAAGAGAAATAGAAGGTTCTATGGCAAATTCAACAATATGTTTTTATGAAGCAACAATTTATAATACTTGTATTTGGGATAGTAATTATAGGTTAAAAATTGATATTTCAGAAACCGCCGTAACTAGACTTCAAATTTGATAAAAATTGGCACAATCAAAGCGCAAAACTGCCTCGAATTCAACGTTTATATCTCGAAAATCTGGGGACTTCATCATGGACGAACGTCTGCAAGATGAATCCGACATGGAATTGGATGTTTAAATTAATCGAAACAAAGAGAAACAAGTTATTCAATATATCTGGATTGCCCAACATGTACTAACTCAATTGTGTATAATCTATCGAGCGTCAAATTAAATTCTATAAAATTAATGATGCGATTAAATCGCCATTCAATAGGGTTTTTGACCATAACAAAAGGAATCTTTGTTCCAAATTTCAAGTTCTCATCTCAATTTTTGCGGCCGCTAGGGTGCGAACAAACACAAAAAGTAAAACCAACATCAAAAGTGAAAAAATAGGAATATGTAATTGTACCCATACGAATTGACTCAATAGTTTTCGCCATATTATAGATCTCGTTAAGGCACACATTTTGAAAAAAGAAAACAACAAAATCGATTGAACAGATATCGAGAAATAAAATAAAAACCGTGAAAACGAAAAAATCGATATCTAGAAAACTAATGACCCAATCAAATAACCATTCAATAGGGTTCTTCACCACAATAAAAGTAACCTTTCTTCCAAATTTCAAGATCTTATCTCAATTTTTGCGGACGCTAGCGGGCGTACAAAGACAAAAAGTAAAAGCAAAATCAAACGTTAAAAAATAGGAATATCTCATTGTACCCAAACTAATTGACTCAATGTTTTGCAACCATATTATAGATCACGTTAAGACACACATTTTGAAAAAAAAAGAACAAAATCGGTTGAATAATTATCGAGAAATAAAACAAAAACCGTGGAACGAAAAAATTAAAATCTGGAAAACTACTCATACGATCAAATCGCTGTTTAACAGAGTTCTTCACTATAACAAAAGGAATCTTTATTTCACATTTTAAGTTTTTATATCAATTTTTGGGGAGGCTAGAGTGCGTACAAAGGCAGAAAGCAGAAAAAACGGAAAAATTGAAATATCTCGAATTTCTTGTGAGGAACCTACTAGATGGTCTTACACCATTCCCTAGATCTAGTTGAGATGCACAATTTGAAAAAAAATATATATATTCATTATTTTCTGAGATATGAACCATGGGAGGAAAAAACGAAAAAAGCGATTTCTAAGAAACTTACCGGCCGATTTCAAGGAACTTGCGCTCACAGGTAGATGCATTCAATACCAACAACTGACAATTTTTTCAGATTTTATTCTGAAAATTTAGTCCTTTTTATGTTAAATTTTGTAAGTGAAGATTTTTGAAAAAAATTGATACATACAGACACTATGCTCAAACTTCGTATTTTTACGTTTCAAATCATTATATATCGTTTACAAGCATAATTTGCAAAAGTCAAAATTGACCGATTGCAATGCTTCCATTCGGAAGCAAACATATTGTGCCGATGACGAAAATGTACGGATTAATGATGGAGTTATAGAAAACTATTTCGGGGCAATGAGTGCAGTGTGTCGGCATTGTAATGCTCAACATTTCACTAGTGAACGGATATCTACGCAAGGTGAATATTCATTCAATGATTGCTGTAGTCATGGTAGTGTAATCGAAGCCTGTTTTGATGATTATCCTGACGAAATGTGCCTATTATATGATGGAAGAAAGGAAATATGAAGAATCTGGGGTGTATATTCCTGAAATAAAAATGGTTTTCAACGATAGGAAGAAGGGTATGGTTAAACCCAGGTACAACCCGAAAAGGACGAATGAAGTAGCTGCAGTATTCACAACCACTGCAGATGGAGAAATTCCAGAATCTTATATCACCATCATCAATCGAGACGACAAAAAATTGAAATCAGTGAGTTCCATGCATGCATACATTGAACCATGGATATATCCATTATTTTATCCTCGGGGATTAAGTGGATATGATAGTGAGGAGACACGGTTGAATTATAATAAACGAATTTCACGATCTGCCTACGTGAAATATTTGATTGTAATTAGAAACGGATTCAATCCGATTTGGCATGGACGGAAGCTATTTCAACAATGGATAGTTAATAACTATATCAAGGTAGAAAAAGATCGTACGAATTTTATCAGAAAAAACTTAGATGTGAAACATATCACGTTTTTTTGAATTACTGGGAGAAGAGAGGAGAAGACAATGACATGAGAGTGGGAAAAATTAGAATATTACCATCAACATTCATTGGTTCATCTCGAAATGTAAGGAAATATAAGGAAATATGGTAAGCCAGACCTATTCATTACTATGACTTGCATTCCTAGATGGCGCGAAATTGTTGCAAATCTGAAGCCTGGGCAACAACCAAGCGATAGGCCGGATTGATATGAAGAAGAATTATTTATTGGAACTCATTCTTAGTGATCAAATATTTGGACAAGTGGTTGCTTACGTTTACGTTATAGAATTGCAAAAACGTGGTTTACCACATGTTCATATTGGTCACTTTAGGACGAAATTATGAATTAACAAGCCCTAATATAGTGGATAAATTTATTTGTGCTGAAGTTCCAGATGAAAATAAAAATCCAGATTTGTATGATGTAGCCATGAGGAATATGATCCATGGCGCTTGCAGTAATTGATGTTTAGTGGACAATAATTGGTCCAAACATTTCCCAAAAGCCTTCCAGGAGGAAACAATTTTGAATACCGATGGCTATCCGTTGTATTAAAGGAGAGAGACCGGCGAATATCATGAGAAACAGCATGGGTATGTAGTAGATAACAGGTATGTGGTACCTTATTGTACAGAAATCTTATTAAAACTGAATTGTCATTGCAATGTAGACGCAGTATCGAATATCAGAACTGTGAAATATTTTTATAAGTACATATACAAGTCGAATGATGTAGCAGATCTTTCGATACAACAAAATTCTACTGCAGACCAAACAATCGATCATGATGAAATTAAACAACATATTGAATGTCGCTATGTAGGACTCGTGGAGGCTGCTTGACGGCTTTTGCAGAAGAAATTACATGATAAAAGTCATGTGGTGATTCGGTTACCTATACATCTCCCCAATCCACAAAATATAACGGGCAATCCTGCAGGAGAAGAGTGTGATTTGGAAAATATTTTAGAGCAAGAAAATATGTTGTTGGATTATTTTCCTCGGAATTTCAGAGATGCAAATGCTCGGCATTATGTCTACATGGAAATCCCTGAGCACTATACATTCGATAAAAAGAAGAGTAACAATCGGATCATTGGGTAGAAACACAGAAGCGCAAATTTTAAAATTATAGGAAGAATGTATTCCGTTTGTCCATCACAAGTACAGCTATTCCATTTACGATTACTGTTATGTAATGTCAAAGGAGCTAAGAGTTACGAAGGCTTACGCACTGCCAATGGAAACGTATCATCTACTTTTACTGAAGCGTGCGTAGAGAGAGGATTAGGACAAGATGACCACGAAAGGAACAGGGCATTGAACGAAGATGAGGTGTAGATGATGCCCCAATCATTACGACAATCATTTGCCCGTATTTTGCTCCAATGCCAGCCATTGTACCCCGAAGATTATGGGATGAATTCAAAATCTCAATGTGTGAAAATTTTATGAAGAGAATGACACCTGCTGCTGCCGAAAATCGCGGTCTATGTGAAATTGAAACACTATTGAACGGAGAAGATAAAAGTCTCTCAGATTATGGAAATATGCCTGACATAGTGGATATACCTGAGCTAAGGCAACAGATTGACTATGACAGTATTTTAAGGGAAGGAACCGAACAATATGAAAAATTGAACAAAGAGCAGAAAAATATTATGGACGAAATAATAACTAATATCCGAAACGTAGGCGAGGAAGAACGCTGTACACGTTTCTATATCAATGGACCCGGAGGATCAGGAAAAACTTTCATCTATGCCACTTTGTGACTTTTGATGACAGGGGAAGGAAAAAAAGTAAAGACAATGGCATTTACAGGGATCGCAGCTACATTATTGCCAGGAGCAAGAACTGTTCATAAGACGTTTGGATTGCCGGTACCACTTTATCAAGATTGTTCGTCAAGCATTAAATGGAACTCAACAAATGCAAAAATATTGGAGGAAACTGATATTTTTATATGGGATGAAGCACCCATGTCTCCAAAGTATTGCTTAGATGTAGTCGATAGATTATTGAGAGATATAATGAATAACAAGGTGATATTTGGTGGAAAAATGATGATCATGGGTGGTGCTTTCTGTCAACTACTTCCGGTACTTGAAGGGGGACCTCGTAGTGAAACCGTGAGTTTATCGATAGAATATAGTTCCTCATGGAGATTTTTCAGAATTTCCAGAGGCAGACAGAACATGAGAGCATTGACAACAGAGAAAGAATTCTCAAATTATTTAATCAAATTGGGGAATGGAACACACAATCATGAAAACGATCAGATAAACCTTCCGGAAGACTTGACTGCAGTAGCTGGTGAAGACATTGTCCTCGAAACGTATGGAGAACTGTTGAAACATAGGCAATATAAAGCGGCCTCGACTGATGCAATACTTTTAGTGAGGAATGAAGATGTCAATGAAATAAATCAGCGGGTAGTAGATCTATTGGATATTGACACAGAGCGAATATATACGAGTGTAGATAGTACAGATAACTGTACCGAGGGTAAGGAAGAAATGAATCGGCATCTTTTGCCGGAATATCTGAATATTTTGATGCCTAAATCCCTGCCACCTCATGACTTACGATTAAGGAAATTCAGTATAGTAATGCTTATCAGAAACTCGAATATCCAACAGGGACTTTGTAATGGAACACGATTATTGATATTAGCGATGAAGAACAATGTGCTAAAAAGTGAAATTTTGACCGGAGTTAAGAAACATGAAATAGTTTTCATGCACAGAATCATTTTCAAATGTGACAATGATTATCCGTTTGCATTCACACGTCGGCAGTTCCCCATCAAATTGGCCTTTGCTATGACCATCAATAAATCGCAAGGCTAAACATTCGATCGTATAGCAATTGATCTGTGGAAGAATGTTTTCACGCATGGACAGCTGTACGTAGCTATGTCTAGGCTATGGTCATGGGCAGCTTGAGAATTTATTTACAGAACTGTTCGCCGATTGAGACTCTCTTTCTAATAGGAATAATAATATCATAGAAGAAGTCGGTTATTCATTGAGGTAAGGAACAATGATTAGTTGTGCGAGAGTTTCACAGCTTGCTTCTTAAAATTCTGCGTATGAGGACTGCCCACGTGCATGTGCTCTGCCAATACACGGTAATCGAAGTTCAATCACCCAATTGCTGTATTCTTTTGTTGAGAAAAAGCTATTCGGGGCACAAAAAAAACTTCGCGATTTGGTATTTCAGCACAGCGTATTAAATTTATTCTTCTCCAATATACCCTGGTTAATCAGGTATGACCCTCTTAGTGTCATAATGAACAATTGCAGATTTGAGAATTCTAAACTGACTCATTTATGAAGCAGATTATTATGAATATTTGAGTAGAGCCATGGCGACTATGAAGATGCGACTTATGCGCGTCACTTGAGTGGGAGTTGGTCGCCAATAGAGATGCAGCCGCAATACAAACGATGACTTTAATAATTTACCCAGCATGAACAGTATAAACAATTGCAATTGTTAATAACATTGCATATACCGCACGAATGCCATCCAAACTGTAATCCGCTCGATTCTGCAGGAAAATACTTCGATTGAGGCCTTCATGACAGCGCTGGGTTCATTCATTCACTTATTATATACATAATTGTTAAGACGGCCAAAGCTCCTGAATTATGCATATTATCAGAAAAAGTCATTCCACATGTAATACATAGTTTTGTATGGAGAACAACTTTTCTGATATGAATTTTGTGCTAACTCTAATAGTCCATGCAATAGAACATTATAAATAATTGAAATCGTTAATAACAATATAAGTACTGGACCAATTTCATCCAAAATCTGATTCGGTCTAACTTACATCAAACTCTTCCGTTTGAGTCCTCAACAACTTCGATCAAATGATTCGTTCAGGAGAAATCGTTGGACATAATTTTTGACCACATGCGTACCTAGTTACACACACACACACACAGACAGACATTTTGTTAAAAATGGCGTAGAAATGTTCAAAACACCTTGAAACGTGGAGATATAATGGAAAATCGATTTTTCATTTTCGGGTCCAAAACAATAACTTCCCCTATCGGGAAGTTAAAAAAAGATGAAGTGAGTGAAGAAGAGGAAAGAATTATTACTTTTTTCGGAAATTGTATTCCACGGAGTACTTCGAGAAGGATATCTCAGCACTTTTTGTCTCGGGTAGACTCATTATCGGCTTGCACAGTAATGAATCCTTCAAGGTTGCTACATCAGCATCGACCTGGCCCTTGTACACAGAAGAAGAAAGAGTTGCCTGGTCCCATAGAAAGGAGAGATAATCGTCAATGACAATGGCATGAGAGGAAGGATGAAGTAAAAGTGAATTTTCTGCCCACATGCACGCAAAGCGAGCATTCTAGCCTCGCTTCGCTCCGTTGGAATTCTCACTCTTCGTGCAAGTGGACAGAAAAGTCGTATTCGACCCTCGGAAGGAATAAGACAACTATTCCTCACGTGCTTTCTACCCTCGCCTTCGACTCGGGCGGCAATCTTGCACGAAGGGAGAACTTGTCTGCTTTTCGTCCCTAGGTGAGGAATATACTATTCTTCAAAAGTGCAGGGAAAGAAGGAAGACGAAAAATACCACTCCTGATGATAGAGCCCACACATTGGACATGAGCTCCCTTCTTGAATGGGCAAACATAATCCGTAGGATAGTCAGAAATTTTGACGTCCAAAAAGTACTTGTCGGCTGCAATGGAACCGTACCAAGTGTTCGAGCTATCAATTTGCTTCTGAATTACAGCCCATGGCGGTTTTATGAAACCTTTGACTACTAGAATAGGAAACAAATAAGACGTTAACTAGTGGTGGGTGCATGTGTGTGCCCCACTCGGGGCACAAACAAAAGTTCCCGATTTGGTTTTTCAGCACCCCTTACTAAATTTATTCTTCTCCAATATACTACGGTTAATCAGTGTGACCCCTGTTATTCTCATAACGAAAACATGCCTATTTGAGAATTCCAAACTGACTCATTTATGAAGCAAATAATTATGAATACTTGAGTAGACGCATGGTGAGGATGAGACTTATGCGTGTTACTTGAGTGAGAGTGAGACGCCAATAAGGATGCGGCTGGAAAACAAAAACTTCAATATTTTACCCAGTGGAACAGTATAAACAATTGCAATTGCTAATAACATTGCATATACTGCACAAATGTCATCCAAAATGTGATCCGCTCGATTTTGCATGAAAACGCTTCGATTGGGACCGTCATGACAGCGCTGGGTCCATTCGTTCACTTATTACATACATAACTGCGGAGACTGCTATACCTCCTTAAATATGCAAATTATCGAAAAAAAGCATTCTACATAAAATACGTATTTTTATATGGCAAACAACTTTCCTTATATAAATTTTGCGCTAACTCTGATAGTTTATGCAGTAGAACACTATAAACAATTGACATTGTTAATAACAGTATAAGTACTGGACCACTTTTACTCAAAATTTAATCGGTTATAAAATATGCTTATATATTCGAACTGTGATATTGAGTACCTGGATTACAACATTTTTGTGTGGATGAACGGTCATTATCATTATTTTAGATTTTTCCTCAACATGAATTTCTCAAAAACGGGGGAACTACTCGATGGATTCGATCAAAAATCTAATCAGCTCTAAGTTAGACGGAGACGCATCGATTGCAAAACAAATTAATCGAATCGCACCATCCGTTTCCTAGAAAACCTGAACGAAAAATTTAACCATATACGGACGAACACACACATACAGACACTTCTCTGAAATCACTTCAGGATGATGCAAAAAATCGAGAAACATGAAAATTTCATCGATCTCGCACTTTTCATTTTCGCGATCATTACAATAACTTCCCTAGATCGGGAAGTTAAAAAATAAAAATTGGCGTGTAGTTCCTGACGCGCCAAAGAAGTGAAACTTCAGAAGAGGAATACGAATTTTTTGCTATCCATTTGTAATGATACTTTTCATAAAACGATGACGGTGTAGAATGGTAAAAGATTTGTAGGACAGGAGATTAGAACATTTGATTTTATTTTATCATTTATTTTAAAAAACCACCGCGCCGTTCCGCTGTCAACCCCCGGCATTGGGCCCCCGCCACCCCCACACTCAACCCTTTTCCTCCCGCATTCGACCCTCGCACACCCCTCGCATTCGACCCTCCCCCGGCATTCGGCCCTCACCCCCCTTTGCATACAGCCCTTCTCTCCCCCCCCCCCTCCCACATTCACCCCTCACATTCAAGCCTCATATCCCTTCACATTCAACCCTCACCCCCCCCCCCCCGAACCCTCACCCCACCGGCCTCCCCTCGACCCCCCCCCCCAGCCCTCATCCCCCCGTAAGTGTCCGAACAGCGTAACACCTTCATATAGTCCCGTAAGAAGGTTCACTTCAATAAGTTGAAATTTTTGAGTAAATCTGGCTCCAAATGTATGTATCAAAAGAATTATATGCCAAAAAATTGTGTATATGTGAAATATAAGTTGGAGACAAGTGATGGGATAATAAAGCAAACCTACTAATAATTTTCCTGTGCTTGGCAACATCAATCAATGGTACAACTTCAGGGGTAACTTGAGAGACTGGAAGAGATTTGAACTTGCCCAAATCATTAGGAACGGTATTGGACTGGGTTATCAATTCATACGGAGTAGTTCCGGAGTTGAAAAGGTCTTTGACTTGGTTGGGAAAAGTTCCATCAATGTGGACAACCTTGACGAATAAAAAAAGTAATGCAATACATAGAATAATGGAGAAATATTGGAAGTTTTTTAAAATAATTTTGTTCTGTGAAAAAATGAGAGATAGGAGAATCAATTATTTTCATAGAAGATGATAACGAATGATTAAGAGAAATTGTGGATTTTCCCTTTCCATTGGAATTTTCGTGAATTTTGTTTTCAAGTTCCGCGGAAAAGGATTCTTTCGTAAAAAAAAGTGAGAGACTAAGAGTGAGAGAGAGAGATAAAAGGAAGATCCATAGCTTCATGTCGAGAATTGAGTGAAGGAGAGAGAAGAGGGAGGAAGAAAGAAGCACTTTACGATTAGAAGATGAAAAAGAAGGCTTAGAAAACTCACGTGTTGCACCAAAAGCTTATCGATAAATTTATCGATTGTATCCCCCCACATCACACATTGGACCATTTCGCCATCATTATTGTGCACATAAAATGTACAACCACAATTACTGAAGCCATTCTTGCAGGTAACAATCTCTGCTCCTTTGACCAGCTGTACAATCCCAACAATTTCACTAGAAATAGATGAGAAAATAGGAATATCGGGTGATGGTCATTTGTGAGCCTTTTCAACCAATAAAGCACCTTGAAATTCAAACTCAGTGGTCAATTTTCATTTTTTTAACCCAAAAGTAATCATTGGATAGGAACATTCTATATGATTTTTTGGTATTTATAGTAAAAATTTGGAAATTTGTAGAAAAAATTAAATTTTGGAGAAAATCAGATTAATGAAAATTCTCGAATTTGTAAATTTTTGAAAATGACAATAATTTATTACATTTTCTGGATTTTTTTTACATTTTTGAATTTTTTTGACATTTGAAATTTTTGGAATTTTTTGACATTCATGCAAACTGGGGATATTTCGGTTGACATTTTCAGAATTTTTATATTTTTGCAATTTTTCAACATTTTTGAAATTTTATAGATTTATCATTTTGTAGAAATTTAAAATTTTTGTATATTTTGTAGAAATTTAGGATTCGTTGAGGATTACTGACATCAATTTGGTGGTGAACGGCGAAATACTTTGTAAATATTCCGAAGAAGTCAACAGCTCGTGCTCTGTAAAGAAGTTCGGGTCTTATAAATTCTCACAAGCCTGTGCAGAATTTGTGACAGAAGTCTCCGCACTCTGAATTATCTGCTCGGGCAGATTAGTGGGTTCAGCCATAATGGAAAAATTTTCTTGAGATCTCGAGATGTTTCACAAACAAGATATGATGTAAGTTACGGTAGACTATCGATGGGAGAAGGAGAGAAGGAGGGTTAAGAGAGAAGGAACGTCAGAATACAATAACTTCATTTGTTTCCATAGCAACCGTTGATAATTGAATTAAATTCGAAAAATTCTGAGATTCGTTCATAAAAAACGATAGAATGGATATCGTCGGTTTGGAATAAATCGTCATTCAAAACAAGTTTCAAGTTTGTTTTCCTCACTTGAAATTATTATTTATTTACTTACTGATCCTCAATCATCATTATATGAATGGATTATTGATATAATTGACATAATAATTTAATAGAATGGAATCACTCATTTTACTGACTTCACTGACGTTACTAACTTATATTTCCCACACCTTTAAAGATATCCTTGTGGCGACACTAGTCCCACATTAATAATTAACCACAGATACGGTCATAGTTCCATATGACCGATATCTGTGCGCACATGCATGCTCGGCAACCTTCGAAATAATGTGCCGCATTCACACCTCATTCACTCTCTCATTTGCCCGATATAACCCGCGCACGTATCACGTCCCAAAACCCATCTACGGCAGAATAAATAATAATAATTATATTCGTGCGAGTTATTTAATACGAAATCCTCAAACTTCTAAACCCCACATTGGTGACCACATTTTTGAGGATTTTCTGACGTTACTTTGGACCAAATTTCGCGAGTAAGTGATGATTTTTTTTTTTTGCTCCGAAAATTCCACGAGGCGTTTAAAAGTGTAATTAAAAATCAGTCCATTTTCTTGCCGTGAACAATAGCAAGAGGGAAAAAAAAACAAACAATAATTTATGACCAAAACGGACATAAAATTCGCGTATCAACATTTTTTTTGGTTTGCAAAAGTTTGAAACCGCGCGTACAAAGTCTAAAACCAGGCGTGTGAACCTCGGATTTTCTCCACGTGCGCTATACTTACCAGTGGCGAAGGGGGCAGCGGGGGGAGGTTACAACGCGTAGCTTAGTAACAAAGCTAACTATAAAACATTTTACCGAGCAAATGAGGCGTTTAGCATCATCGCGCTTCAGGGTAAATTAAAAACAAAATAATTGAAATAATTCGCAATATTATAATATTGAGGTAAATCTTTGCAAACATTTTTTACCTGATTTCAAAGGAAGATAAAATATAAACCCGTGTTTGTGTAGTTATCGAAGTGACGCGATAATTTTCGTGCTAAACGATTATTCATTTGTTTTTCTCTCCTTTTAATATTTTATTTTAATTAATACAAAACTTAATTAATTTGTTTGGCGGTTTCTCACGGTGCTTATACCTGGTGCATTGTGGGGCACCTATTGGACGTTGTGTCGCACCAGTTTTTCAATATAAATAAAAAGAAAATCGGATTTTTTTTTCTCTCATTGACTGTAGTAGACTTTTGGTAAATTACCGTGAGTGACCAAACTTTATATCACGAAACATGGCGTTAAATAAGAGTGGTATTTCAAGTGGAAGATGATCACAACCAGCACCAAGGACATCATGAACAGCAGCACGAACCAGGGCAGAACTTTAATGCAGCGCTCGGAAGGATTCCTGCTTTTTAGCCAGATCAACCATAACTATGGTTTCTACAGTTGGAGGGCCAGGTCAGCTTATCTGGTATTAGATCTGAAATTAGCAAATATCGGTGGGTCATAAGTAATCTAGAGCCCAGGTACGCCGCAGAAATTTTTGACTTAATCCAAAAACCCCCAACTGTAGTACCATACAACCATACGTACAGCTTTAATCCGCAGACTTACTCAATCCCCACAGATTCGATTGTACCAGCTAATTGCTGGAGAGGAGTTACGAGACCGACGTCCTTCACAAATGCTCCGACATCTTCGTTCTTTGGATCCCAAAATATCGGTGGATGTCGTTAAAACTGTATGGTTGGACCACCTGCCCGAAATGGTCAGGACGGCGGTGGTTACGCATTTGAATCTACCCATTGAGCAACTTGGTCAAGTAGCAGACAGTGTTTATGAGGTTGCCGGAGGCGCACGGTTGACTGCTACTCTACAAACACATCAACCAGCAAACCATTCTGCTAGGCAACCCCAGACTCCCCTGCAGCAGCTCTTGAGGCTATACTGCAGAATCTGGTAATACAAGTAGCAGCTTTATCATTTCACTATAATCAGCAGGCCAATCAAAATAGGTCGCGTTCGAGAAGCCGACGAAATAGCGGACCAACAGCAAATACAGGTCGTATGTGTTGGTTTCATCATCGTTTCGGGGCTAGGGCTACAAAATGCGTGGAGCCATGCAGCTGGATAGGTTCCGATGCTCGTGAACGCCAGGGATACGATCGTCAGGGTCGCTAGCGGCGGTTAACGTCCCTCTTACCACTACAAGCCCTCTATTCGTAATTAACTTCTTGGTTGATACGGGTTCCGACCTGTGTGTTTTCCCTAGAAAGTTGGTCGAAGGTAGAGTTGGTAAATGTGCATACTCTTTATTCGCTGCTAATGGCACCCTTATCAACACCTTTGGTTGCATATTTTTGTCGATTGATCTTGGGTTGCGTCGTGATTTTACCTGGCGTTTCGTGGTAGCGGTTATTGTCACACCAATCGTCGGGGCCGATTTCCTCACGCATTTTGATTTGTTGGTCGATTTGAAAAATAGTTGTTTGCGCGACTCCGTAACAAGATTATCCTCTTAATGGACAGCATCTTGGATCCTTCAATGTTTCTTCAGTCAAAACCATTTTTGGGGAATCGCCGTATCTGAAGTTGCTTTCCGAGTTTCCGCAAATTGCAAAACCCGGAGGCACTATTGGACGGGTTAAACATAATACTGTTCATCACATATTGACAACGCGAGGACTACCAACTACTGCTGAAGCACGTCTTCATCTGCCAGACAAATTGGCGATTGCCAAAGAACAATTCGGTAAAATGATTAAGGTCGCTTTATGTCGGGTATCAGGTAGTACGTGGTCAGCTCCGTTGCATCTTGTGCCAAAGAAGTCAGGAGAGTGGAGGCCGTGCGCGGATTACAGGACGTTGAACGCGAGAACTGTTCCGGACAATTATCCCATTCGTATGTTGGAGGACTTCGGGGCGAATCTATGTGGGAAAGCTGTTCTACAATAGACCTAGTTAGGACATTCAATCAAATTCCCATGGCCGCTAATGATATTCCCAAAACTGCAATTATCACGCCGTTCGGACTCTTTGAATTTCCTTTCATGACCTTTGGATAGTAAAAAAAGTAAAAAATTTCTCGCCATGTATCAACACCAATCGGTACTTTCGAAACACCAGTGAGCCGTTTTGATCACATTCATATCGATTTGGTTGGTCCATTACCGATGTCAAGGTCGTGTGCTTACCGTCTAACGGTCGTTGACAGATTTACCAAACATCCTGAAGTTTTCCCTATAGGGTATATCACGGCCGATACAGTAGCAAGGACTCTCTTCTCGGGCTGGATCGCGCGTTATGGCGTTCCGTTACGGGTAACTTCCGATCGGGGGCGACAGTTTGAATCTGATCTGTTCAACTCTCTGGCAAAAATTTGTGGATCGGATCATCTCAGAACAACAGCGTATAATCCAGAGGCTAACGGACTCGTTGAACGACTACACCGTCAAATGAAAGCTGTGATCATGTGAAGGAAGATGTCAAGGGGACTTCAGCCGTGCTAGTTTTCGGTCAGACGATTCGTCTTCCTGGTGAATTTCTTTAACCTTCGCGCATGTTTTCATCAGAACCCGCCACAGCTGTCACCGAGTTACGTCGTTGCTTTGCTGACCTAACCCCCAAGCCCATGTCCAGACATGGGAAACGTTCTGTTTTCTGTTTCAGACACCTCAATAATTGCACTCACGTATTCGTCCGTGGAGACGCTGTCCGAAAATCGCTAGAACCTCCATAGGATGGGCCTTTTCCTATTGTCTCTCGTCACGACAACTACTTTGTCATAAACGTCAAATTGAAGGAAGTGTCGGTTTCAATCGACCCTTTAAAACCTTGTTATCAGCTGCATGACAACGAATCTCCAATTGACCGTGCACAGCCAACTAGTCACTCGGACTCTGAAGGAAGCGAGGAGGAGGTTAAACCTCCAGCCAGGCGAACGACCACCAGATTTGGACAGCAGGTCCGATTCCCAGATCGCCTTGGAGTAGAAGCATAGTTCACTTAAGGCATATGATAAAGATTGTTAATTTTTTTTTGAAGATACAATGTACAGTATTTTTGAGACGTGAGTATTAAGTTTTTTTGCATTATATAGATACCATGAAGTATTGCAAAACAAAGTCGTATTTCTTTTTCTCTCTTTTGGCAAAAATCATTTTGTGTAAACTTTCGCTACAGAATTATTTTTTTTTGTATAGAAAGGGGAGTGAATGTGGTGACACTAGTCCCACATTAATAATTAACCATAGATACGGTCATACTTCCAGATGACCGATATCTGTGCGTAAATGCATGCTCGGCAACCTTCGATTGAATTCGTGGATCGCGAAGTAATGTGCCGCATTCACTTTCTCATTTGCCCGATATAACCCGCGCACGAATCATGTCCCAAAACCCATTTACGGCAGAATAAATGATAATAATTATATTCGTGCGAGTTATTTAATAGAAAATCGTCAAACTTCTAAACCCCACATCTCTTTTAATATTACATTTTTAATCAAATGGTAAAAGTATGCTCATACCGAGCAACGTGGCGAGCGCGCGGACTTCCTAGTTACCCAAAAACGCATATAACATAAAATGTGTATTTTTGCATGGGGACTGAATAACGTTTGTTATATACATTTTCTGCTAACACCAATAGTACATGCACTATAGCGTTATAAGCAAGTGAAATTGTTAATAACAATATAAAGACTGGACCATTTCCGCCCAAAATCTAATCCGGTCTAAGTTACATGAAACTCTTCCGTTTGAGTCATCAACAAGCTCGATCGAATGATTCGTTCACAAGAAATCATTGACCAAAAATTTTGACCACACACATACATCGTCACACACACACACACAACATACGGACCTATTGTTTTAAATAGTCTAGAATGGTCAGAAATACCATGAAATTCCCCTACCGGGAAGTTAATTAGGTTAAACTTTGTTCCAATTAGATATAAAGCCAATAGCTGGTGATCTAGAGCATAACATTTAAGATATTAATACTGTACATAGTGTGTATATATCACAAATGTTTAATAAACAATTTTCAAGTCAAGTCAAGGGCTTTGGTGTACAGTATTTGTTTTGAGTCCGTATCGTGCGCACGCATGTCTACCGCTGCCTTCGAATTACAAATTTCAAACGTACCGTGCTTCTAGTACATTGAAATTATAAATCGAGTAAAAGTTTTGGCACAAAAGTGTCAAATCTAAAAAACCTTTAAATTCCCTTGGCTGCGAAAAGGAAAGTCATAACGAGGCTTCCGTTGGACGACCCAAAAAAAACCGTTATGAAACGGTCCAACAGCGCGAGCTTTTGGACCGCATACGAAGGGGGCTTACCAGGCTTGAGAATCGGTATGACCACCGTTCCTTTCCAGAGTTCCGGGAAACATTGTTTGAGGAGGCATATATATCTTTATTAGTAACCTTATTGCTTTAATCGGGAGCTTTTTTAGCGCTATGTTGGGAATATTATCTACACCCCGGGCACATTTATTTTTAGTATTTTGATGGCCGAGCTGGTTTCACGGGGATTTGTGAGGAATTTAATGAGAGTTTCAATTGGCGCTTTGAGAATAGTTTTATTTACTTCAACTGTGACTTGCTGTTCAAAAGATTTGTTTCCTCGAGAGGCCGATAATTCGTGCATATTCGCGTAGTGTGTACAAAGTGTATTTGCTTTGTCATGGTCTTCTGTGTGGAACCTATTATTGGACTTCAGTGTGGGGATTTTACCTTTGCCGGTGTTATTAACATATTTTGCTACGCGCCATATTGAATGATCCTTTAGATGGATGTTGTCCCAAGTTGCTTGTTCCCATTCGGTTAGTTCAAGTCTGATTTCTTTGATCAGCTGATTCAGTTCGCATTTAAGGTAGTGATTTCGTGTCTTTTGCCCTCTTGATCTAATATAGATTTTGAGTTTTATTAAGGTGGCTATTTCGGGTGGGAGAGGGGTATGTGAGGATTTTGATGAGCGGATGGGAGTGGAGGATTCCAGGGCGGTTTGAATAAATGGAGTGAAAGTTGTTGTGTTTTTCGATTGCCTCAGTGTTATTACACGGGGGTTTTGTTGTAGAAGTTTAATCACTTAAGATGTCCTTGAAATTTTTCCAGTCGGTTTTCGCGTAGTTTAATATTCTAGTTGGTCTTGGCGAGGTGGGTTTGCCAAACAAGGGCTTTTCTCCCTGTAGTAGGTGGTCTGAGGATTTCGGGAATTCTGAGGGTTTTTAGCTCATCAAGGACTTGCTTCGCTGTATTAATATAAATTTTCGTCAACTTAAATATGATTCCGGAACATGTCTTTCCATTGGGATGATTCTCGGTTCAGCAGTGGGTGCGCCAAAATTAGTTTTTGGGGTTTCCGCCGTTGGAAAACAAGAAGCGTAGGTAGGCCCAGACATCTTCGCGGCAATATAGATATTGGCGTAGGCTCGAGGACTGCAGGAGACTGAAGGAAGTAGATGCTTCTTTCCAGGTTTTGCACCGATACCCTATAAAACATCCGCTTCCTACCGTCCTCGCCCCTTGGAACAGCTGACAGAAGCTCGCCGACCACAAGAACCTGCACCAGCACACATGCACAGATACGCACACAGAGTGGCCCATGAAGAGTGTTGGTCCGCACACGGACGACCCGAAGCGCGCCTCTCTCCTCACGAGAAAGGCCGAGGATTCCCGAACGAAGACTGGCAGAAGGGAAAAATAACAAAGAGGCTACACTTGAGTTAGAAACAGTGTCCCGAGTCCTTTTCTCGTAATAATGTTTACCAATCATGGTCCCGTGTTAGTTAATTGGAGAGAAAAAGTATCAGGAGAACCTGAGGACCCATACAGTGCGATCCCAGGAAGCAGGATTGGAGATACAGGCCATGTACATTAACCGACAACCAGCAAAAGGTGGAATTGCATCCCAACCAGTCGTGAGTACCGGCGTTTGTGCTAAGCTGACATTTCCCCTAAAGAATTCCCCCTTCACCTATTGTCCCTTCCTCCCAGCGGTGTGGCAGCCCGTATTAGAATTTTTATAAGCCGTACTGATGATGACATAACTTTTGGATAACTAATTGCAGGCCAACGAGCCACTTAGACACCCCCGAGTATTTTTGTCCCTATTTCCCTAACTATTCGAGACACCCCTTTACGTGTACGAATACAGCCAGGCCTTACCCCTTTTTCCCCGAGAATTCAGCCAGCCGGCATAAAGGGCCCTAAAACGACAGTTGTATGAGAAACTGTATTATTATTTATAATATACTCTACTTTTTATTCCACTTTTGCCTCTTATCTATTATCTCCCCCCTTTTTCTCTTATATTAAATTCGCTGATGCTATTTATGTCTTGTGAAAATCGGCATCATTACAAGGTATGATAGACAATGGTTTTAATATCAGCGAATCGAGATGTGTGTGTGTGTGTGTGTATGTGTGCGTATATGAGCAAAATTTAGTCGAACGATTTCTCCCAGACAAATTATGCGATTTTGGTTTTTTTATACTCATTGGATAGGTTTCCGCCTACCTCAGCCCTGATTAGATTTTGACCATAATCGACCCGGCCATTTCATAGTTATTACCAAATGAATTGTTTGTATGGCTGCGTCGTGAGAACGATTGAAGATACGAAGAAAGCTATTCGATCAAATTTGCTCCACACACAAAAATACATATTTAATGTTATATAACTTTTTTGGCTGCCACCGATAGTTTGTTATTAACAAATTCAATTGTTTAGATCACTATATCGCAAGAACGGCTAGAGATACTCAACAATGTGTCAAATGAAAGTCGTTGCACACATAAAAATGCACATTTGGTGTCATATCCTTTTTTTTGCCAATACCCATAGTTAATTGTTATTAACAAATTGAATGGTTCTCTCACTCTATCACGACAATAACCAAAGATACGAAATCAGTTGTTCGATGAAAGTTGTTCCACAGGTAAAAGTACACATTTGATTTGTTATGACTTTTGATCCTAACACTCATAGGTTTTCACAACTTGAATTATTTATCTAACTCTGTCGCAAGAACGGACATATTTTTTTAAAAATCTCTTCATATGCATCTCAAGTCTCAGGTGATGGTAACTCGAATGCCAAAAGGTTCAGATTACCAAAAATTGAACCTCCATAGTTTTCTCCTGAGTTAAAAGACTGGTTGCAATTTCGGAGTTTATATCAGGGGATTCACACAGACCTGACCATCTCTAAGTCACAAAAGTTTAGCTATCTCATAGCAGCTATGGCAAAATGTTCAAGAGCAAGTGAGCTGGCCAATAGTTTGCCACCCAATGCCGAAATTTATAATGAAGCTATCACAGCATTCGAAAATCGTTTCGGTCAAAAAGAGCTTCTCGTAGAGATGTACATTCGAGAGTTACTAAAGCTCCTACTAAACAATGCTATCCACAAAGATAAAAATAGACCATTGGGAAGCACCTATGACCAAGTGAAAACGCAGTTGAGGGCATTAGGAGTCATTAGGAGTAACAACAGATATGCGTGCGGCCAGGTTGTACCCCTTGGCCGTATCTTCCATGTCAGAAGAACTTTTGATAGCCTGGCAATGTCATTCAGCGCCATTGAAGATTGCAGATGCGCAACAACGTCTGGAAAAGTTCATGGATTTCTTGGAGGAAGAAGTATTGGCCGAACAACGAATTACTATGGCAAAAGGGGGTTTTGAAATCAATACTTCAAACTCCAAAGAATGCTCAGACAATAAAGAAAAATTGAAAAAAAAGACGAAGACTGGCACAGGTCATATATCAACTGTAGCAGGTCTACTAAATACAAGAGATCCGGCAAGTACCGTTTGTATATTTTGTAAAGACAGCCATTGCTGTCCCACCTGGGAAAAAGCAAAAAAAACTGACATTATCAGGGCGAACAGAAATCGCAAAAGGAAAAGAATGCATGTTTTACTGTTTAAAAACCGGGCATTCCTGTAAATTCTATAGATATAAAGAAAAATGTCCCTGGTGTGGCAAGAAACACGTCCTATTGATGTGCAGGGAGGTGATGAATGGGCCAACGACTGATGATCACTCTCTACCAAAAGCAAACGAGCTTAGTCTAGCCAGTCTTTCATCGGGAGTGCAGGTATTCCTTCAAACGTTAAAGGTCAGGCTGGTTCATAGAGGTCAAGAGATGGTGGGGAGGGCGGTCATTGATTCGGGTTCACATTGGTCATACATATCAGACAGTGGTTGAAGTTCTGGGTTATCCGGTGTTAGAACATCGTACATCGATTCACTCCTTGTTTAGCGTTCATCTAACACAACCTCAAGACCACAGCGTTTACACAATACCCTTGAGAAGCATTGATGACTTCTACGCCTTTAATTTCGCAGCCTGTAACCAAGAGACAATTTGCCAAACCATACCAAGAGTTAACAAGGGCCCGTGAATTAGCGAGCTAGATGCCAGAAATATCCGTTTGACTGATGTGGGATGAGGCGAGCAACCGATTGATCTACTTATTGAAGCAGATGTCGCAGCCAAATTGTACACTGGTGAGATCATCCATCTGGACTGTGGGGTCACAGCTATGGGTACCTATCTGGGTTCGCCACTGATGGGCGAAAGTCCTTCGTATGTTGGCCCTAGTGACGTAGTTCAAGCAACGTTCGCGACGTTCACTCAAGAGGTTGATGTATCCACCTTGTGGGGTTTGGATACGTTGGGCATCAGGGACCCTGTGGAGAAGAAATCCGAGGCCATCCGGCAAAAGGAAGTTCTAGATCATTTACTCCAGACGACAAGCGTAAACTCAGAGGGTCGTTTTGAAGTGGTCCTTCCCTGGAAGGAGAACCATCCTCCTCTAGTGGATAATCGATCAAGTGCTAAACGTAGGTTGATGAAAACTCTGGCCACTCTTGCGAATCGTGGCTTAAGGGAGGAATATCAACGTGTATTTGATGACTGGCTGCAAGAGGGTTATATTGAGCAGGTGCCCGATGGAGAATCGTCCAATGATGGATCGCCCTGTAGTGAAAGAAGGTAGTTCAACAAGGATTCGATCAGTTTTTGATGTTTCGGACCGTGGAAAAAGGGGACCCTCACTCAACGACTGCCTGGAGACTGGACCCAATCTAATCGAACTCATTCCTAGTCTGCTGATAAGATTTCGGGAGAAAAGGGTGGGAGTTATCGCAGACATTCTAAAAGCCTTTTTCAAATCAGCATATCCCCTAAAGATCGAGACCATTTGAAATTTTTGTAGTTCAGAGATGCTGATCCAAGAAGACCCGTCATTTACAGACACAAACGAGTTGTTTTTGGAATCTCGAGTAGCCCATTTCTTTTGGGTGCTACTATTAATCTGCTAATAGATACGGCTCTCAGAAAGGTTCAATCAGAAGGAGGATCCTACTAAAACTGAAACAATCCTTTTATGTTGACAATTGTGTTACAAGTGTTAACACATATGAGGAAGCCCAGGAGTTTCAGCAAATCAGTATCAAGGCGATGCAGGTCGGTGGACATGACTTACGGGCTTGGGAGCAGTCAAGCATGAAAGGAACGAAGTCGGAGTTCTTCGTTCTAAGGTGGCGTTGGCATCACCAATATGACACTCTGTCGCTAGTGAACCCCTTGGTAAACAAAGATAAGTCGCCGATCATCACTAAGAGAACCATACTCTCATTCACCCAGCAGTTATTCGACCCCTTGGGAGTAATATGTCCAGGAACCATTTGTCCGAAAATCCTTTTGCAGCAGATGTGGGCCAAGAATCTCGACTGGGACGTTCAGGTCGGTGAGCACAGGCGTAATGCTTTTGGCCTATGGATGGATCAGCTCTCTCAGATTGACATGATCAGTATTCCACGTTGGGTTTTCGGAAACAAGGGAGAACCTTCCCTGGTTTTCTTGCATGCTTTTTTGGATGCCAGTAGCGTAGCTTACGCAGCTGTCATATTTGCTAGATTGGAGTATAGTGATCATATTGAGTTAAAATTTGTCTGTGCTAAATCGAGAGTTTCGCCTAAAGGCCCTACGATTCCTCGACTGGAGCTGCTGGCAGCCACGGTGGGAGCGAGACTGATGCACTCAGTCCTCAGTGCATTACCTGGTACTTCTCTTAAGCTACACTTCTGGACGGATTCTAGTACAGTCTTGACATGGATCCAAAGCAACAAACAGTGGGCTACATTTGTGTGGAACCGCATCCAGGAGATTCGTCACCTATCAAACCTCGCAGACTGGCCACATATACCAGCTTCTCACCCAGCAGATTTACCATCAAGGGGGTGTTCAGCCAAGCAGTTAGTGGAGGCCGATTGGCATCGCGGTCCGGAGTGGTTGAAGCAGTCTCCCGAGAACTGGTGTGGTAAATGAGCCTGAGGTCAATATGGAATTGAAGAAAACCACACGGAAAACTCCTCTTGTATCAACGATGACAGCCCTGGTAGCCGAATCAAGTCAGCCCCGACCTGACTCAAAGTATTCGAAGCAGCCTTGGTACGTGAGGAAGAACTTTTCAAGGTACCCACAGATCATCCACCTTGTCGCCTGGCTGCTTCGGTTCACTAATAACTGTCCCAAATCCCGAGTCAGGAATTGACGATCATTGAATTCATCAGAAATAGAAGCCGCAGAAAATACCGTCTTCGAGATTATTCAGTTGGAGAGTTTCGAGGGAGAAAAAGGCCCTCGTTTGTGTGCTATGTCAGTTTGCAAGGACGAGGAAGGTGTCTTACGGCTAAAAACCCCGGTGACCCATCGAGACGATTCGCTAAGTTTCCGATGCCCTGCCATTTTGGATCGTCAATATCTCTCGGTGAGTAAGCTGACTGAGCATTGTCACTTAGCCTTGAATCGACACAACATTGAGTAAATTGAGGGAGCGGGTCTGGATATTATCTGGCCGACGAGCTGTACAGCGAGTTGTATGAAAGTGTACCAGATGTAAAAGATACGCAGCCAAACGATTTCAGTCAATACCCATTCCACTTCCAGAGAATCGAGTCAGAGACGCGAACGCTTTTGAGGGTTCTGGTGTGAATTTAGCAAAACCTCCGTTCCTCAGAGATGGAAGGAAGAGTTGTGTTGTTCTGTTGACCTGCCCAGTGTACCGAGGAGTACACCTGGAGCTAGTATCTTCGCTCTCTACGGATGTTTTTCACGTGAAACTTCTTATGGGAGGGTATTGAACTTCGGATCGGCAACCGTTTCTGTGACGGAAGTAGGTGGTTGGGGTAACACGTAGTGTCGAGATAGTGAAGGCCGTGACTCGCTTGCCTTAGGTACCTGTAGTTAAAAGTACAATGTTTTGGCAGCGGGACGATCGCTGAACACAGCTGTTGGAGCTCCAGGAAGTTAGCCCCTGCTTATTAAAAATTTATTATTACGACCATCAGAATTCATTGATAGGCGAATAATAGACAATGATTGATTACCAAAGCAATTTGATGGACTAAATTTTTTTAAAATTAATTTTCAAAAAATTGGCTCAAAAGATAGCCTCCCTTTCTTTTAGAATTTAATGATAGAAACTTCTACATGGGCTCATTCTAGGCAGAATCATTTCATAGAAATTGATAGACACTTGGCCGAAGTCTATTAATTGGATGAACTAACGTAAAGTAAGAAAAACCTAATGAGGATCATGACGCTGCAGCGGCGAGTCGAATCAGAGCGGCAGGGAAGAGGGACGGGGTGATCTCCCATCGCTGGCCACAAAGAGGATAGACTAAAGTAGAGCTAGAAGCTTAGATCTCCGGGATTGCTTGACGCCACATGAGTGACAATACCGACGCTAGTTATCACCCCGTGTGAGGCAGGGCGCCACTGACACTTGGGAAGACCCTCAGGCTGAGCGAGAAGCCGAAATATCGCCTGTCCGGGTATTCCATAGTCGGTAATATAGTACTCCCATCTCTCCCATCAAAGCGAAAAGTCAAATTATTATTTCAGCTACTCCCTATGAAGTTTCACTTCGGTCGCGTGTCTTCATGACACACCGTATTTTTTTGGAAGCTCTTAGATGTTTCATAGCGCGAAGAGGACGTCCTGCCATTGTGTACAGTGACAACGGGACCAATTTTGTGGGGGCATATGATGTATTGAGGCAGCTCGATTGGAAAAGAATTAAAGCCTATAGCTTATTGTCACGCATTGATTGGAGATTCAACCCACCCTCAGCAGCTTGGTGCGGGGGCTGGTGAGAACAGTGAAGCATCTTCTGAAGAGAACTTTGGGAAGGGCGTCCCTTGCTTACGAAGAGTTATATACTGTCCTCTATGATACACGTATGTTCCTCAGAGATCTTCCGGATTATGGCGTACCTGATATTGACAACATGGATGCGAAGTCTCTGAATGCCAGGGCAAAATACCAACAACGTGTTATATCCAAAATTTTCTTTAATTATTTTTACTACTATTATTGTCGTTTTTAGAATGAATTCTTTAGGAGGAGAGAAATTCCCCCTTTCGTTTATATACTATTTATTTCAATATAACAATCCAAAATTTCTCGAGACTTACCTTTAATTTCGATTGGAGAAAAAGGAACCAGCAAGTCTCGTAATCGATCTTCGATATTTTCTATTTGTGAATTTTATACGATGTATACTTTCATTAATTGATTTAGGAAACTCTACGGGGATTTTTCGGAAGGAATTTAGGAGTAATGATTTGGATTTGGAAACAGACGATAATTGAGAGTAAGAGAGAAATACTCAGATTACACTTACGTTACCTTGTTTTGCGTGTATATTTTCTAGTTGCTTGGTTTTACAGCTGATTACAGACAGTCGTCAAGAATGGTCAGATTTCTATAGCCAAGGTCAATTGATGTACAGATTCCTCGATTTGTATATCTTTACTGCGTTTTTATTAGCGGTGTCGATATTTATCTTCTTCCGTTTTCCCACTTTCAAGAATGTTCGTTATGAGAAACTAAAAACCGACTTCACCCAAAAATGTCTACTTCTTTTACTGCGGCCCGGAGATTATATCGATTTAAGACTATAGTTTGCCCAAATTAGTTCGTATCCCTACTTCAGGAGGGATTTTCCGATTTTCGTCAAAAATTATCCATTCGATGAGTTTCACTACGGCTCGAAATTAATAGATCGTTTCACTCTAGGAATGTTAATTCTCCGCAGGATGACTATGATGGTGTAAGTCCCGAATTTAAGCAACCGGGGTTCTCGTTCGGTTGGTGATTAGAGTCTAACTTTATGAAACCAATTGGGGCTTGAATGTCCCAAGAAAATCGTGAATTTGGAGTGGTGTTTACGCCTTGCTGGTCACTGTTGCCAGGCGTTTTGGCCTTCGTTCGGCTCGAAAATTGCTGAGTTTCAAATTGCTCGACCTTTGGAACTGAAAGCAATTTTTGTGCGTTGCGAATTTTTGCTCACCGAAAATCGCTGCTGAAGCGGTGAGCTAAGTTGAGCAATTCTTTTTCTTACTTAAATATTATTTCTAAATAACATACTTGATTTTTGATTATTCGAAAATATAATCTATACGCGGATATATATGATTGAAAATAGCGAAGAAATAGGTCTGGACATAACAACCCCCTTTCAAAAAGAAGAGAGGGTTCTGTCCTTTTTTTTTGAGATTCAATTCTCTATACTCTTTCTTATGCTAATTTCCTAGAAGGGTGTTTTAGGATTAAAGAGGGTATGTACCCTTTTTAGTAATATATCTATTATTGTATTGTTCCCCACATGACGGCACATATGCAATAATGCACATGCGCTCACACATGCATATACACACATACACATCTGCATACTCATATGCATATACATACACACATATATATGCACTAGACCGACTCAGTTTTTTTTTCGTCAAACCAGGCTTAAACTGATGTACTAGGTGTACAAAGAAACCGTGCAAAAGAAAAACTTAATCAGATTTTTTTATAAGGTCCCGCCAAATTTTTGAAATTTGCATTGAAAAAAACACGAAAGTTTTGCGTTTTTGCTTCCGAATGGAAGCATTGCAATCGGTCAATTTTGACTTTTGCTAATTATGCTTGTAAACGATATATAATGGTGTGAAACGTAAAAATACGAAGTTTGAACATAGTGTCTGTATGTATAATTTTTTTTCAAAAATCGTCACTTACAAAATTTAACATAAAAAGGACTAAATTTTGAGAATAAAATCTGAAAAAATTGGCAGTTATTGGTATTGAAAGCATCTACCTGTGAGCGCAAGTTCATTGCAATCGGCCGGTAAGTTTCTCAGAAATGGCTGTTTTCATTTTTTCCTCCAATGGTTCATATTTCAGAAAATAATGAATATTTTTTTAAAAAATTCTTTTCAAAATGTAAATCTCAACTAGATCTAGGGAATGGTGAAAGACCCTCTAGTACGTTCCTCACAAGAAATTGGAGATATTTCAATTTTTCTGTTTTTTCTGCTTTCTGCCTTTGTACGCGCTCTAGCGTCCCCAAAAATTCATATAAAAACTTAAAATTTGAAACGAAGATTCCTTTTGTTATAGTGAAGAACCCTGTTAAACAGCGATTTTATCGTATGATTAGTTTTCCAGATTTTAATTTTTTCGTTTCCACGGTTTTTGTTTCATTTCTCGATAATTATTCAACCGATTTTGTTTTTTTTTTTCAAAATGTGTGTCTTAACGAGATCTATAATATGGTTGCAAAACATTCAGTCAATTAGTTTGGGTACAATGAGATATTCCAATTTTTTAACTTTTGATTTTGGTTTTACTTTTTGTGTTTGTACGCACGCTAGCGTCCGCAAAACTTGAGATGAGAACTTCAAATTTGGAACAAAGGTTCCTTTTATTGTGGTGAAGAACCCTATTGAATGGTGATTTGATCGGATCATTAGTTTTTTAGATATGGATTTTTTCATTCTCACGGTTTTTATTTTATTTCTCGATATCTATTCAATCGATTTTGTTGTTTTTTTTTCAAAATGTATGCCTTAACGAGATCCATAATATGATTGCAAAACATTCAGTCACTTAGTTGGGGTACAATGAGATATTCCTATTTTTTAGCTTTTGACTTTGGTTTTACTTTTTGTGTTTGTTCGCACTCTAGCGTCCGCGAAAATTGAGATAAGAACTTGTGTTTTGGAACAAAGGTTCCTTTTGTTGTGGTGACGAACCCGATTGAATGGCGATTTAATCGCATCATTAGTTTTCTAGATTTTAATTTTTTCGTATTCACGGTTTTTATTTTATTTCTCGATAATTATTCAATCGATTTTGTTGTTTTTTTTCCAGAATGTGTGCCTTAACGAGATCTATGATATTGTTGAAAAGCATTGAGTCAATTAGGTTGGGTAATATAAGATATTTCTGTTTTATAACTTTTGACTTTGGTTTTACTTTCTGGTTTTGTTCGCACTCTAGCAACCGCAAAAATTGGGATAAAAACTTGAAATTTGGAACAGAGGTTCCTTTTATTATGGTGAAGAACCCTATTGAATAGCGATTCAATCGCATCATTAATTCTATAGATTTCAATTTTTTCATTTTTACGGTTGTTTCATTACTTCAATCCTCGATAAGTATTCATCCCTTTTTTTCCAAAATGTGAGCTTTAACGTGATCTATGAACTGGTCGAATAACATTGAGTCAATTACTTTGGGTAATATGGGCCATTCCTGTTTTTTATTCCGTTCGCCTGGAACATTTCTATTTTGTGTGCAATAGGACCATTCGGAAACCACCAATGAATTTGGGGGAAATAAAAAAAAACGGTGAGATATTTGACACAGGCGAAGGGGGGAGCCGAGGACCGCCTGTTTGTTTTTATTTTTTATTTAGTTATTTATTTTTTTTGTGGAGACCATTTTTAGGTGAGTGACTGTTTGCATTATTTATTGTGATATATATAGCTAACGTTTGTTCTGTTCAATTCTTGTAGAGTAAAATCGATTGAATTGCTCGTCAAATGAATTTTCGTGTCACACGCTTCGTTAAGTTCGACGTAGGTAGAATGGTGAACGTATAGGTTCTGTTTTGTTGACCTGAGGTTAGGGCTGTCCAGTTGAAGTTTCTGTAGTGGTTAACACTAATACTTCGGCTGGTGCTTGGAGTGCGTGACTTGGTGTGTTAACCATGGCGATCTCGGGAGTCCTCCTCTGGTGGCGCAATTTCTTGAGTGACGAACAGCAGCGGAAAATTAAACATGGGTTCAAGCCTTTCCTATAGGCCATCATTGTGAGCAGGCTGAGTATGATGCCCAGTCCGCCAGTGATGCCGAAGCTCGCCATAGTCAGAAGTTTGTGTCGTGACTGCTCTTGGTGGTGTAAGCCGATGTTTCTTGAAGTGTCAATGGTTTCTTGCGTTTTCTTATCGAACAGGTCAGTCTTATTTTCGTGTGGGAGTATCTCTTGTGTGGCTTGGAACAAGGAACCTGGTGCTTTGGGCTGTTCCCAAAGTATTGGGGCTAATCTTGTTATATTTAACGTTGTAGGTATGCCATGGATCATTGGAAGTTCGGACTGCACGACGTTAGTGGTTTCCGGCCGTACTCCTGAATTCTCCGCAGTACAGTTTGGATGCACTACCAGGATGCCGGTCCCGTTTATGGTCTGTAGTGGTGATGGTTGGTCGTTACAAATTATTTCTATAGACTCTGGTTCCATTGTAGAGTAGATCCAACCGTCTGCAGTAGTTAGTCTTGTCCACGATGTTTCTAGGTTAGTTGTGAGCCTTATATCGCAGTTCCTATAGAGATCATCTTTCGCTTGAAATTCATTATTCATAAGTAATTGATACTCGCAAGTTGTTTGGCTGTTGGTTTTTCGTAAGGGTACCCCCTTTTGGCATGCTAAACACGTTTCTAGTGTCACCCATTCGCCTAGGAAGTATTGGTTTAGTAGGCTGTACCTGGATGTTAATCTTGATACCATAATGTAGTCTGTCCTTGGGCTGATGTGAGTGGCTGTTTTCCGTGACTTTGGGAGCATCTGGGGAATTTCGCAGGGTATCATCTTATATAACTCGAATGATTCTCTTGATATTAATGGTATTTTGAGTGTGACCAAGAATCTCCCTTGATGTTAGGCAGTCTCGGTGTTGCTTATCTGTGACAGGGTAGCGAGGTCCAGCTTGTTCCTTTGGATAGGGAATAAATCATTCGGGTTTACTTTTTCTATTTCATTCAGTGCCATGATTGGCTGTTCTTAGGAGAGCAGATACGGACTGATTTTTCCATGTTTCGAATCTTCGATGGCGTGGTCTATTTTGTTGGTATTATCCAAATATTTACGAGCCGCGTATTCGACATTTATCCCCATATGGTCGAGCCTTTCCATATTCTTTAGGCGTGCAATAGTATTTTGAGTTTTTTCCATACTCATACTCAGGCTCTCTAGGCCATGTTCCATTCCCTTGATGTTTTGGTGATCCTTCAACTGAGATTCCTTTCTTTTGTTAATTTCTGCTTGGATTATATGGGTAGAGTTTTCTATTAGGTGTGTGCTTTGACTTTAGTCTTGGTAGAGGCGATCGATTTCTTTCTTGATATGTTCCTGGTCATTGTATTCCATGCTGCCAAACAGTTTGCGTGGAATTGTGCCTATGTTTCCCAACAGTGGGGCTCTGGGTTTGCGTTTTAATATACTCGATTCAATATTAAGGTGTTCTAGGATATATTTGAGATGATTTTTCATACCAGTTAATTCTTGGTTTATGTCTTCGAGGAGATCCATTCGGATTGCTGAATTGTTCAGTACACGTTTGGTTGTTCTGTCTAGCTGTTTGCAGCCCGGGGAGGCCGGTGTTCAGTACTCCTTGTACGTCTAAGGTGATCATTAACTTCCGCGATTTGCTTATGAGTCGGATTTCGTCGATTTTTTCGTAATATAGACCAGGATTATGTGTTAAGGGGTGTATTCGGTCCGTTGGCGTCAATCCTTGGCTTAGTTGAAGGAGCATGGTTAGAATGGTTCCCCACAAAACCTTCATCTTGAGGATATTCTTGTTTCTGCTATTACATTAACGATGTGGGTTATCTTTTGGTTTTGAGGATAAATTGAGGGAAGGTAGTTAGTATCTGCGGGCTGCGATATAGAGGAAAGGTGCGTACGGGGGTTTATCTGTTGGATCGTAATACTTTAACAATTTGGTTTTCTGTCCCATTTTCTTAGAAGGGTGGTAAATTTTAGAACCAATTTTCGCGAGTGTATCTGCCTGTTCGTTTCCATATACACCGTGGTGTCCTGGTACGTACTCGAACTATACGTCTAATTGGTGAATTAGTTGTTTTAGGTCCCGCAGTAACTCCTGGTTTGCGACCGGTTTGCTTTTTGCGTTTAACCATCCATTGGTTTCCCATTTTTCCATATATTCGGTTACGCAGTTGATCAAGTATTCCGAGTCCGAGATGATCTTCACTTTCGAAATCTTGTGCTGTAGGCAGATCTCACAGGCTTCTCTAGCTGCTAAGATTTCTGCTACTATATTCGTTACCTTTTCTTGATGGGAAGTCTTTGCTGTGTTGAGGGGATGTTGATTTCCGAACCATACACCTATTCCAGCTACGGCATCTTTTTCTCCGTTCTTAGAACAAGAGCCATCAACGTAGATGTTTATCCTTTCATTATCCTTTGGTTGTACTCACATTTCCTCTCTCTTCCTCTAGATAAAGAGGCGCATGGTAATCCGAGTTTCAATAGGGGGAAAGTTATCAAAGTTTAACTATATCTTATTAGTCGTCTGCACAGATTTTTAGTTTGTTCGGATGTTTTTGGAACCTTTTTCCTTTCTCTGTTTCTAGGATTACATTTCCTCTTTCGGTGATGTCGATGATTTCGTAAGGGCCAGTGAAGTGGTTGTCCAGTGTACCTTATCGGAGCTCCTTTTTAACGTAGACAAAGCCCCCTTTCTGAAGTTTGATAGGTTTGGCATTCTCGTCATAATATTCTTTCGATTTATGTATGGCAACTATCAGCTTTTGGACTGCTATTGTTCGAACTCTCTCCATTTTTCGTGCCATGTCAACGAGGTAATCACCATAGGTCTCGATTTGGGATGCGTCAGTAATGTTTGTTGGTAATCGAGCCCTTTTTCCGAATGTTCGAAAGGTGTAACGTGTCCCAATCCTGCATTTCATCAGTATAGGCTCGCAGGTATTCTGCCAGGGTGTGGTGACTTTGCTCTAGGGCGCCGTTGGTCTGCGGGAGGATACGAATATTCCCATTTTTAGTGCGTGGCATTGGACCCACTGTATCGATGGATATTTTCTCGAAGCATTCAGACGGGGTCTCAGTGATGAGCATCGGTTGTTGTGTTGTTATTTTTAGCTCCTTTTTTAATGCACAAATTTTACATCTGGCCACGAATTTTTCCACGTCTTCCTCAAGGCCAGGCCAATAGAAACGTTCCCTGATCCTTTTAAACGTATTGACGATGCCCTTGTGACCTGCTGGTAGGCTTTCGTGACATTCCCTAATGATTTCCTCTTAACATTTTAGGGGGCATTCTTATGTCTCCATGACATAGAGTGATCTGTGTAGGGCCCCCTTGGAATTCTCCTTCTAGGTAGTAACGCAGGTCGGTGTAATGGTCAATTTCTTCTCCTTTGTTTAGCATTTTTAGTTCCGTGATTTCATATTTTTCCAGGGCTTCTCTTAAATTTTGGAGACAGAGTCTCAGTGTCTTTGGTTTCACTTTGTCGAAGTGGTGTTCTTTTGCGACCATAGTGAATATTTGGAACTTGCCGTGATGAGTTACCATGACTTGTCCCGGTTGCGATTTGAGTTCGCGCAAGTTTCCCAAATCGATCATCTTTAGGTCTATCAACAGCTGGGTGTTTGGTTTGCTAACTTCACAGTCTGCTGCTATGAAGTGAGCTATATGCCCCCTGGTGAAGGTGATTCCATCTCGTGTCTCTTGCAGGTTAATGTGTGAGTCCCAATGACCGGTTGGTGGATTTAGATTTATTCCCTCTTGCATGTTCCGTTGGGAGGATTCGTCATCCTCGGTGAAGTCACAACTGGCATCAGTGAGTTGAAAACTGTGATCGGTCAACTCCGTTGCTGGTAGAACTTTGGTTTGATTTGGGATAATTGACACTGACTCTTCTGGCTTCTGAGGTGCGTCTAGGTCAGACATTTCAGTGGGTGGCAGATTGGTGTAAAGGGGTGAGAATCCAGCCAATGGCGGTGGTTTAGCTTTCGGTGTTGGGCACAGGGATCGACGTGTAGTGTCCCCTTGTGTAATTATAGACCTTCGTGGTAGGGTGTTGTTGTTTTGTGGTGGTGAACTTGGTGGTATTTCTTGTTCTTCAATGTCTGAGATCGATGATTTGGTCGTCAATGAGGATGATTTGTCATGCAGCCGCCGTAGCCTCTCTTCTAGATCTGCATTAGTCTCTTCTGATTGATCGAATAGTTTCGATTCGTGATAGTATGGAACGAAGTTGTCCCAGGCCGTTGTCTCATATAGATTTTCTTTCGTGGATTCTGTGTATGTGTCTGAATCTAGTACTTCCTTCCCCCTTTCCCTTAGGGAGGCCAAGTATTGATTAAATTTCTGCACACTCTCTAGTGTAGGACCTTTTGTTAATGGTGGACCGATCTCTTGTATTTCCTCTAGAAGGTCATCATCTTCTTCTTCATTTGTTGGGTTAGCTTCGACTATTGCGCAAATGTCCATTTCTTGAGGAGGTTCTTCCGTTATGAAGACGTCATCTTCTTCCTCGTTTGTCTCGATTGATGGGGAGACCCTCCAATGAAGTGTTGTTTCTGGGTGGTACCCCCTTATCCAGTAACGGGTCATCGGGGGGGCATTAAGGTGCTGTTAAAATCTGGTTCGTTTCTCATGATTGGTACAGTTTCTTGGAGCGGTACGTGTAAGGTGTGAAGATTGTGTTCAGGCTGAACAGGCGCGCTTGTCACGATTTTTTGTTTATGTAAAGACGTGTTGATCGGTACGAGATTGGTTCTCTTTTTCCATAATTTATTTCTGAGGTTTTCCTATAGCGGACCCGTTGGCCTAACGTGTTGCCTGATCCCGATGGTTGAAGGGCTTCGGAATCGCTCTGTTTTTTTTTTTCTACTCTTGCTCTATTCGTATTCACCCACTGTTAGGCATTACTTCATGGGCAATACTACGGATCAGAGTACCCACCCATTGCGGCTGGGGCCGACTTCGCCATTTCAGCCCATCGTATTTCTAATCACAGGGTAAACCTCCAGAAACCCCTGTGATACGACGGCGGGCGTCTACGATGGAACCCTCCCCCCCCCCCCCCCCCGCGCGGCGGGTCGCGTTCGGTCCCGGCTCACGGTCTCACTTCATGGATACCGCCGCTAGCACACACGGAATGTGCCTGCCATCGGTCGGAGTCCGTGAGAAAATATTTTTGCAGAACAAATATTTGCAGTGAGCGGGAATCGAACGCGGGACCTTTAGAATAGTAGGCAGACACTCTACCCACTACGCCAAAGCCCCGTCCGGAATCGCTCTGTAACCGTACCCTTTTGGGTATGGGCTTTCGTGCAGTTTGTTGTGGGTTCCTTATTGGTTTTAGGATAGACTTCGTTTGTTTCTAACTTCCCGATTATTCGGGAAGTTACTGTAATGACCCCAAAATCGATCTTTTTCCTTTCATCCTGTGACTGGTGTTTTAAGTATACCAAAATGATGCCCAACAAATTTTGAATCGATGTCTGTGTGTGTGTGTGTTTTTTTTCCTCCGTCCCTCTCATTTGTACGCCCCCGGTACCCGCCGTGTAAGCATTTCTTCAGGGGGCGTACCGGACACCCACCCATGCGGCTGGGGCCGACTTTCGCCGTTTTTAGGCCATCGTATTTCTAAACACAGGGTAAACCTCCAGAAACCCCTGTGCTACGATGGCCGACGCCTATGATGGAACCCCCCCCCCCCCCGTCGAGTTAGGTTCCCGCTCGGCCGGGCGGTCTCATTTTATGGGTACACGGATAGCACACGGAAGTTCCTGCATCGGTCGGAATCCATGAGAAAATATTTTGAAAAAATATTCTCCGGCGGCCGGGCGCGAAGCTAGGACCTTCGCAGTAGTAGGCAGATACTCTACCACTACGCCAAAGCCCCGACACATATAAACGATGAACACAGCGCTGTCATGAAGGTCTCAATCGAAACCTTTCCGTTCAGAATATACTTGATGAATGAATATATCGACAATTGCGGGAAGGATGTCAAAGAGCGGGATAATTAGGAACGTGCAGAGGTAGAGAGGGTAACTAGGCGGACGAATTTCAGTTAAATGTTTTTATGCGGCTTAAAAATCAAACTAAATCGATCGCGTGCACTAATTATTAGGTTCCATTATTGATATCACTGTTGAGTTTGCTCATCACCATGGTTGCATGCTTATGCTGTGCTGAAATACCAAATCGAGAAGTTTTGTTTGTGCCCCGTATGGGGCACACACATTTGCGCACCACTATTTAATGTCATATAACTTTTTTGGCTGCCACCGATGTATTACTGGAACATCTGAGCCAGTTCAAGGCTGGTGAAAGAGTGACCACTGTGAATGGCGCTGCATAGATGAATGGTTTGATTTCCCCTAAGGCAAATCTAATTCTGAACTCGAATATCTGGTTTCTGCATCTTTGAGAGTTCTGGATGCATCCAAGATCGCGTGTTCGTCTCCCTCTTCGTCCTTTTGACTCAGGATAGCGCCAAGTCTGTTTTCTGAAGCTGAAGCGGTTACAACAAACGGTTGATGGAGGTCGGGGTGATACAGAGTAGAGTCTTCTTTGATACTCGTTTTTAGGCGTTCGAAAGCTCCTTGTTCTTGCTCCTTCCATAAATATTTTGTGTTTTTCTCTAACAAATTTGTTAGAGGTTGTGCCCCTTCTGAATAATTTTCCACAAATCTGCGATAATAGTTCGTGAGCCCCAAGAATTTCCGTAAATGATGTGTATTTTTCGGGAGACATATGGATTAGCACTTCTATTTTCTTTGGGTCAGCACGGATTCCTTCTTCACTGATGATATCTCCCAGGTAACCAACTTGGGTTTGTAGAAAACGACATTTGTCGGGCTGTAGGGTAAGCCCATGTTCTTCGAGTCTTCTGAATAATCTCTCCACTCTCAAGAGGGTCTGGTCAATCGTGGAACCATAGATAACAGTGTCATCCAGGTATCCGAAGAGTTCCGCCCCCTTCAGGCCCATCATGACTTGGTTCATCATTCGCTGGAAAGTGGCTGGGGCGTTTTTGAGGCCAAAAGGCATACGAGCGTATTCATAATGCCCGTTAGGAGCCGTAAAAGTAGTTTTCTCACTGTCGTATTTATCCATTCCTATTTGGTGGAAGCCACTGGCTGGATGAAAAACGCAGAAGTATTTTGCTCCACTTAATTGTGATAGGATCCCGTTGATATCTGGGAGCGGGTATGAATCCTCTATGGATTTCTCATTCAAATCTCGGAAATCGATGACCATCCTCCATCTTTTACTGCCATTGGAATCGGCCTTTTTAGGCTCGATCCATAGGGAAGAATTATATGGTGATGTAGAATGTCTTACAATTTTTTGCTTTAGGAGGTCATTGATTCGCCTCTTGACTTCGTTGTGTTGTGTAAGGAATTTATATTGTTTCTTATGGACCGGTCTTTCATCGATAATACGGATTTTGCAATTAAAATTTTTGGCTTTTCTGAGTTGATCTCCTGGTACGTGGAACACGTTAGGGAAATTTCGTATTAGTTTGATTAATTTTTGTTTTTCGAAAGATTTTAATTCATCCAAACGCAGCACATCGAGGATTTTTGTGGTTCTGCCTTCTCCATTAACATCATGTTCTTCGATGTAATTACAGCTGACAATAGGGAGTTCTGGATTGACGGTATCGAATGATTGAATTTGTTGTGGTGGGATATTCAGTGTAATAGACTCGTTCGTGGTGTTAATGATTAGGATGGTGGCAACTTTTCCTCGTACCTTGACGATGGTTTCACCTAGATATAATCCTTGGGGTAGTGGTATCTTAGCCAAATATCCTTCTCCACGTTCGGGATTAGAGACGGTGATTGCTACTACCATTTTTACCCCAGGCGCTATAAGGACAGGCTCAGTTAGAGTGAGCCTTTTGTTCCAATAGAGCGGCTTGGCAAGCATCCTAGCGAGCGATATGTTTCGTTGCAGATATCGAACCTCTCTTGTATGAGGGATAGTATATCTAGGATACCTATCCCTTCGAATGGTAGATCATTATTGATTATGTGGAAAAGGTGTGCCTTCCCAGAAATATTTATTAACTTCCCGATCTTAGGGAAGTTATTGGTATGGGTCGGAAAATCGAAACTGGAAATTTCACTTGATTTACACGTTTCATGACCCCCAGAAACGTTTCCAACCATTTTGAGCGAGATGTTTATCTGCGTGCGTGTGTGTGCGGATGTGAGAAAAATTTTGTCGAACGAATCCTCCTAGACAAATTATGCGATTTGGGTTTTTTTTATATTTATTGGATAGGTTTCCGCCTAACTCAGCCCTGATTAGGTTTTGAACATAATCGACCCAGCGGCTCTATAGTTATTAACAAATGAATTGTTTATATCGCTGCATCGTGAGAACGACTAAAGATACGCAGAAAATTATCCAATCAAATTTGTTCGACACACAAAAATATCGCAAGAACGCATAGAGATATGAAAGAATATGTCAAATGGAAGTTGTTTCACAGGTAAAAATACACATTCAATACTTTATGGCTTTTTTCGCCAACACCCATAGTTAAGTGTTATTAACCAAATCGATTGTCTATATCCCTTGATCGCGAGAATAATTAGAGATACGGAATAAAGTGTTCAATGAATGTTGTTCCACATGTAAGAATACACATTTAATGTTTTATAACTTTTTTTGCTGACACTGATAGTTCATTATTATTAACAAATTCAATGGTTCAGATCACTCTATGCTAAGAACGGTTAGAGATACGAAAGAATGTGTTCGTTGGAAGTTGTCCCACATGTAAAAATGTCGCGGATCGCGTATTTTTTAAACCCAAGAAGAAAATCTGTATTGACGTATGCACGAAATGACGAGAAGAGAAAAATTCGCGAAAAGTCGTTCGAAGTCGTGTAATGACCCCAACAAATAAACAGAAATGCACAGATGAATCGAGCGTTGAGTTCTCAAACGCCAGAAAAATCTCTAATAAAATAGTTCAAAAATTAGGGAGCAACAGAACCTGATCAAAACTGAGGAATGTAAAAGGTCATAAATTTGACCGGTACGCGTGCATAGGCGACGCACAGATGGCCCGAGCGGGGCCCCCCTTCCCCGCTGGAAGTCGTAAAAGTGGAGCGCTCGGGCTACAGCGGCTGGCTCAAGCGAGGCCTCTTATCTGAAAACGTACAGTTTCGGATACACTTTTTTCTTCTTATGGTGAAATTACACGAAAATTAAACGAAGTGGGATTGCGATATCGTAGAATCGATGATTCCCACAACCATTAAAGTGGCATCTTTATGATCGGTTCGAAGAATTTCTCGATGCATGCACCAGTTTCACGTGATTTCGGCATGAACCGTTTGAAGCCCATAGCAACTCTGGATAAAAAGTAGGGTACGTTATCAGCCTTACACGTGCAAGGAAAACGTCTCCACTTTTTGAACTTCGCCCTAGGTTGAACCCCCACTCATTTTTCAACGACCTGCAACGTCAATAAAATGGACCACCGATCCCCGAAAAGCAGTCAGTTTTTACTCTTCCTAGTCATGAGGAATCATAACCGCCAGTACCAGATTTTTCCTAGTTGTGTGAAAACGCTGCAGCTCTGTTTGTTTGGGCGCCCCCCTTTGCCTGTTCAAATTACACTCTTGAGTATCTTGAAGACATCGAAATCACAGTCACTCAATATACCATTGAACGACTTTCTTCTTCAGTTTTGCACTGTTAAACGAATACAGAAGAATTAATTCCAGTAAATTTAACCGAGAAATACCCAATAAGTGCATTTTCCGAAATCTCCAACTACATCGAACGATCAACCGAAGTTCCATTTCTCTCGCTCACCCGTGGACCAGAGGACCATCTCTCTCGCTCACCCGTGGACCAGAGGACCTCCTGAGGAGACCAGCCACCAACTGAAACCGAGCGATCGCTACCCACCCATTCTTTTTCGATTACTACTGTAAGTCACACAAATTTGGTTACTCATTGTTGCTCCTTTTCGTTTCTATTTTTCTATTATTTCTACATTTCTACCGGTTTTATCTTGGTTTCTCTTCTTTTACAAATAAATAGTGTTTTAAAGTCAAAAAGCGAACGCGTGTGTTTCTTTCTCTATGATCTATAGTTCTATGACCCCTACGCTATAAACTATCTTACACTTTAGTGTTTTATCCCACACAATCCGATCCCTCTTTTTCCTTCAAAATCACTTAGTATTCGTGATTAGTTGCGGTCTGTTCGTTGCTGGGGTTCACCTTCCACCCGAGTTTTCTACACGATTTTCAGCGTTAGGACCGTAACAAAAATTTTGGCACCCGAACAGGGACTCGATTGTTATAAAACGGGACGATGGTTAAAACGCGTAGTAGCATGCAAGCCGGTAAATCGAGTAGCACCGGGGATATCGAGCAACCCGATGATGTAGAACGCATACCAGTGGAAGAAGTTGTGCGTAGCGACGGCGAGTTACATGAACGGCATCGCGAGTTTGAACAAATGAGTAGCGAAAATAATTCGGATATATCCCAAAGTGACGACGACATCGCTTTGCAAATACGGCAGTCATTATTACCACCAAAAATCTCTTCGAACATTTCTCATTCCGAGAACGCGGTCGCGGGAGCCGCGATGATTGACACGCCGTCGGGTGAAACACCCATTACAAGTTTGGGTGCTATTTCGAAAAAGAAAGGATCACAGTCAACTCACGATCCTCATTCCCTTCTAAACAATAAAATCTTTATAAAAAGACTTCGCAAAAATCAACAACTTCCGCGTGAATAATTGAAAATTTTTAAACAATTTATTGAACATAACGAAACAGCAATAGAACAAATCAAAAGTGCGGGCATTTTCGATGAGGTATTTTCACAAATACAACGAAACTTGTCACCAGATAAACAAGGAACTGGACTTGCAAGAAAATTTTATGAACAACAACCCGAAATTTTCTTCCAGCCTCGCAATTTACTGAAACTGCAACACCTTCAAAAGTTACTTGTAATACTAACGAAGCAACGAGTGTCCCGAATATTTACAGTTTGCGTAATAATTCAAACCCGACGCAGGAAAGAAATTTCGCTCAAAAAACAGAGAATATGACGTCATTTTTCCCCCAATATAGCGGTCCGATTTTGACAGATCCAATGAACGCAATGAAATCCGATCCATCCAATGTAAAAGCGCAGCCAGAATCATTTTTTCCATCCGGTTCAAATCGAATTTTTTACGCGTTAAATCAAGGGACCACTGTCACTCTCCAAGACGCACTATCCGCCATTCCTGAATTCAACGGGGACCCCCCCGCTTTCATAGATTTGCACAGGGATGTAATGAAGCCAAGAATATGCTTTGTAATGACGCGAAACACACCACAAATCCACACATGGAATCGAATCTAAGCAAATTGATCAGGAACAAATTGCATGGTCCCGCAAAAAACTCGATTCAAGGCAGACAATTTCCCTCAGTATATGAGCTGGTGAGTTTTTTGCAAAATTTATTCGCACCTATTGAATCTTTGGCCCAATTGCAAGGAAAACTCGGTCGTCTAATGCAAGGAAAAAACGAACCGGTTGTTGTATACGGTAATCGAGCCAACCAATTAACGGTGAGTATTTTCAATGCATATTCAAGAAACGCGGGTTCTCAGCGAACTTTCAGAAATGATACGGAACAAGCAGTAATTCGTTGTTTCATACGGGGACTGAGATATGGAATAAAAGTACACGTTCATAGGTGCCCCACTCTCGATGTAGCAATTCGCGAAGCAATTGAAGCAGAACAAGAGAAACAAGCGCGGGATACACTACACGGCAATATGACAAACAGTTATTGGCAAAATGCCCAGCAAGACGCGTTTCAAAAACCTAGGAGTCAATTCAGAAAACCAGAAAATTTACGAGTAAATTTTGCGAATATTGTCGAAAGCCTACACATACGGAAGAAAACTGCTGGCTCAAGCATGGCTACCCACAACCTATCATTTGCGAATTTTGCAAATTCAAAGGCAACTCAATTGATGAATGTCGTAAAAAGAAATGGCAAGACGCACGAAAACGTAACGGACGCGAGCCATCTAAGCAGCATTCGGGAACCGGGACTCGCCCCTCTACGTCCAGCGCTCGTATAGAGGAACAGGCGACGAATTGCGCTTCAGTAATGAGTCAACCGCGCGGAGAGATCGCCATTTCTTCAATATAAGTTACGCATCTAACACTCCTACAATCATTTTAAAGCGAGAAAACCACCAGACTGCGTTTTCTCTTATGATCGATACAGGTGCAGAAATAAACCTGATCAAACAAAACGTACTAACATCGAACGATGTAATCGACACATCCAAAGTTATCCGAATAAACGGAATAGCTTCCGCAGGATTGAACACCCTAGGTACTGTTTCAATCTCGATATTCGGATATGCCACAACGTTCCACGTAGTTGGAAATAATCTTGGAACCCAACAAGAGGGAATAATCGGTACGCCATTCCTAGCTTCGCAATCTGCAAAAATAAATTACCTTACGCGAACATTGCACTTGAAAAATAGGGATGTTACGTTCCATACAGAGGACATTATCATACTTCCACCACGGACAAAGAAGATGATATTTTTGACAGTTACCGATCATTCGCCAGCAACGGGGTATTTACCGAAATTACGACTAGGGGACAAAATATTCATTGGTGAAGCCTTAGTAACCAATTGCAATGGTAGAATATTCCTGAACGTGATCAATTCTGGAGAAATTCCCGCCGTTATTAATTGTAAACCGGTCACTTTAGAGCAATATGGCGAAATTACTAAAGACCAGATAGCTTATCGAATAGCGCATCTCACACCGACTTCCAACATCGATCGATTAAAAGACTTGGAGAAATTACTTCGTTTAGATCATCTGAATGAAGAAGAAAAGAGTGCGGTTCATTCTTTAATAGCAAACACTCAAGATGTTTTTCATATCCCAGGAGAAATATTAGGTTGTACGCACACAATGTCTCATAAGATTGAAACAACGGACCCTAAACCAATCAACACTAAACAATATCGATTTCCTATGATCCACAAAGAAGAAATACGGAAACAAGTGAGTGAAATGCTGGACAACGGAATAATTTCGGATTCGAAATCTCCTTATAACTCACGACTATGGATCGTTCCAAAGAAGACTGACTCGCAAGGCAACAAAAGATGGCGCCTTGTCATTGACTTTCGCACTCTAAATGAAAAAACGGTGGGTGATGCATATCCTCTACCACAAATCACCGAAATCCTTGATCAATTAGGAGGTGCCATATATTTTTCCGTTTTTGACCTCGCTTCAGGCTTCCATCAAATTCCTATGGAAGAATCGGAGAAACCAAAAACAGCTTTCTCCACCCCACACGGACACTATGAATATAACCGAATGCCTTTCGGGTTAAAGAACGCACCAGCGACATTTCAAAGACTTATGGATCAAACATTAACGGGTCTACAAGGTCAAGAAATGTTTGTTTATCTAGATGGCGTAGTAATTTACTCTAAATCGCTAACGGAGCATGAACGTAAATTTTTAAATCTCGTTGATCGATTACGCGGAGCCAACTTAAAACTACAGCCAGACAAATGCGAATTTTTAAAGCGCGAAGTTGCGTACTTAGGGCACATCATAAGCCAAGATGGCGTACGTCCAAATCCAGATAAAATTAAAGCGGTTCAAAACTTTCCTGTGCCGAAAAATCCCAAAAATATAAAAGAATTTCTCGGACTGGCTGGCTACTACCGTCGTTTTATAGAAGGATTCTCGAAAATTGCAATGCCACTGACGGCACTTTTGAAGAAAGACATAACCTTCCAGTGGGGATCCAAGCAACAAGAAGCTTTCAATCTTTTACGCGATCGTCTCATTTGTGAGCCAATATTGCAATACCCCAAATTTGAAAATTCGTTCATCGTGACTACAGATGCTTCCAACCACGCAATAGGTGCGATATTGAGTCAAGGTAAGATAGGAAAGGACCTACTCGTCTCGTACGCGTCACGCGTACTAAATGGAGCCGAACGGAACTATTCCACGATTGAAAAAGAACTTTTAGCTATCATTTTTGCTGTGCGCTACTTCCGACCATAGTTATACGGGCGAAAATTCACGCTTGTTACCGACCATAGACCATTGGTATGGCTACACAATGTGAAAGACCCGACGTCTAGACTTTTGCGATGGAGAATTAAACTCGAAGAATACGAATACAATATCATTTATAAACAAGGAAGTGCAAACGTGAACGCAGACGCTCTTTCCAGAAATCCGGTAGAAGAGAGCGTCAACGAAATAGACGTTTGTTTTGAAGAAATCAGTGATAACAATACGCGGAAAAATGATGCTGCAAACGTAACCATAAACGCGAAAACTATAAATGTGCTAACAAGAAGCATGACCAAGCCAGCAAATCAAAACTCCAAAGAAAGAGATGAAGCTCCACAGACAACCGAGTTGTCTACTCAACAGAGATAATTGAGACTAACACAGAAATACTCAGATTACACCTACGTTACCTTGTTTTGCGTGTATATTTTCTAGTTGCTTGGTTTTACAGCTGATTACAGATAGTCGTTAAGAATGGTCAGATTTCTATAGCCAAGGTCAATTGATGTACAGATTCCTCGATTTGTATATCTTTACTGCGTCTGTATTAGCGGTGTTGATATTTATCTTCTTCCGTTTTCACACTTTCAAGAATGTTCGTTATAAGAAACTAAAAACCGACTTCACCCAAAAATGTCTCCTTCTTTTATTGCGGCCCGCAGATTATATCGATTTAAGACTATAGTTTGTCCAAATTAGTTCGTATCCCTACTTCAGGAGGGATTTTCCGATTTTCGTCAAAAATTATCAATTCGATAAGTTTCACTACGGCTCGAATAGATCGTTTCACTCTAGGAATGTTAATTCTCCGCAGGATAACTATGATGGTTTAAGTCCCGAATTTGAGCAACCGTGGTTCTCGTTCGGTTGGTCATTAGAGTATAACTTTATGAAACCGATTGGGGCTTGAATGTCCCAAGAAAATCGTGAATTTGGAGTGGGGTTTACGCCTTGCTGGTCACTGTTGCCAGGCGATTTGGCCTTCGTTCGGCTCGAAAATTGCTGAGTTTTAAATTCCTCGACCGTTGGAACTGAACGTTATTTTTGTGCGTTGCAAATTTTTGCTAAGAGAAAATTGCTGCTGAAGCGGTGAGCTAGGTTGAGCAATTCTTTTTCTTACTTAAATATTATTTCTGAATAACCTACTTGATTTTTCATTATTCGAAAATATAATCTATACGCGGATATATATGATTGAAAATAGCGAAGACATAGGTCTGGATATAACAAACGACTAGGCCAAGAACTGCGTTCACACTTCAGAATTGAGTATTTCGGTCAACTGAAACAACACAAAGGTATCAAGAGACCTCTTCTTACAATGCAGCTCGGGTATGTGCTCTTCGTGGGTACTGACAACAAGAAACGGCTCGATTGGCCTCTTGCTCGAGTCACCCGTCTTTGCCCAGGTAAAGATGGGCAAGTACGTGTTGTCAAACTAAAAACCAAGGATGGTTGCGTGGTCAGACCAGTCCAGAGGCTGTGTTCGTTGGGGTTGTCCGCTAACGAGACAGAGGAGGTTCTTCAAACAGCAGATACTGGATCAGCGGATTGGCGTACGGTGTCGCCAACGTCCAAATTTCGTATGAGTTCAATCGGAAGTAGCCCTAGTAGCGTGGCCGAGGAGAAGAACCCAGCGTTTGATCAACCGGAGCTTGCGACGGGAAATAACATGACCCAAGTACTAACCAGGAAGGGTCGAACAGTTATCGAACCAAAGAGATTTTTGAATGAAGTAATGATAATCACTATCATACACAAAAGGTCTTGATTTCTATTCGTTACGTTTGTTTGGATGTTCGAGCTGTAAAGATATTTTGCATTCATTCAGAGGTTCCGAGTTTTCTATTATTTTGTTGGATGATATAGAATATCAATTCAAGATGGGAGGATGTTGTTGATATTCAGTAACTAAATATGGCCGTTGCGCCATACACTAGCTGTAATTTCAATCTGCATCTTTAAGTGAAACAAAGCCATTGTACACATTATATTCGTTAGTGTTTACGGATCCATTATTTATCTCAACTTTAACATTGTAGCGACCGTGACAGGACCGATTTTCGGATCAGTAAAAAAAAAATAATAAAATCTTCTCGAGCACATAACTAATTTGCCTACGATGTGATTGGTTTTTGTTTAATAAAAATTTCGCAAAAATTCGCGGTTTATGACGTATATCTCAAAATCTATAAACAGTAGTGGTTAATATTATAGGACAATATTTGTAGCTTTTGTAATTCTCTACAAAATCGATTTCTACAATAATTACTGTTAATGTCCTCATTCTTATGATATTTACGAAAGGAATCGTACATTTATATTTTTGAAGTGAAACTTCTTATGGGACTATCTGGAGGTGTTATGCTGTCCGGTCACTTACGGGGTTGAGGGTCGAGAGTGGGGGGGGGGGGCGGCGGCGTGGGTCGAGGTTGGGAGGGGGGGGGGGGTGAGGGTTGAGGGTCGAAGGATTCCGAAAGATTCCGAAGGGTGCCGAATTATTCCGAAAGGATGCCGAAGATGCCCGAAGGATTCCGAAGGGTTCCGAATGATTCCGAGAGGATTCCGACGATTGCCGAAGGATTACGCAAGAATTACGAAGGATTCCGAATGATCCGGAGAAGATTCCCAAGGTTGCCGAGGCATTTCGGAAGGTGCCGAAGATTCCCGGAGGATTCCGAAAGGATTCCGAAGGTTGTCGAAGATTGCCGAAGAATTCCGAAAGGACGCCGACTGAGTCCGAAAAAATTCCGAAGGATTCCGAATGATTCCAAAAAAAATCCGAAGGATTCCAAATGATTCCGAAGGTTTCCGAGGCATTCCGAAAGGATTCCGAAAGGGGCCGAAGAATTCCGAAAGGTGTCGACGATTGCTGACGGATTCCGAAGGGTGCCGTAGAATTCCTGAGGGTGTCGAATGATTCCGAAGTTTCCCGACGATTGCCGAAGGGGGCTGAAGATTGCCGAAGATTGCCGAAGCATTCCGAAGAGTGTCGAAGGATTTCGAAAGGTGCCGATGGATTCCGGAGGTGGCTGAAGGGTGCCGAAGCATTCCGATTGCGGGCGAGGGTCGAATGCGGGGGGGGGAGGGTTGAGTGTGGGGGAGGGGCGAATGCCGGGGGTTGACAACGGGAAGGCGCGGAGGTTTTTCTACAATGATAAATCAAAATCAAATGTTCTAATCTCCTCCTGTCCTACAAATGTTTTACCATTCTACACCTTCATCATTCTACCCAAAGCATTATTTCAAATGGATAAGACAAAATTCATACTCCTCTTCTGAAGTTTCACTTCTCTGGCGCGTCAGGAACTACACACCAATTTTTGTCGATTCAGGGGAACTAGTCTCGCCGCGTTTGGCGATTTCCTCACCGTGTTTTTGTCAGCAGAGAGTCGAAGGCACTCACCACTCTGAGCAACTAACTCTGACTCACCGGTGACATAAAAACGGTGAGTCGATCGCCATGCGCGGCGAGAATGATTTTGAATTCGAGGATTTTGTCGTAAAGATTTTGGATTCGAGCATTTCGTGGGCTAACCCATAATCAAATATCTTGTAATTTCTCACAGTCTTTATTGAATAAAATTAACGTTTGTGAAACTGCTCTTATTACTCTTAAGATATGTCTTTCGGTGTGTCCAAGACCATATTTGATTATGGATTACCCCACGAAATCCTCGAATCCAAAATCTTCACGACAAAATCCTCGAATTCAAAATCATTCTCGCCGCGCATGGCGATTGACTCACCGTTTTAATGTCACCGGTGAGTCAGAGTCACTCGCTCAGAGTGGTGAGTGACTTCGACTCTCTGCTGACAAAAACACGGTGAGTAAATCGCCAAACGCGGCGAGACTAGCTCTCCTGAATCGACAAAGATATAAATGTACGATTTCTTTCGTAAATATCATAAGAATGAGGACATTAAAAGTAATTATTGTCGAAATCGATTTTGTACAGAATTATAAAAGCTACAAATATTGTCCTATAATATTAACCACTAACAGTTATAGTTTTTGAGATATACGTCATAAACCGCTAATGTTTGCAAAATTTTTATTAAACAAAAACCAATCACATCGTAGGAAAGTTTATTTGTGCTCTGGGCAAAATTAATTAATGTCATATATTCAAGTCTAACGTATAAACAAAGTTTCTGGATCAATCAATCTGATTTCCATCACATACCAAAGGATGGGCACACGGCGCACTGAAAAAACCCAAAATTTTCGCGGTTTTTTTCAAAGCAAATTTCAAAAATTTGGCGGGACCTTATAAAAAAATCTGATTCGGTTTTTCTTTCGCACGGTTTCTTTGTAGACCTAGTACATCAATTTAGGCCTGGTTTGACGGAAAAAAAACTGAGTCGGTCCAATGTACAATTTACTCACAAAACTAATATTCAATTACCTTGGTATTAACCTTTATTTTTTACTTTTATTATCATTTTTTTTTCTTTTTTTCCCCCCTTTCACTTTTATAATTAACACTTCAGAATGTGAATATTGTTTATACTCGGCTGAAGGCCCTCGGGCAATAGCCACTTGTAAGGTTTCTTGCAATAAAGACCGTTAAAAGTTAAAAGAAAAGTTAGGCATTTAATGTCTAATGGCTTGTTTCTACTAATGGCTTGTTGTCACAATGAAGAAAGTATGACCCTTTTAATCCTGGAGCCATCGTACCTTTATTGGCATCTCATTCCCGCTTTTTTTTTTTTTGTTATTTTACATCCCTCCACGACCTTTTTCGGCTTGTATTCGCGAATCTGATCACGACTTTAAATTCTTAGATCTCACAATTCTGGCCGACCGGGATTTGATCTCGGAACCTTTCGCACATCAGTCCAATGATCTTACCGACTGCGCCAGGCCTTGACTTGACTTGAAAATTGTTTATTAACATTTGGCATATATACATACTATATGCAGTATTAATATCTTAAGTGCTATGCTCTAGATCACCAGCCGTTGGCTTTATATCTAATTGGAACGAAGTGTAACCTAATTTTTCATTATTACAGATATTTGTGATTATTTACATGATGTCTCGATATAAGGAAAAATGACTTCTAAAAAACCTTATAAGTAATGGGTGCATGAGGGGCGGGAGAGAAAGGGATATATGGAAAGGTGGGACGAAACAGGTGGTCAGCGGGACCAATTGGATTTTATGTCAATATTGATGTTTTCGAGCTGGGGATTAGGATGGAATTGTACCTTAAAGTTGAATGCCTCATTGATTCTATCGATGAATTCACCTATGGTTGCCATGCCGAGCGTTTCGTGTATCTCCACAATAATGGTTCTTCTTTTAAAATTTCCTATTATTCGTAGGAATTTATTTTGAATCACTTGAAGATGATTCAAGAGGATTTTCGCTGGATTGTGCCAGGCGGGACAACCATAGGTGATTATAGGTCTGATCCATCCTTTGTACAAAGTGAGTTTTAGGGATTGGCTAAGCGCAGGAGATTTTAGCAGATTATATAATCTTACGAGACCAATTTATGTTTTCAGCTTAACTTCATCTATGTGTTTTTTCCACAGGAGTTTGGAATCAATATATAAACCTAAGTATTTAACAGAGTTTACAGGAGTGATTTTATCGCTACGAATAGTCAAGGTATGAATGGCCTTGGAGCTAGTAAATAAGATTGCTTCTCTTTTGGCAGTATTTACTTGAATTTTCCATTTCATGAGCTCACTGATTGTAAGAGCAGCTGCGTTTTCGACTCTTCTAACAGCTTTATTTATCCATATGCTAGGTGAGTACAGAGCGATGTCATCAGCATAGCCAGCGATAGATACATTTCTAGGAATTCTGCTAAAAACAGAAGCAATGTACGGGTTAAATAGTACGGGGGAGAGGACAGACCCTTGTGGGACCCGCGCGACTATTTCAATTTCATCCGAAAGCAAAGTTTCGACTCGAACTCGAATATATCTATTTGAAAGATATGATAATAAAATTTTACATAAATATTTAGGTACATTTAAACTGTCGAGTTTAAATATAAGGCCTGTGGGCCAAACAGAATCAAAGGCTTTCTCGCTGTCCAGGAGAAGAAGAACGGTATCTTGTTCCGGTCTTCCGCGGATTTTATACCATTGGTAATTCTGACCAGCTGGTGGCAGGTCGAGTGTTCCGATCGGAAACCAAATTGATTTGTCGGCATTAGTTGTAACGCTTCAATGGGTTTTTTGAGACGAGCTAGAATTATTCGCTCAAAAAGTTTAGCCAATACTGGTAGGAGGCTAATAGGCTTGTAGCTCACCGGATACGAGGGGGGCTTGCCAGGCTTGAGAATCGGTATGACCACCGCTCGTTTCCAGAGTTCCGGGAAATATTGTTTGAGCAGGCATGCATTATATATCTTTGTTAATAGGCTTATTGCTTTGATGGGGAGTTTTTTTAGTGCTATGCTGGAAATGTTATCCACACCCGGGGCTGATTTATTTTTTAGTGTGTTGACGGCGGAAATGATTTCACGGGGATTTGTGAGGAAATTAATGTGAGTTTCGATAGGGGCTTTCAGGATAGTTTTTTCACATGACCTGTGACTTGTTGGTCAAACGATTTGTTCCTGGAGAGGCCGATAGTTCGTGGATATTTGCGTAGTGTTTACAAAGTGTATTTGCCTTCTCATGGTCTTCTGTGTAGAGTGTGTTATTTGACTTTAGTGTGGGGATTTTACTTTTACCGGTGTTATTGAAGTATATTGCTACGCGCCAAATAGAGTGATCTTTTAGGTTTAAGTTTCTAAGTTTGTTGTCCCAAGATGATTGTTTCCATTCGGTTAATTTAGGTCTCATTTTTGTGATCAGCTGATTGAGTTCGGATATAAGGTAGCGATTCTGCGTTTTTTGCCATCTTGACCTAATATAATTTTCGAAGTTTATTAGGGAGGCCATTTCGGGTGGGAGAGGGGTATGGGTGGATTGGATGAGTGAATGTGAGTGGAGGAATCCAGGGCTGTTTGAATAATTTGGGTAAAATTTGTTATGTGTCTATCTATTGCTTCAGTGTTGTTACAAGTCAGGTTTGGTATAGAAATCTCATCAACTTTTTCCAGTCGGTTCTCGCGTAGTTTAATATTTTAGATGATTGTGGTGAAGTGGGTTTGCCAAACAGGGGCTTTTCGCCCTGTGGTAGGTGATCTGAGGGGGATTTGGAAAATGTGGTGAAATTATTAATGATAGATATGTTGTTAGTTAATAAAATTGGCGTGTAGTTCCTGACGCGCCAGAGAAATGAAACTTCAGAAAAGGATTATGAATTTTTTATCCGTTTGAAATAATACTTTGGGTAAAATGATGAAGGTGTAGAATGGTAAAACATTTGTAAGACAGAAGGAGATTAGAACATTTGATTTGGAGTTATCATTGTAAAAAACCCTCCGCGCCTTTCCGCTGTCAACCCCCGGGATTCGCCCCCCCCCCCCCCCCACACTCAACCCCCCCCCCCCCCCCCCCGCATTCGACCCGCGCCCGCAATCCGAATCCTTCGGCACTCTTCGGAATCCTGCGTCATCCTTCGAAATGCTTAGACACCCTTCGGACGCCTTTGGCACCCTTCGGAATTCTTCGGCACCTTTCGGAATGCTTCGGAGAATTTTGGCAACCTTCGGAAGCCTTCGACAATCTTCGGAATCCTTCGGCACCCTTCAGCAACCTTCGGAATCCTTCGGCACCTTTCGGCATCCTTTGGCACCCTTCGGAATACTTCGGCACCCTTCGGAATCCTTCGGCCTCCTTCGGCAATCTTCGGGGGCCTTCGAAAACCTTCGGCACCTTCCGGAATGGCTCGGCAAACTTCGGCGATCTTCGGGAACCTTCGGAATTTTTGCGGAATCACTCGGCACGTTTCGGAATCCTTCGGCACCCTTCGGAATCTTTTCGGAAGTTTTCGGCACCCTTCGGAATCCTTCGGCCAACTTCGGCAACCATCGATACCTTTCGGAATGCCTCGGCAACCTTCGGTATTCTTCGGCATTCTTCGGCAACCTTCGGAATCATTCGGCACCCTTCGGAATCCTTCCACACCCTTGGAGAATATTCGGTAATGTTCGGCATCCTTCGGCACCTTCCTGAATACCCCGGCAACCTTCAGCAATATTCGGGAGGCTTCGGCAATCTTCGGAATCCGTCGTAATCCTTTCGGGATCATTCGTAATCCTTCGGAATCATTCGTAATCCTTCGGAATCTTTTCGGCATCCTTCGACAAGCTTCGACATCCTTCGGGAACCTTCGGAATCCTTTCGGAATCATTCGGCACCCTTCGGAATCCTTGAACCCTTGACCCTCGCCCCACCCCCCCCCCCCCCCGCATTAGACCCTCGCGCACCCTCCGCATTCAACCCTCATACCGCATTCGGCCCTCGCCACCCTCTGCATACAGCCCTCCCGCCGCAAATTCAACCCTCACAACCCCTCACATTCAGCCCTCACCCGCCCCCTCGACCCACACCCCCCGTAAGAGGCCGGACAGCGTAACACATTCATATAGTCCCATAAGAAGTTTCACTTCAAAGGGTCAATTGTACTAGGAGTGTCAGAATTATGAGGGTAGTGTGTAGGAACGTCTGGAAAGAGCAGAGTTATTTTTTGTTCCATTAAAAAATTTCCGAGAATTTTACCTGATTCGTTCGACCTAGCAGAGGTGCGAAGTGTCCTTCGCATTGAAGTCTCCAACAATGATTGATTTTCATTCTCGATGATTATTGGAGGGACAGAGGTTTGTTTTGAAACCTCTTGAGGTCCATCAGAAGTGTCGGAAGGTTTGGCGAGGCGGCGGGCAATGAACTCGCACTAGTCGAAGGTTTCGTAACGGCTATTTTTTTTTGGTCTTCCAGCGTACGACTCATTTTGGCTTTCCTTTTTGAGGCCAAGGGAATTTGAAGGTTTTTTAAGTTTGACACTTTTGTGCCAAAACTTTTACTCGATTTAAAATTCCACTGTACTATAGGCCCTGTTACGTTAGAAATTTCTATTTCGCAGAGAGCGGTAGACATGCGTCCGCACGACACCGACTCAAAACAAATACTGCTGCGCCAGGCCATCGGCTTTCTCATTCCTGCTTAAATAACATGCATAAGCCTCGTCTGCACGTTCACCATGCTTCGACTGAGAAGTTCGAATTTACCTGCTTGATGAATGGGTCAGTTTTTTAACTTCCCGATCTTAAGGGAAGTTATTGTTATGCGTTCGAAAATCGAAATTAGAAATTCTACCTGATCTACAGCCCTGGCGGACCGGTCGATTGCCATTCGAGTCTCGATCGATTGTGGAATCGACTCGTGCAGTATGTCTATTATGTTTCCAGCACAGATCGATCCATATTTCTGGAATGATCGACCCAAGATCGACTAAATACCGAGTCGGTTGCCGGTCAACTGGTCTTCATGTTTTTAAGGATGATAGGGCATTACAGCCCATTGTAGCTAACAAAAAAATATGGTGCGTCTAAGCTAACATCGCTATTCCCAGGCTAGAGAATTATCACTAGCATTAACTCTCTCATCTTGACAACGTTGCAAGGAGCGTCCAATCATGGGCAGCTCAGCGTATACGAGTATATCTATGTGTGTAAGTCGAAACGTCATGACGTCAAAGGATCCGGGTGAAATGGTATTTGATAAAAATGGTAAACTCTTCATATGGAAGCGAAAACGTGTGTCGGAAAATTTATCAACAGAGATTAAGCCAGGTGAAAGTGGGTAAAAGTAGTAAGGATTGTGTGAATGTACAGATGAGGAAGAAAATGGCTGAGTGAGACAAGTTTTGAAATTATTTGTGATACATTTCGAACTCGTCAAGAGGATGGCATAAAAATACTTCTGGGTATTGATGAGAATGGGGTTGTAAGAGTTACAAAGAACAAAAAAATTATCCAAAGCATTTGTTATGTCAGAAATGGTCAAATTTGGCTTTTAATCATCAAAAATAGAAGTGAGATTATTTGCTGTGACTGCTGTTCACTGCTCTCTATATGTTCGATGGATGACTGCATATCTGGCTTCCGGGTTCATCGACGACTCAGCATATTCTTATTATTGTTTTTTTTATACTCGGGGATGATGACTGCTTGTGCTTTTGGTATAAACCTTCCAGCTGGGCATCTCGAACATTAGTTGGCTAACATATCGTCATGTTGACCCCCTTTTTCGTGTGGGTTTCTTTCACAGCGAATTTGTGCATTCGTTTCTTCTGGAGATGTGGGAGCCGTCATCAGTTCCAAAACACTTGCATTAATTAAGCAAAAAAAATCTGTTTTGTTTTTTTTTGCTTGTTGTTTTTTTTTCTGTCGGTAGATTAAAAACAATATGTACAATCAAGTTAAGTTTCATTTCGAACAGAATTCTCTTCCTCGGATTTTCTTCTGGTTCTTTCAATGCCTTAAATGGGGGGGAAGGGTTCTCTGGCGGAACACGAACAGTTTCTTCTGTTGTTTTTAGGCATAGTTGTTGCCATTTGTACGAACAAGTTCGTCGGTGACTCCAAAAGGGCTGCCAATAAGTTGATCCATAGAGTAAATGAAGGCTTAACTCTTCTCCCAAGCATTCAGTGCTAATTTTCCTAGAGAATCTCTGTCAAAAAAATTGTATATGGATGTCATTGTGTTTAGTATTGCATTACTCTCCATTGTAACCGTGATTCGGTCATGCATCCTCACAAGATTTTTTTTTTGTGTCTATGCAACTTGTCGCTGTATGGCTGAGTTTCGGGTAGCGCCATGGAACCTTGGATTTTCGTTAACCTGGATTGGCGATATAGTCTCCACCAGTTGTGGCATCATCTTATTCCATGTGTTTTCCAGGTGATAATATTGAAGCAGTGAGGATTTACATAGCATTTCAGTAACGCTAAAAATGTTGATTTTGTACCCCGTACAATAGGTAGATAATTAAAACATATGCAACGTATACAATTTTTGTAGTAACTTTTATATAAAAGTATCCATGGGAATGGGATTCTAATTCTTTATGTTGCTTCACATTTTTTTCCTTTTTTTTTTATCTGCCGATTCTAATAAAAAAGAATTTCGGTATTCAGTGCCATCTAATTAACTTCCCGATTATTCGGGAAGTTATTGTAATGACCCCGAAATCGATATTTTTCCTTTCATCCTGTGACTGGGGTTTTAAGTATACCAAAATGATGCCCAACAAATTTTGAATGGATATCGCTGTGTGTGTGTGCGTGTATGTCTGTATGGATGTGTGTTTCCGAAATTTTGATCCTAGGTTTCTCACGAACGAATGAAGCTATCGAGACCGTCAATATTGGAATCGAAGCATTTTCACGTAACTTAGAGATTAGATTTTGGGTGAAACTAGTGTAGTATGTATATTGTTATTAAGAATTTTGATTGTTTATCACGTTCTATTGCATAAACTATTAGAGTTAGCGCAAAATTTATATAAGAAAAGTTGTTCCCCATATAAAAATGCATATTTTATATACAATGAGTTTTTTGCAAATTTGCATAATTAAGGAGGTATGACCGTCTCAACAATTATGTCTGTAGTGAGTGAACGAATGAATACAGCGCTGTCATGAAGGTCTTAATCGAAGCGTTTCCGTTCAGAATCGAGCGGATTGCATTTTGGATGACATTCGTGGAGTTATTAACAATTGCAATTGTTTATACGGTTCGACTGGGTAAAATATTAAAGTTAGCGGGAAACTTATCTCAAGAAAACTATTCCTTATATGAAAATACCCATTTTATGTGGAATGACTTTTTTGCATAATTGGCACAATTAAGGAAGTATGGTCGTCCGAGCAATTTGAAATACGGGAACAATGCATATCGCCAGGGTCGTTCCTTATACAAAAATACACATTCAGTATGACTTTTTTCCATATAGGTTAAAACATATCGCGAGTTGAACTAGAATATACTTGGCGAATGAATACGTCGACAATTGCGGGAAGGATGTCAAAAAGCGGGATAGGTTGGAACGTACAGAGGTAGAGAGGGTAACTAGGCGAACGAATTCCAGTTGAATATTTTTATGCGACGTAAAAATCAAACTAAATCGATCGCCTGCAGTAATTATAAGTTACAAGTTCAATTATTGATATCACTGTTGAGTTTGCTCATTACCATGGTTGCATGCTTATGCTGTGCTGAAGTACTAAATCGGGAAGTTTTGATTGTGCCCCGTATGGGTCACACACATTTGCACACCACTAGTTTAAGACTTGTGGCCTCATCAACTTCTTGTTTCATTAAGGTGAAGGTTGCTTTGTGAGGCTAATTTTAATAATAAAATGTTTATGAACAATCATGCAAGATTCCCTGCTAAAGGAATGAACGTTTTCCATATAGGGATTTTCAACCATGGAGATATAGGAGAATATATCGCAATGGTATATGGTTCTGCTAATTTTAGTTTTTCGATGAATTCCATTTACGAACGACCATTTATTTGTTTACAAAAAAAACAGTAGTTGTGGATGATACAACATCCATATCTTTCATATCGCTTTCATTGATCTTGCGTAAAAATAAAAAAAACGTTACATTCATGGGTGGAGCACCGCAGTCACAACCGATTATTGCAGATGGAATGAGAATATTTTTAAAACATTTCTGTGTATTTTTGTAAAATTAAAATATTTTCATCATTTTTTTGTTTAAAAATACCGCCTCAACTTGTTTTTTTTAATAGCAGGTAATTCATTCAATTTTTTTTTTAATTAAAACTGTAAATTCACTATCAATTTGATTATATTTTCATCATTAAATTGATTGGAATTTCACCGTAAAATTTATGAAAAACTGGAACTTTACCATTGAGTTGATTGGAATTTCAGCATGACATTTATCAAGATCTGGAATTTCACCATTAATTTCATTGCAATTTCTGCATAAGTTTTATCAAAAACTGAAATTTCATCATTAATTTTATTGGAATTTCACCATAAGATTTATTAAAAATTGGAATTTCACCATTATTTTTATTGCAATTTCTGCACAAGTTTTATCAAAAACTGAAATTTCATTATTAATTTTATTGGAATTTCACCATAAATTTATTGAAATCTGGAATTTCACCATTATTTTGATTGCAATTTCTGCACAAGTTTTATTAAAAACTGAAATTTCATTACTAATTTTATTGTAATTTCACCATATAATTTATCAAAATCTGGAATTTCAACATTAATTTGATTGGAATTTCACCATAAGATTTATCAAAATCTGGAATTTCTCCATTAATTTGATTGGAATTTCACCTTAAGATTTATTGAAAATTGGAATCTCACCATTATTTTGATTGCAGTTTCTGCATAAGTTTTATTAAAAGCTGAAATGTCATTATTAATTTTATTGGAATTTCACCATAAATTTATTGAAATCTGGAATTTCACCATTATTTTGATTGCAATTTCTGCATAAGTTTTTATCGAAAACTGAAATTTTATTATTAATTTTATTGGAATTTCACCATTATTGTGATTGCAATTTCCGCACAAGTTTTATTAAAAACTGAAATTTCATTACTAATTTTATTGTAATTTCACCATAAGATTTATCAAATCCTGGAATTTCAACATTAATTTGATTGGAATTTCACCATAAGATTCATTGAAAATTGGAATTTCACCATTATTTTGATTGGAATTTCTCCATAAGTTTTATTAAAAACTGAAATTTCATTATTAATCTTATTGGAATTTCACCATAAGATTTATCAAAATCTGGAACTTCACCATTAATTTGATTGGAATTTCACCATAAGATTGATTGAAAATTGGAATCTCACCATTATTTTGATTGCAATTTCTGCATAAGTTTTGTCAAAAACTAAAATTTCATTATTAATATTATTGGAATTTCACCATTATTTTCATTGGAATTTCTCCCTAAGTTTTATCAAAAACTGAACTTTCATTATTAATTTCATTGGAATTTCACCATAAGATTTATAAAAATCTGGAATTTCACCAATAATTTAATTGGAATTTCACCATAAGATTTATTGAAAATTCGAATCTCACCATTATTTTGATTGCAATTTCTGCATAAGTTTTCTCAAAAACTGAAATTTCATTATTAATTTTATTGGAATTTCACCGTAAGATTTATCAAAATCTGGAATTTCACTATTATTTTATCATTCATATTTAAACCGCTTCTGTTCCTCAAATAATAATAATTTTCTCTTCCGGCCATTTTTTATGCGGTTATTAATTTGATTTCAGACTAAATTTGTCCGTCGATTCAAAAAATTTTAAATTGTTAAGCAATTTTGTAGTTAATGGAAAATCATTTATGAAAATCAAAGGCAAAAATTTTTGTTTTCTTCATGTTTCTTTATATAACTATGCCGACGAAAAATGTAACCAGCCTTGAAAAGGATTGTATTTAACATCCGAAACGTCGACATATTGATATAAAGAACTATTAACTGAAATTTCACCGTTCACTGAAATTTCACCGTTATTTTGATTGGAATTTCTCCATAAGTTTTATTAAAAACTGAAATTTCATTATTAATTTTATTGGAATTTCACCATAACATTTATTGAAAATTGGAATCTCACCATTATTTTGATTGCAATTTCTGCATAAGTTTTATTAAAAACTAAAATTTCATTATTAATTTTATCGGAATTTCACCATAAGATTTATTGACAATTGGAATCTCACCATTATTTTGATTACAATTTCTGCATAAGTTTCATCAAAAACTAAAATTTCATTATTAATTTTATTGGAATTTCACCATAAGATTTATTGAAATCTGCAATTTCACCATTACTTTGATTGGAATTTCTCCCTAAGTTTTATCAAAAACTGAACTTCCATTATTAAGTTCATTGGAATTTCAGCATAAAATTTATCAAAATTTGCAATTTCACCATTAATCTGATTAGAATTTCACCATAAGATTTATTGAACTCTGGAATTTCACCATTCATTTGATTGGAATTTCACCATTCATTTGATTGGAATTTCACCATTCATTTGATTGGAATTTCACCATTATTTTGACTGCAATTTCTGCATAAGTTTTATCAAAGACTGAAATTTTATTATTAATTTTATTGGAATTTCACCATAAGATTTATCAAAATCTGGAATTTCACCATTAATTAGATTGAAATTTTTCTAATGTATTATCAACAATTGAAATTTCAGCATTATTTTTTATTGCAATTTGTAACTCCAAGTTATGACTCATATATTTTTGTTTGGCACGGACGAGCCCCCAATTTTGTTATGTCAGAAATGGTCAAATTTGTATTTTAAGCGTCAAAAATAGAAGTGAGATTCTATTGTTAACTTTCGAATATTCATGTAACATCTAAGCAACAAAATAATTTGTAGCAGAATGAACCTTGGAATCAATCTTCATTAAAACCCCTTTCGTCTAGTATTGAAACCAATAACTACTTGAGGATGAGTGAACTGTAGGAACCAATAGCAAATAAACTTTGATAAAAACAAAATAACAATTTTATATTTTAAACATTTGGTTTGAAAATATTAGAATACAAAAAGAACTTCCAATTGTCTTGGTTTGTAGTTTTACGGACTCGTGTCATTGTATAATTTGGTGAGATATAGCTAGGGATTATACAAAGTACCCTCAAAAAATTTTTGAAGGCAGTCGAAGATTGATCCTCCTGGATTGCGTCTAAAGTTCCAATGACTACATTTTTGATATCGTAGTTGAACTGTGCGAGTAACTAAACTGAACTGTTCTGACCTTGACTGAGCTGAACTCTGCACAACGCTGCACTGAGGAAAACTCAAACCGTCAGAGGTTTTATACTCTGCATTTTGGGCGTTTCCTCAAGATAAAGCTTGAGTTGGAAGATGTCACTTTCAACTTTTCATGGTTCGGCTTTTCTCCATTCCCTCCACATTATTTCTTATCTATTTGACACATTACTTATTCTATGTTTGTACATACATGTCATTGTGTTTCGAAACAAAACAGTTTTCGAAACTTCTTCATAATTTCATATTAATCAGTGTAAAAGGTTTTCAAATTCTTTAGTTACATCATTTATGTTTTTGACAGTGAATACTTTCCGAGTTTCTAATGCATTCCATTATATGATCATTCTAAAGGCTCATTAGCGCAATCATTGCCGTCGGATACGTAGGTCATTATAGTGGAATGCTCATTAGAGACATCGACCAATGTCAAAATCTCATTGCTTCCATTATTTCCATCATTTCTATTATTAATTCTTTTGCAATAGAATTAGAAGATTTTGGCAGACGTCACACATTGTTGATTTTTTAAAGAAATTTCCTGGGGACATATAATTCTATATTTAAATTGAAGTTTGTAACGAGAAGGAAGAACCATCCTAGAAATAGAAATATCTCTAATGGAAAGCACGGGTAATACCCGTAAAAAAGGCTATTATACGTTGTTGCTATGCCACGTCCTGAAAAGGCACGTGGCACCGACGCATGATACACTCCGGACTTGGTGGACCTCGCCCCTCTACCGTGACAAGCTGATGCTAGCTCGGCATTGCGAGAGGCCACGTCGCAAGTCCTCTGGGTAGATAATTTTCCCCTGAGGTCGGTTTCTGTCTACCTCCGAAAAGTTGGACTGGCGCCCAACTATGTGGGTTAGAGACGGCACTATATAGTTCGGTGGATTGTCCTGGTGAAACACCCGGGAAAATCCCCTTACAAGTTTACGAGTTGTTTGACGTTTGAGATCCATGCAATGACTATAAAGAGGTTAGAAATTTATTATGTCTCCAGACATTTTTGTTATTTATATGCTGTGACTACCAAAAATCAATACAAATGAAGTGGGTTTGATAAAAGTTCATCTTTGGTTACATAAATCCAATGATCCTATGCCTTCACGTCTGGTAAGCTGGCATACCACTGATAGACACTTGAATTTGCCGCTACTGCCGCGCGTCACTGCGGCGTTGTCACGTTGAACGAGAGAGAGAATTTTTGTAACTAGACGAGTGAAATAATTCATTGAAAAATCGCAAAGCTTCCTAATGTGTTTAGAAAAAAATTTTAAAAATCTTAATAACTTTTGCGAGTACACCCAAAAAGTTTCAGATTTTTATCACTTTTTTTAAAGCCTACAGATTTTTTTTAACGCTTTTCCCCATAAGAACCCACGTTAATTTCAAACTTGATTGTCTCCTGCAAAAGCTTTCTAAAGTACTCGCAATTTTTACTGAATTTTTTCTAGGGGAAACGTAATACAAATTATTTTTTTTCAGATTTTTGTCACTTATTTTGACGTGTTGCCCTCTATCATTCTTAACTTCTCCATTTTCGGAAAGTTATTGCATTGACCCCGAAATCAATTTTTTGTTTTACTTTGTAACTGGTGTTTTAAGTATACCAAAATGCTTCCCATCAAATTCCGAGTAAATGTGTGTGTGCGAATTGTTTACAACGCTCTATTTCAAAAACGGTAAGAGATAGGGCAAAAAGTACTAAGCAGAATTTGCTCAGTAAGTGGAAATACATATTTAATTTTTTATCACTTTTTTTCATATTTGTCATAATTAGGGAAGTATGACGGGTATAACCCTCGAGCGTTCGTACCCCTATTGGCGTCTCACTCCCACTCCAGTAATGCGCATAATTTTCGTCCTCAAGCTGACTATGCGGCTAGTCAAATATTCATAATTATCTGCTTGATAAATGAGATTGAAACATTTCATTTGCGTATCGGAAAATCTGGGAATGGCAAACAGAATTTTCAAATCGGGAAGTTTTCTTCGTGTTCCCAACGGGGACACACTTTTAGTCCACTACACGAATATTTTTTTCGACAATCGACGTGGTGTTAGGTGTGGATCGTGAGTTGGTTTGGTGGGTAACATAAATTCTAGTCGACCGGGAATCGACCTGGTACTTAGTGGATCCTGGGTCGATTATTTCAAATCAGAATCGACTTGTACTCGAAAACTAATCGACACACTGCACAATTCGATTCTGTAATCGATCCGTCCGCCAGGCACGTTTCATGACCCTTAGAAATATTTCCGACCATTTTGAGCGAGATGTGGGTGTATGTGAGCACAAAATTTTCGAACGATTTTGCTTGACCAAATTATGCGATTTAGGTTTTCTTATACTCATTCGATAGGTTTCCGCCTATCTTAGACCTGATTAGATTTTGAACATAACCGACCTAGTGTTTTTTTAGTTATCAACACATTGAATTGCTTATATCGCTGCATCGTGGTTAAAGATACGAAACAAATTATCCAATGAAAGTTGTTCCACACACATATTTGATGTTCTATAACTTCTGTTGTTAACACCTATGGTTAGTTGTTATATAGAAATTGTTGAGAGCACTCTATAAAACGAACGGTTGGAGATGCCAAACAAAGTATCCGATGAAAATTGTTCCACACGTGAAACTACACATTTGATGTTTAATGACTTTTTTTTGTTAACACAGTTTTGTTAACATAGTTAATTGTTATTAACAAATTTCATTGTCCAAATTACTGTATCGCAAGAACGGTTGGAGATACGAACCAAAGTGTCCAATGAAAGACGTCTCACGCGTAAGAATACACATTTCATGTTTTATGACCTTTTTTACTAACATCTATAATCAATTGTTATTAAGGAATTGCATATCAACTCTATCGCAAGAAAGGCCATATTTTTGAAAAATCTTTTTACATTTTGAGAATCCTAAAATTTTCTAATATCTGGAAATTTTGGAAAGTTCGAAAAGTTCATAATTTGAGACATGAAGCGAAATTTTGGATATAACATATACGGGGGAACGATCGGGAAGTCATTGGTTCGACCCGTAGAGGGTCAGATCCCCATGCCGTTTGTTAATTCTCCAATCTGCAAGTTCTCACGATGCCCCCGATACTTGACGATTTCAATTGTTGATAACGCCGTAGTGCCGAAACCGTTTAAAAATACGAGAAAAATGGATATAACCAAAGTTATTCTCTATACAAAAATATACATTATTGTTAGGGGGGTAATCAAGGAGGTACAGAAATATAAGAGGTAATTAGGCGGACAATTTCCAGTTAAAAATTTTAATGGATGTCAAAAACAAACTCAATTGATCGCGGGCAGCAATTATTAGTGGCAATCTCAATTATTGATATCATTGTTGAACTTACTTAGATATATATGTTGGTTTGTTGGTATTGTGTATATATTCATGGATATATCTTACATATACTAATGGGCATATCTTACATATATATATATATGGATATATCTCACATATATATGCATGGACTATCTTTCCTACGTTAAGGGATATATCCCGGATATATTTTGGGATATATACGGTGCATTCCACGTGAAATCGTCGGACTGGGAACCCGATGGTCTCGGATTTGCATAAAAATGCACATATCTGTTCCTCAGCACAAAATTAAAACATGTATTTTTTCGTTTTGTTTAATAAAAATTTTAACAACAATTATATACACAAATGGAGACATCTCAAATAGGCCATTTTTTATTTGAATGAAATTTGAAATATATTGTGCGAATCTTTTTATGACTGTTTAGCCGAGGCCCTGGATGATGTGGTTCCCCTCAGAAACAAGAAAAAGTCGGTACACTCTTATCCATCCTGGTACACACTTGACATAATATCAGAACTAAGACTGAAGGATGAACACCGTCGAAAGCGCGTATTGTTTAATTCAAAGTTCCATCGCGATCAATTCAAATCGTTACATAGCAGAATCAATTTCAATATTAAATGTGCGTATTCAAAACATTTAAAGGGAATGGAATCCTCTCTTAAAAGTGACCCCAGTAAATTTTGGTCGCTTGCGAACTCATTTAAGAAGGATTCTGGGATTCCTTGTCCCATGACATTTGATAACCGGGTATTGAATTCACCGCAAAAAATTGCTAATGGTTTTGGTTGGTTGTTCAGTAGTGTTGATCTGCCATCAAAGCCTCTGGCATTTTCTGAGTTGGGCAAAATCGGTAATAATTATATGGGAAATTCAATGAAATTTAGTGTCTTGGAAGTATCAGAGGCTATCAGGTCCCTTCCGGGGAAGTCATCGGCAGGGGAGGATCCGTTTCCGAATAGCTTTGTCAAGAAACATTGCAATATTTTTGCCTCTCCTCTGTCCGTGATTTTCAATGCAGGCATATGTACTGGGATCTTTCCTGATAGATGGAAAGTTACAAGGATATGCCCAATATTCAAAAATGGCGCAAAGAATGATATCTCTAACTACAGACCAATAGCAATATTATCGTCATTCTCAAAGGTCTTTGAAATCTGTCTATATAAAAGGCTTTTCTGTATTTTTTCTCCGCAGATGTCTAATGTACAACATGGGTTTGTGCCGAGAAGGTCGACAGTGACCAATTTAGTATTGCACACACAAGATATTGAAACTGTGATAGCTGAGGGTGGTCATGTGGATGCAATATTCACGGACTTTTCTAAGGCGTTCGACACGGTTAATATTGATTTGTTACTTGGTAGATTGACCCAGATTGGTGTGCCGGGGCAACTCTATTATTTAATAAAGTCTTATCTGGTGGATAGGTCTTGTGTGGTGTCATGTCTTGGCACTACGTCTGACCCTCTCTACCCCACTTCGGGAGTCCCCCAGGGGTCCAATCTGGGGCCATTACTTTTCAATATTTTTTGCATGATGTGTCGTGTAGTGTGGACTGTGGGTCTTCTCTTTATGCGGACGATGCCAAGTTGTTTAAAAGAATTTGGTGTTCGGGTGACTGTCATGATCTACAGGACGATCTTAATAAATTCAGTGCGTGGTGTTGTGAGATGGAATTGGATTTGAACCCGCTTAAATGCAAAAAGATATCTTCCACGCCATCTAGAATAGCACTTCCAACAGCCTATTCAATAGATGGTATTGTCCTGGAGGATGTCTCAGTTAGTCGGGATCTTGGTGTTCTGATTGACAGCAAGCTCACCCTTGTTCAGCATATTGATAGCTTGATCTCAACTGCAAGTAAAACCCTTGGTTATGTAATGAGAGTTTCAAGGCTTTTATCAGATGTTAATGTTGTTAATTCTCTATATTGCAGCCTAGTCATTCCGAAACTTGAGTATGCTTCATTGGTCTGGGCCCCTGATTATCTGTGCCATATTAAAAGAATTGAGGCAGTACAAAGAAAATTTCTAAAGTTTCTATATTGGAAGAGTGGGAGAGATGGGATTTATCCTGAAAGGGGTATTGATCAGTACGAACTTTGGGGCAGATTCAATATGATGACACTAGAGGAGAGACGGCAAGTCACGGCTATCGTATTTTTGATTAAACTGGTTCGTGGTAATATTGACTGTCCTCAGTTGCTAGAACAGCTACCTTTTCGTATTCCATCGGGGAGATCAAGAAGTCATGTGCCATTTTACCTTCCGTTTACCAAATCTAATGTCTTATTATCATCACCCATTTATTGTGCATGTAGTCTGGTGAATCAGTTGGTTGATTACAGCTAGGGGGGCTTGGACATTGTTTCCTCGCCTATGAGTGAAATTGTGCAGCAGTCTCACTCCTTTGTAAAATCGTACCGCCCTGACAAATAATCCGTTGACTGATTGTGGAGAGGCATGCACAACGAGTCTTAATACTTATTGCTCATCATCAGAGCCAATACCTGTTCAACCATGCATATCCAGTCTTGGTGTTCTCTATGAAAGCAAATTTCCTGTCATTTAATGAATTACTTATAGTCGCTTCGGGTGTTCATCCTTCCACTGCCGTCATAACTAATTGTTTGGAGAATAGTTATATTTGAACTTGCTATGAATTATTAATGAAATGTATGTAATACTATATTTAAATACTTTTCTAATTATCCTAAGAATTTGATCCTGTAATTAGCCTTGTAGCGGTTGGATCTGAATAAAGAAATAAATAATATATATATATATATATTCTGGATTTACGATCATTTCGAAAAAAAGTCGTTATAGGATCTCGTCAGGGGATTTTTTTATGAATTTTTGAAGTCATTAGAGAGTACTACCCAGGTGAGAATGATCCATATTGACGATGGAAACAAGACTGATTCAAGATGGTTCATCGAGGCTGGATGATCCAGTCTGGAATTCAGGTTTATTCGGTGGTCGAATTCAATGTTGATTCTAGACTGAACATCAATACTTGATCAAGTTTCGGTCGACGATTGATGTCGCCTTGATCGAGGCTCGGGTATTCATTGAGCACTCCAGTATGGAACCCACCTTCATTCTGGGACGAATTCAAGGTTGATTCAAGTCTCAATGAATAAACAGTCAAATGAACATAGATAAATAGTAGTTGATGCTGTATCTATGTTTGTTTTACTCAATTCTCATGAATGCATACTGTACGACCGTCACTTTCATGAAACGCATTTGAATTAACAAATTTTTACGCGAACATTATCTATGGTGAACATGGATGATGTAACAGGAGCATATATATACGTTTATATCCATTTTGTTTGATCGATAATGTCGAAATCCCACATTTTATGACAAAATTCCACAATCTGTCGACATCAATCGACATAACGTCGAAATCACATCCGAAACATTTGAAAAATTCAAAAATTGCATAAAGTTGATTTCTTTCTCAAAATTGAAAGCAAAAATTGTGTAAATTTTATCGTTTCGAAGGACGTATCGGTTACGCGTATAAACGCTTGTATTTTTTCATAAAACATTGTCGCTTCTCGGCATTTTGGAAAGTTATTACACAATATGATATATGCTGTGGTGATATCATGTGTCAATTTCTGACATTATGTGAATTTTTTATATCAATCAATCAATTCTTTATTGATCCCCTAAGGGTTACAATGACTTCCATTTCTTTCCACCTCTCCTCTCCCTTTTCCAATTATGCTTTTTTTTTTTTTTTTTATACTCGTTTACTACATATTTGCTTACAAACTTCAATTTCATAGACTTATATTCTTGTACATACAGCACTTTTCAACTTCGTGAACCCTTACCTCAGACACCTATTTACATTATCCTATTTACTGTGACCTATTTATAATAACCTATTTACAATACCGATTACTATTTTTCTCATCCTATGTACCTTCTAGTGAGCACCAAACCGAGCGGACTTCCGTTTCCAGTCTTGTTGGAAACTTCGCGCCTTCTCCTCCCTCCCCTTCGCCCTCCCTTTGTTCCCCCCCCCCCCCCACTAACCTCCTTCCCAATCTCTCCTCTCCCCTTCCTCCCTGTCATACTTCTCCCATTCAGCCATCCACTTCTCTCCTGACCCGTCCTCGCTCAGTATCTCACACACCCTCTCCCATACACTCTTGAAACTCCCATCCTCTCCCAGGCATTCCTCCAGCACATGCTCCCATGATTCAGTTTTACTTCTACATTTTCTACAGCTTCTCATTCTTTCTGGGATCCAACTTCTTTCCCCTTTTAACCATTGTCCTAACCTAAACCTAGCTATCCTATTCCATCTATCCTCTCCCCAAGCATTCTCCAAATAACCCGGCAAATTCTCAACCGCCACCCCTTTATACCATTTATTACTAGCATCCCATATCCTTTCCCATCTTTCCTCCTCTTGTTTTTTGCGCTCTGTATTTATAACCTCTTCAATACTTTCTATCTCTCTACTCCCCCCGTCCCTTTCCTCTCCCTTTCTCATTAGCCCCCTTGTCTCCCTAAAAGCTCTTCTCCCTTCCTCCCATCTCGATACCGACTTCTTGCTTTCTCTTTTCTCCATTTCCTTCAGACATTCCCTCGCTATTTCACTTCCCTTACCACTTCTCAGTTTTGCCTCAAACTTCCACGCTCTCATTGCGGCTTTCAGCAATAGTTTGTCTCTTTTCAGTTCCTCCCTTATCAGGTATCCTACTACCCCTCTCCCCACCCCTAATATCCATTTCAGATACCGTTCCTGTATGCGTTCCATAGCATCCCACTCCACCCATCCCCAAACTTCTGCTCCGTAAGGCATGACCAACCACACCAAAGTGTCAAACAACCAAATCCTCTTTTTCCAATCCTTCTTGAATCTCCTTTTTCCTATTCCCCATACCTGACCCATTACCCTGCCTGCATTCTCTATCCTTTCTCTCACCTGCCTCCCTTGCCCACCATTGTCCTGAAACCAGTATCCTAGGTAACAAAATTCCCTCACCACCTGTATCACTTTACCTGCCACTTTCCATTCTCTGGTCTTCCTGTCTTTTCCTGCTCCTCCTCTATTCTTAAAAAGCATTATCTTTGACTTATCAGTGTTGATTACCAGATCTTTCTGTCTCATATAGTCTTCCATGTTCTTCAACATAATTGCCATTCCCGCTTCGTTTTCCGGCAAAACCACCATGTCATCCGCATATGCCAACGAAAAAACTTTCGTATGCCCCAACCTAACCCCCCCTTTCCATTTGTCTCTCATCTTCTCTTCCAGGTCCGATATCAATATGTTGAACAGAATGGGACTTAGTGGGCAACCCTGCCTTACCCCTCTTCCCGTCCAAAACTTCTCCAAAACCTTTTCCCCTATTCTCACCTTGCTTGCTGTTTCCTCGTAAATCTCTTTCACCCTTTCCGTAATTCCTTCCGATATCCCTCTCATCTCCATCACCTCCAATAGAATTTTCCTATTCACCGAGTCAAACGCTGCCTTTAGGTCCACAAAGAAAGCATACATTTTCCCACCTTTTTCTGCCAATTGCTTATTCACTAAATAGTTCAATACAAAGATATTGTCAATCGTGCCCATCCCTTTCCTGAATCCTGTTTGATTTTGTGGGACTGTTTTCTTCTGCTCTACCTGCTTCTCCAGTCTTCTCGTTAACACTGCTGCATACACCTTGTACAGTGTCTGCATCAGAGTTACTCCTCTATATTCCTTCACAGTCTTTCCCTCCCCTTTTTTAACTATTGGTGCTAATAAGCCCTCCTTCCACTCCTTCGGCCATCCTTCCCCTTTCCATACTTTTTCACATATTATTCACGCTACTCTCCTCATTCCTTTTCCTCCCTCCTTCCATATCTCATTTTCGATTTCATCTTCTCCCGCTGCTTTCCCTCCGTTTAGTCGGTCTATCGTTTCCTCCACCTCTTTTAAAGTCAGTCCTTGCTCGTCTCCTATTACCTCCAACCTCCTTCCTCCTCCTCGTACTCTACGTTCCACACCACCCAATACTTCCATGAAGTAATTCTTCCATTCCATCAATCCTATTTCTTCATTAATTCCTTTCCATACCTTTCTCTCCCTATTAATAACTTCCCATACTTTCCCTTCTTCTATCGCCCGTTCCACTTCCATCTCAAATCTGTTCCCTTCTTCCCTTCTCTTTAGCTCACACAACTTGTTATACTCCGATCTTTGTTCTTTGTATTCTGCCCATTCTACTTTCCCTTTTCTTGCCGCCCTCAGTATTTCTCTTACCATTTTCTTCTTACTCTTGCAGTCCTGATCCCACCACTCCCTCCAGCGTCTCCTGATTCCCTTGCCTCCCTCTTCTATGCTGTCCTTAATTTCCTTTACCTTCCTTTTTATTTCTTGTATTAACTCATCTGCTGTTGCTGTCTCGTCCCATTTGCTCTCTTCCAGCTTTCTTTCCAGCTTCCACCTGTCTCCTACTCCCCAATGTGCTATTTTCCTCCCCTTCCTTCCTTCTCTTTTGTCTTTTCTCTTCCCCTCCTCCTTATTCACTCCCACTGTTAGTATTAATGGGAAGTGATCGGAGTCACATTTATCTCCTACCTCGAATCTCTCTACTTCGTCTCTTCCCCTCCTATCAGTTAATACGTAGTCAATTACCGTCCTGCTTTTCCCTTCCCACGTGTATTCCCCCTCTTCATTCCCTGTGCAATTTCCATTTAATATCGACCACCCTGCTTCCTCCACTGTTCTTATCAATAACTTTCCTCCTCCATTCAGCACCTTATCTTTCGATTCTCTATACCCTCCTCCTCCTTCTATTAGCCCATCCATCCATCCACCCTTGTTCCCGGTTCTTACATTGAAGTCACCCCCTATATACACATCTCCTCCCCTTTTTCCCCCATCACTTCCTTTATTTTTTCCAATTTTCTTTCTAAGTCTCCATTGACATACACACCTACTATCTTCCACTTTTTCCCTCCTCTAGCCAACGTTGCCACCATCCATCCTTCCATCTCCTCCTGCGCTCCTGCTTCTACTACCTCACTGTCATACACTTCTTTTTTTATTCCCATCATCATACCTCCCACCCATCTTCCTTTTTTATGCTGCTTTGTGGCTAATTTTCCTCATACTTTCCCACCCTTTCTGGTCCATCCACGTTTCTGTCAGCATCACTACGTCCCATTCCTTCATCGATTCCCAAAACTGTTTATCCTTCCTTCTGGCTCCCGCGACATTCCAGAATAGAAATCTCAGTTTCTTCTGTACTTTTCCTATCTTCTGTTTCCTTGCTTCTCCCCCTACCCCATGTACTTCCTTCTCTCTTATTCCCCCAACAACTCCTGTTGTTCCATTTCTTCCCCTACTGCTTCCCCTTCCCTATCTTCTTCCCACCTTGATCCACCTTCATCCTTTAATTCCCAATTCTTTTCGTCCCATGACCATAACTTTCCTGCAATCTCTATCCTTCCTTTTCCCATTTTTATTTGCTTATTTTTTCTTGCCTCTACATTTGCTACTACCCCCAACTCCCACTGATTTCTTCTCTCACTCCATGTCAGATCATTTTCTAAAATCTCTTTCCTACCCCTTAGTTTCGCCCTGTTACTCATCACTATTCTCCTTTGCTCTTCGTTCTCCAGGCCTACCACTACCGCCTCCCTCCCCTCACTATTTTTCTTTCCAAATCTTCTAACCCATAAGACATTGACCCTCACATCCATTACCTCTGTGAACAGTTCTTTCACCTCATTTTTCCCATTCCCCTCCCTCAACAGCATATTTTTGACTACTCAATTTTTTCTTCTCCTCCTTCTTTCTTCCCTCTCTTCCCTCCACTCAAGCTCCCATATTCTATCCTCTATTCTCCCTCTCCTTGTCTCCTGCTTAGTTCCCCCTGCTATATTCCTACATTTCTCCAAATCATTCAGTCTCCTTTCCGTATCCTGATCTTTCTCCATCTTTCTCAGTTCCATTCTTTCCTTTTCCTTCTGCATTTCCTCTATTCTCCCCCATATTTCTTTCTTCTCTTCCTCCCACTTCCTTTCCCATTTTTGCCGCGTCTCTCTCGAGCTTGCCAACTCCTTCCTCGTGCTTTCTCCATCTTTTTTGACTGCTGTGTCAATCACCTCCATCATATCCTTTTGGAAATTCTTCATCATGACTTCCAAGGCACTATACAACATTTTCCCCTCTTCACTCTTGATATCCTCCTTCCTCCTTTTTATCTCCTCTTGACCGCTCATCTCTTCTGTTAGTTGCTCTCTTTTTCTCTTATCTTGACTCCCTCGTTTACCTTCCGAGCTTTCCCCTGACTGTCTCACTCTCTCTATCCACTCCTCCACTGAAGCCGTGATTTTCCCCTGCCTCTCTCGCTCTAAACCGTCCCTGAATAGCTTCACCGGCGCCGGTAATCTCTTTTTCCTACCCAATGTACTATTCACACTGCTAGCACTCACTCCCCCCAGTTCCCCCTCCGAAACCTCTGAGTCCCCTATCCCCTCTGCCACGTAGACCTTTTCCACTCCTTCAGCCTCGTCCTCTTGTATGCCCCTCTCCCCTCCTGCCTCTTCGTCCACCTCTGTTTTGCCTGCTCTATCTGTCGCTAGTGAGCTCTGCCAGTAGTTTCCCACTGACATTCTCCCTTCCCTCCCACGTTCCCTCTTCTTTACCAACCTATATGCTTTTTCCCCCTGCCTAGCAATACTTTCCACCTTTTTTATCCCTTTTCTATCCACCCTTTCTATCCTCCTATTCTGCCTTATATATCTATATTTAGATTCACTTAAACCTAATCTTACCTTAACTTAATCCTGTACTTTCCTATTTACTACCCTTGCTCCACACTTCCCATGCATTCTAACCTCACCCAGCCCACGCGCTCGTTTTCCACGTTGACTCTTTACCCTTCCCTTTTCACACTTCTCTATTTTCCAACACTCTTGTTACCCTCCCTTTCCCACCTAAATTTTCTTACTGCAACCACTAAAAATCACCAAGAATCAAAGAAAACTACTTCGCGCCTAAAATTGGCATCTATCTCCTATCAGACCGGAAACGGAAGTCCTTGTGAATTTTTTATATATTATGTCATGGAACGGCATTATGTCGCATTCGGAAACGAAAGCCTAGGTCGAGGCTCGAACCCCGAGTCTCGGAACTTAGCGGCTTTTCTAGCTTGCATCCACCTTGTTTCCATCGTCGTTTTCCAGCCTCGATCAATCGCGGGTCAAGCTTCATGCAATCCTCATTCCATCGTCACTTCTCCGCTGGGTATTGTGACAATTGACCACTGATAATTTTTTAAGTTATTATGGTGGTTTGCAATAACGTGAACAGGAAAATGTTAAATCTGCATATAAATGACCCCGGGAAAGATGTTAATTAAATACACAAAAGTAAGGTGTTAGCAATTTTTATAAACAAATGACCATAACTCGAATATTATCAATTCGATGAAAAAAACATAAAGACCACCATACACGAACATGAGGAAATGGAGCCACCAACGAACGTAGTTCGCTCGTGTGTGGAGATAGCGAACCTGGTTCGACGAACCAAGTTCGCCGTTTTTCAAGACTGCTTGAAAACGCCGTTCGTCAAGTACCATGTTCGCTACATAGCTCGCTCGGGTATGAAGGCTGTGAACATAATTCGGTGCACCTCCATGATCTGCGAATGCGCAAAAACTGGATTGGGTGAATCTACTAAATAGATTATTTTTCATCATTTCATTGACCATAATGATGTTGATATTTAGGATGGAGATTGAGGACTCATGTGAATTAATAGAAAACTATGGTTTTTTCTTTTGAATAATGCCCTAATAATGTTGATCAGACACTCACCATGCAAATACATGACCTACATCTCTATAATCCCCGTAAAAAATGAATTTTTCTTCGACTGAAGATATAATGAAGACAATGAAATTTTCCTAGAAATCGTTTCAAATCTCGCAAAAATGTTTTTTTTAGTTGAATTTTTTTTAATCGAGTGCGGATTCAGAAGAAATTATCATTAACTAACAGTACAAATGACAGATGGGAATCATCGGCATAAACACCTTCATTGTTTCTGCCAACGTAAATCGCACATGTGCAGTTGACATAAACTACTCAAAATACATCAAGAGTGATTTACTATTTTTTCATCTTGTGGAATAATATGATGAACATTCAATCCTATTTCGTAATGTCGGCTCCTGCTCATGCTTATCATTAATATCGAAGCCACCCAGAGGAGTCATAAATCAAAGATTATCGAAAACTCACTTATTGCACAGAGTAATTCATAGTGGTAACTATGTGTAATTCAGGAAGCTACCATTTCAAAATTTTAATAAACGGGATGTGGGTCTGACTCTCTACGGGCCGAAGCTACAACTTCCCGATATTTGTGTGTGTCTCTGTTATAGCGTGATATCATATCGTTGAACATATCGAATTAATTAAGCGCTATCATCTTAATTATGTGTATTACGAAAAGAATCATACAACACAATGTTTGTTTTCACATGAGGAACAACTTTAATTCATAACTTTTTCCTATAACTCTTACCGTTCATGTAATAGAGCGTTATAAACAAATAAAATCGTGGTTTTTTGTTAATTACTAAAAAATTACCTGGCCGATTAAAGAAAAACTCCTTTCAGAACACCGCCTCGGCAAGACGTAATGTTTGAAAAAAAAAATTAAAATCGGTCCAGCCGTTTACGAGAAACCGTTCGCCAAATATTTGCTCACATACGTACACACACACGAACATCTCATTGGGAACGTGTCAGGATGATGCCAAACGCCGAGAAAAGTGAAAATTTCATCGATCTGACACTTTTCGTTTTCGGGGTCATTATAATAACTTCCTGTCGCAAAGTTAATAATATTACAGAAAGCTATATATAAAATTTGGTCCGTTTGAACAAAAAAAGGAATATTACAGAAAATCAACTATGGAGCAGATACGTAACACATCCTCAATACATGTATGGGCGAACTGGGGTAAGGCGCCAATTTCGCCATTTCTTAACAAAATGTGTGGAGTTACCCCTTTCTTATTTTGCCAAAGTATCGAAATCATGCGACATACGCTCGACTCGTGTACGGGCTTTAGCGGCCGAAGACCGTTCGGTAACGAAGGAAATTGGTCCGCAGAGTTCGTCAAAAGTTCGTAGGTGTATGGCGGCCTTAACACACAAAAATGTTGTACGGAAAATTCTGCGCAAAAAATGTTAACACACTTTTTGCGTAAGAATGATGGTTTTCTTGATATTACCGCAGAAATGCTAAAAATCAGTTCCCATCCCTCGTATTGGCGTACAAAAATAGTGAAAAGCTGCGTTTAAAATGACCACATATTTTTTTCGTGCAAACTATTCTTGAAATTGAAAATACTATTTGAAGTGACTGAAAAATATGAAAACTTACTTCTACCGGAGTAACATGATTACATTTGTATCGAGAATTGAACTGCCATAAAATAGTTTACGTATATCATATTTATTGCCCAATATTTACCCCCCCCCCCCCCCCCCCCCCTCCCTCTTCAAAACTCAAGACAACCGTCATTTTTACACAAAAAGTAGTTTAACATTTTTTGCGCAGTGTTTCCCGTACAACAATTTTGTGTATTATGTTTTTTTTCCATAGAATTGATAATATGGTATTCGACTTATGATCATTTGTTTATAAAAATTACTAAAACCTTGCAGATTTAACTTTTTTCTGTTCACATTATTGAAATCCACCATAAGAACTTAAAAAATTATCAGTGGTTCATTGTCACTAATAATACTCTCTGATGACTTCAACTTCAAAAATTCATGAAAAATTCCCGTACCCTGGCGATTTAGTCTGTACGGAGTAGCGTACATGTTACGTACATGTTGACTTTTGGGCTTAAAAGATGTAAAAATAACTAAAATAGAGTCTATGAATGATTGGTACGCTAATAATTGATAATTAATGTGAGCTAGCACTCATTAAAATGTTGTTTTAATGAATTAACATGAATTACCACTCATTGGATATGTTACTAGAAATGTCACTAGAACTGTAAGTACAGGGAAATTCCGTGAGATGGCGGCAGCGCCGTCTTACCGACAGATTCACTCCATAAATTTCGGTGTAATTCTTAAATTGATAAGAAAAATCATTTCAATAATAATAATATTATAATTATCAATTATTATTATATTATATTAATAATAATTATTTATTATCGATATAAATTCTTATATTAATAATATTATATTATTATCTCTCTATATAATAAAAAAATAAGCATATTTAACATTTACGAGCAGTCTTCTTCCCGAGCCGTAGCGCCAAAGGGGCGTATCTCTCCCTGTCATGTCTTGGAGATGCGCCACTTTGGTTCCAATGATTGGAAAAGTCGCCTATACATATATAGCCGTAGAGCCTAAGGGGCGTAAGTGCCAAAACCTCTCTTTTCAATTACAAAGGGGCGTATCTCCCCTTTAATGTGTTGGAGATACGCCACTTTGGTTCTAATGATTGAAAAATACGCCTATACATATACAGCCGTACAGCCAAAGGGGCGTAAGTGCCCAAAACCCCTCTTTTCAATTACAAAAGGGCGTATCTGTCCTTTTAATGTGTTGGAGATTCGCCACTTTGCTTCTAATTATTGGAAAATACGCCCATATATGTATAGCCATAGAGCAAAAGGGGCGTAAGGGCGTTGCACCCACTCGGTCGCACGGGAAGGGGGGAGCGAAGCTCCCCCGGGGGTTGGCGACCGAAACGAGCCAGAGGGGGCAGAGGCCCCTTGTTAATAATAATATAATAGTATTCTAATAATATTGTTGTTGTTATAATAATAAATATTCTTTATTTTGAGGGTGTTTTTGAAATGGATTATTGTTTTCAGGAGGTTTTGCAACGGTTTTTAAGGGTATTTTTGAGGCGGTTTTTAGGGGGGAGTTAAGGAGGTTTCAGAATTGTTTTTCAGGGTAATTCTGCGGGAGGGGGGGGGGGGGGGGTGATGGTGTTTTTGGTGGTCTTTTTGAGAGAGTTTTGGCGAGGATTTTTGAGGGGATTTCAGAGAGTTGTTAACGGGGTTTTGAGGGGGGTATTCGAGCAGGTTTTTAAGGATATTTTTCTCGGTATTTTTGAGGGTCATTTTGAGGAAGTTTTTGAATGTTTTTTTTGAGGGGGTTTTAAGGTGATTTTTGTGAGGATTGGGGGGGGGGGGGGTGGTAAGGAGGTTTCAAAATTGTTTTTGAGGGTGAGTTTTCTGTAGGCGTTTGCGGGGACGGGGGGGGATGGGTTGGATGGTATTTTTGCGGTGATTTTTGAGGGGGTTTCTGCTGGTGATTTTGAGAGAGTTGTTGATGGGGTTTTGGGGAGGTTTCCAGGGGGTATTCGAGCAGGTTTTTGAGGGGGATTTTGAGGAGATTTTTGAGGGGCTTGAGGAGGTTTCAGAATTGCTCTGGAGGATGATTTTGAGGGGGTTTTCAAAGGGCTTTTGAGGGTTGGGGGGGGGGGGGTTCGATGGTCTTTTGAGGGTGCTTTTGAGGAGGTTTTAGGGAGGATTTTTGAGATGATTGTGCGAAGGTTTTGAGGGGGATTTGATGGTGTCTTTGAGGGGATTCTGAAGGTATTTTTATCGTGATTTCGAGGGTGTTTGCGAGGGCTTTTTTAAAAGGATTTTTGAAGGGATCTTGTAACGGTTTTTGAGAAAGCTCCTAAAGGTAATTTTGAGGGCGTTTTTGAGGTGTTCCGGTGGCTTTTCAAGGTTGTTTTTCAGGGTGATTTTTAGGGGATTTTTGAGGGGGTTTTCGAAAGTGTTTAATAAGGGCTTTTGAGGTGTGTAATACGAGATTTTTAAAGGTGAATTTGATGGCGTTGTGAAACGTGTTTTAAGGAGATTTTTGGAAGGGGAAGATTTTGAAGGGAAGATTTTTGAAGGGGTTTTGCAGAAGGGGGGGGGGGGGGGGGTTGGAAGAGGTTTCAAAATTTTGACGGGGTATTTTGTGGTGTTTTTGAACAAGTTTTTGTTTGTGTTTTTGAAAGTCTTTATAAGAAGGTTTGTGAGAGGGTCTTTAAAGAGGTTCTTGAGAGGTTTCCAAGGGGGTTTTAAAAAGAAGTTTTGCTGGTGTTTTTGAGAGTTTTTAGTCAATTGAGATTAATTCACCAAGTGGATTCGATAGGTTATATGTGCTTGATTGGTCATGTGGTTTCGATGGGTCAGATGGGTTTTTGAATTTGATTGGTCAGATGGGCTTCATTGATCAAATAAGTTCGATTGGTCAGAGCGGTTTCATTCTTAATATTCATTCCTTTCTTCATGATCGTAAAGTTACGTTATCCAGTAAATTTCAAATTCACAAATGGATCAAAAATTGGAATGGAAAAAATTGGTACATAGAATTGTAAAAGCCAAATTTCAATCATGAAGAATAGAGATATCTATTCTTCATGATTTCAATTTATGTTCTTCATACAATGCCATTTTTTTTAACAAATCATCACTCATTTCAAATTCCATTGATTTCATAAATTACAAGTTGAGCAACTGTTTAAAATAGAAATTACAGAAATATTACAAATTAGAATTGAGAACTGTATACATAATTTTCAACATGTTGGAAAATTTCACAAACAAGGAGCACTGAAATAAGTCATAACTTCCATTGACTGAAAAAAATTGCGGTTAATTAGAATTATTTCTTCTTACTGGGAAAATTGGTCTATACATGAAAAATTATAGTTTGTTCATCATATTCACATCTTCAGAGTGAGAAAACTTCACAATTGGATTCTCGTTCTAATCAACATCCCATCGATTGGGAATTGGCGAAAGGTATATGGTTCCTGATGATTCCACCAACACTGCTGGTATATTGATAGACTCCAGAGGTAGATAAACCAACTCCTGTGACTCTTGAACGATCTTCAAGTAAGTTGTATTAAACGCTGGTCCCACTGTGACGAATCGACGCCCAATAATTCCCTCCATCCTATTATCTCCATATCGCCACCTTATGATGGGCATTATCCGAACGAACTGAGTAGGATCACCTTCATCTGGTGGAGTCACATGAACAACTGAGTTGTCATACTTGACAGGTTTATCATTCTCTGGTTGATATATCACTCCATCAATAGACACTCGTTTCTCCCGGGTGATTGGCATCTGCACATTGATGCCCACATATCCAGCTTCAGTTAACGCTACAGTTTCTTCGTCGTCGAGGAATCCAGGTACCTGCCTCCCATGTCGACCAAATCTCCCAGTTGCATTCTGTGGCGGCACAACCCATCGTGCTTTGTGAAGAAATTCTCGTAGCATATTCAAAACATCGGGTAACAAGTCCCAATCGAGAGTTTTGTCAATCATTTGCGCCAATAAAATACGGCAGGCAATTTGCGTGGATCGGTCAGTAGGACTTGTTATATAATTTTTCACTTGTCGATTTAAAGATTCAAACCAAAATCCTGACGCTACCCATACTGGACCCAATTCTTCAACACAGCGAACAACGTGTTTCAGAAGCTGGAGACTATATGTCTGATAGCGTTCGGCGAACATTTCTCCGGATTGCTCGCGGAAGCGGTCAATGAGACGCTTTGCACGTGCCAAATCTTCATGGGGGATAGAATCCTTGTTTACGATATATGTTGATTCGGCAAACAATGAAAAATGTTCGATTTGTTCAGCAGTCATGAAGTCATGAGCGCATGGTAACCAATAATACCACGTCAAATTCCTGTATTCAATTCCCTTATATTTTGCGAGCTGTTCCAGAGGTCGTGGTCGTCTTGCCAACTTGGTGGGTGGCTGCACTGACTCGATACGGCTGCTGATTGTCCTAATTTGTGCTGGACCTATGTAATTTTCCGTATCGGGGTTGGTTAAGAGAGAATATAATCGGGTCAGATTTCTCTCCCAAAGACAATGCAAGGCTTCAACTAATTGACAGGTACGGAGATCAAGTGTTGGAACGATGCTCAGAGCTGAAATAGCCTGAACACCACGTTGAGGTTCTCGGTCTGCAGCTGCCACCTCGGCGTCGCGTCTAATGTCAGCATCAGAACGGTCGGCGGCAGGTACCCCTCCATTTTCGTCATCATTGTATCTGTAGATATGAAATTGATGTCGATTTCCAACTCTTTCGCCTCGTGCATAACAAAATGTACAGCCCCAGTAGGCATTGTGACGCATCATTCCCAAAATAGGGTACCTGGCTTCCGAGTCAGCAGCAATGATAAGCGGAACAAATCGACTCCGCACTTCCGTAAGTTCATCTGGACGCCACGTGATTCCATTCAAATATAAACTACGCAATTGCTCAGTGACAAGCGTCAGGAATTTAGCCATTGGTGGCTTTACTGGTCCAACATCAAGTGCAGCCAGCAAAGAATTCCGCTGTCGAGCTCGGGGTGACAGTTCGAGGACCTGCACGAAAACAGGCCAGATAGTCACTGGAGCTGAGACGACTGGGTCCACTCCATCGGTCCATATGGCAAGAGAATAATTATGGTTGCCTTGACACAAAAACCCACCATCTGCTGATAATTTTCGATATACACTTCCATCGTAAACGTCTTCAATGGGAGCTTGGTTGTGCTTACGTCTCGTTCATGGGTATTCCAAATCCGTTGCCATGTGACGTTTCGATAAGAGTCCTCGGAGTTGAGCTGGAAGATTCAAGTATAACATCGTACCCATTTGGTACCCTGATGCAGCAGTTGATAATAGATTTCTGTTCTATTTTCTGACGGCTATTCTAAGCACTCAACAGAGGGCAGCGAATTGACTGAAAGGATTAGCAAAGTACATAAATTGATGGACCCAATTGTTTAATTTATCTCTACGAAATTAAGGTCCGCCTGTTACGAGTCCTTCTGAGTACAAAATAAAGATGTAAGGAAATTCTCTGACCGCCAAAATGACGGTCGATTACCGGTAGGCATTGCGTCAATTGACTAACGATTTAAAAATGACGATGGGCATTTTTCAAATTTTGGTATTTTTTTTTCAACTGAACATATTTGAAGATTTTGACAGTTTTTAAACTGTTGAGAATTTGGAAAAATTTTAACAATTTCGAAATTTTCAAAATTTGTAAAATGTTGAAAGTTTTTGAAACTGAAAATTTGTACAAAAAAATTAAAATTTCGAAAAGTTTCGAAGTTTTTGAAATTGTAGGAATTATTGAAGTTTTGAAATTTTGAGAAGTTCAAAATTTTTTTGACATTTTAGGAATTATTTAAATTTTTACAATTTTGAAAATTTTAAGAAGTTTAAAAATTTTTGAAAATTTTGGATATTTTGGGACGTCTGAAAATGTTAAAAATTTCCAAATTTTATCTCTATCAATTGACCGTTTTTAAACCCGACCACACTTTTAACCTATCAGTATACCTTAAGGTATTTCGGGCGTGAAATGACGTGAATGAAATTCAGCAGCCAACTTTTCAAATTTTTTTGTATGCTTTCTATACAACGTCCAGAAGTTGTGTGCAAATTTTGGGAATCCTGAAGAGCACAGTTTTTTTTCAAATTAATTTTTAAAATCATTGAAATTGATGGAAAAGGTTATGAACCAAGAAATTGATTTTTAAACTCTGCTCTTCAGGACTCTGAATGCATACATAAAAATTTAGAAAATTGGCTGCTGAACTTCAAAACTTCATACATTTCACGCCCGAAATACCTTAATAAACATAATGTAGTTCAGGACCTTGAGGAATAAAAAAACCTACTAACGCTGAAACTCTCTTATTGTATTTTTATGCAATATACACATATTTTTATTTGCGCACAATATCATATCATGGCATTTTTGAGGTATATAACGAGATCCCAACCGTTTTTATTATGTGATAGGGGAGGCCGGGGCAAAATGGACGCCTTAATGAAAAAATTAAACTAAGAGTGTTTTAGAATGCGAAAAATCTAAGCAAATATAAAATTCCCAGAAACTTCAAATTTTTTAAATTTCAAAAATTTCAAAACTTCAAAAGTTATGAAATTTCAACAAATTTAAAATTTCGATATTTCAGAAGTTATTAAATTTCAGGAATTTTAAAAATTGTACACATTTTCAAAACTCCAAAAATTGCTATGAATGGAAAGTTGTCATTATTTGGGGGTGTCCATTTTGCCCCTAGTGTCTGTTTTGACGCCATCTCCCCCACTCAATTTTTTATTATGTGACACTCAAGTAAATCTGATCACTGGTTATTATCAACTGTTTTTTGATATGAACTATTAATAAAAAAGAATCCGAAAGAATACAAGAATCAAAATTGCCCATCACATGTCAGGCATTGTTTTTTTCCAATTTTTGTTTTTGCACACGCCTCTTCACCCCCACAGATGTCTTGACCTTTTCTTACACGTTGTCTCGCACGTTGACAACATGGAATGTGCAAGGTAGGTTGCAATACGTGCACCGAACCCGCCCCTCGACTGTACTGGCCGCCTATTGAAGACCGCATACCGTGCAGACAACCACATCGGAGCACGGCTTTGCCATCAACGTGGTTGGTCTCTCGATGCATATATGACAGCTCCATATATGACAGGTCATAATCTCCCTCTGAGGAGCAAAAACGTTAATTCTTATGCCTTAGCAGCTATGTATGCAGGGTTATTCCGTCCGATATCACTCGCTCATTGAAGATAATTCAAAAATTGTTGAACGTTTCAAAGTTTTCAAAATATTGAAAATGTTTGAGACTAAAAATAATTTTTTTTAAGGTATAATTTTTAACGGAGTGACTATTCGCACCAAATACGGGTGTGTACGGGTCGTACGGTATTCGACGGGTGGCCCGTACATTTAACCCAAAACTACGGGGTAAAAATGCCCCCTACGGGTTATTCTACGGGGCGAAAGTGACCGCTCCAAAATTATCTAAACGGAGTGAAATTATCTGTTTGAATTATCTGTACGGAGCGCACCCGTATGAACCCGTACATCTTTCCAATACGAAATTGGCAGGTCACTCGCATACCGCATGTCGATTTATGGAGTTATAGATAGAATCGAATTGAATAAAAACAATTTCATTTTTTTTTTTAAACAATATATAGGACATTCTTCATCAAGTGAGTCATCTAAAATTCTCGATGTCTTCAAAAACTCTGGAAGAATTTTAAAATGTTGTGGGAAACAAAAATTTCGTGATTTTTTCACATTTTTTGTTGCGTGTATTTAAAGATACCCTAATTAAAGGTATTGTAACAAGGTTTTGACCCCACTGAACTTAATAAATAGAGCTCACTGATAAAGCCATTCGAAACAAAAATGCCGCTTTTTTCTGAATATTTTTTAGAATTCAAATACTTATTGACATGGGATGTTTTTTGGAGTTGTAATCCTTATTACAACTCCTTATGGTATCCTTCACGTGAATCACGTTTCTTACGGATTTTTTCCAATTTCTGCAGGTTGTAGATAATGATGTGATCGACCATCTCTAAAAATCGTGGTATGATCTTATGTACAGAATTATGTACAGAGTTGATTTTATAATTATAAACAAAGTACGATACTTTTCGATACTTTCGGCGCTTGTGGATACATGGTGGGGCGGACGAATCCCAGGCGATTGGCCCGCCACCTAGCGTGAATGTAGTTGTGCGTATACGTACACACAGACTGAGTGTGTGTAAACGCAGAGACGGTTCAATCCAACCTCAAAATCTGACTATCCAATTTTATTAATTTGGGGTTGATAAATATGTTTTTACAACCAATTTGAGAACAAAAATTTCTCCTTTTTTGTACACTTTTTGGGTATTCTTTAATTTCGTGTTACGCTAAATATAAACACATTTCGTTGAGAAATACATCGTCGCCTGAACGGTAAAGACGCCTTTGTGCCAAAATACGAGAATTTGATTAAAAATGACGAATTACAAGTAAATCTGCAAACATTAGTTGGGAATTCGTTAATTTTTGTGTAAGGACTTTTTTCGGTACCTACGTGCATTTACTGTTGAGGCGACGATATATATATATATATATATTTCAAGAAAGCCGGCATTTTTTGCGACTTCTCCTGGCTTTTATTAATCATCCAAAAACCATAATACATACCAAGAAACTATATTGAGTCAGTCAGTATTTTTTAAGTATTAAAGTCACGACTCTGAAAGAACACTAAATAAGGAGTTTCCGAAATTGCAGAAAATCCTTATGTTGAATGAAAGCCCGCCTTCAAATATTAATCAACGAGGATATTTATGAGGGTCTATTAGGATACATGTATAACGCAGCATCTTAATGTAGATAAAATCGTATATTTTGAAATACCAACTTACGAAAATGTTTATCACATCCCCCACATACAGTTTAAGCAAATCCATTGATTTTTCTTTCGGGGTTGTTCTCGCAAAGTACATTTAAAATAATAGAAAAACAGCGATCAGTAACATTCCCTTTTTAACATATAATGGGTTAAAATCGAATTGATATACAATATATTTTAAAAAATATAAAAAGCCTAAAAACGAAAGTTTGTCCTTAAAACTCCTTCATTCACAGCCATTAACGGTCCCGATTTACGAGGTATCGCTGTTGAAAAATAACAAATATTTCTCCATCAATTTAGCCAACGTTTCAGTTGACGAAACGAGTCAGTTCAAGAAAGTTTGTCAGTTGGTATCACACTATGGTTACATACTCTGGTCACATAGAATGCAGCAGGTATATTTTTTAATTAAACAAATGAATAAAAAATTGTAGAAGGTAAGTAATTATGCTAATAATATGTAATTGAAGGTAAGAATTGGCAGTAATGAGCGTCTCTATTACTGTCGAGTTCTTTTTCGCAGAACACGCTATGTTACCGAGTCTTCCTCAATCCGTCGGTGTCTTAAATTCATCTCAGCATCTTTTTCTTTTAGAGACCTCTTACCTTTATAGGGGCATCCGTTTGCCTTTAGTTTTGCACCTTTTGGGCGTCCTCTCGATCTTTTTGGCATTATTTTGATGGAATCAAATAATGATGCAGTCTTGGGGATCAATTGTCCGTCTTTGGTGATAGTTGTAACGCCGAGATCCGGCTCCGGCTATGTGGCAGTGCTGTCTTTCACTTTAACATCTTCATCGGTACCAATTGGAGGCACCAATTCGAGTTCGAAAGACAGGGATGTGTCGATCGCAGTGTGTTTTTCCACCAGAGCGGATTTTTCTACTTCAACCCTCTCGCGTGGAACGGGTAGTAGAGTTTGGAGATCCGATGATTTACCGGGAATGCCAATTGAGCACGTGGGTTCGACATCTGCAAACTAATTTATAGGAATTTGTTTTGAGCTTTGCGCAGTAGATACTTGGAGCTTAGTTTGAGACTCCGTCTGTGTAGCAACTGTCGATCCTTCGATTATTAACGAAGATGATTGCTGAGGGAGAGGGGATTGAATAATGATGTTACTCCATTCAAGACGAGCTTCGGCGCTGCAATTGATGGAATTCTCCAAAAACAGACTGCTTGTTCGGATATTTTGGTGTTGTAAATCGCCAAAAATCTCCTCTGCTGATGTAGAGAATTCGATTAATACATTTGCGTCCGATAATACTTCACCTCTTATTTGGTTTGATGAAAAGCTTTCATCCATAATGAGCGTAGCTGGGGACCGGCTCATGTTTTGCGCCGAATCCGATTGCGACTCATCCAATTCATCCACAGTTTGGAATGTGTCGAGAAGGCTTTCCAACAGCAATATTTGTTTTTGATGTATCTCATGCGGAAAATCGTACAAGACACGTTCAATTCGCTTAAGAAGTTCCTTCATTTTGTCACGGACTTCATTTGGTGCGATGGACACGGCTCCCTGCGATCGAGATAGTTCATCTGGATCTTCACCAGGACTTGCAGTGAAATTATCATTATTTCCTATATATGATTGTTTTTCGCTTCCACTGGTAGTCGAGGGGTCAGTAGAGTCCATTGTACAGTGAGGACTACCACTTCCATTTATGTTTCGACGTTGTGACGAAATTTCATTCCGCCACCCCGGGTAACGTAAACAAGTTATAATCGGAGACAGAGAGAGAACAATTACCGCGAATGCTCCCTTCGTTAATTATAAGTAGGTTAATAAATATTTATAACGCTACCTATCGGCACTCAAACGCGCGTTTAACAAACAGTGGGAAGTTTTGTATTATAAGCACAAAGTTCGGGTTAACAAGGAAAAATTTAAATAATTAGTAAATTAATGAGTAAAAGTTTTAGGGTGTTGAGACATGTAGTGACGGGATTTAGGTTAAGTGAACCTAGAGAGTACCGAGTTAGACATTGCCAACAATATTACCGAGCAGCCGGTGCTCTCCATTCATTTGGTAAAAACTGTTCCTGGGGAAGCTAGGAAAAGTCGAGGAAAATCGCGCTCCCCCGCGTGGGAAAGGGATTTGGGAAATTCCCGGTACGGTTTTTGGGTTCAATAAGTTTGGAGTTTCAAATCTCTTTCCCCGAAGAACCATTCCCCAGGGATAAGCTCCCTAAACCATCAATCCCCATCTCTTTAGGTTTGGGATTCGGATCCCCGTGAAAATTAAAAAAAAAATATAGAAACAGAAAAACACGATAAGACGAAACGGGAACATTTTAAATGTTCCCGCGCTCCCTATTCGTCTAGTAACGGCTACCCCAGCCGCCCGATGGCGCCGCGCTACGGGGAAGAAACACGTGACTTCCCCCTCCGTCGCAACAGGTTGCCGAGTCAGAACGGACGAGTTGGCAGCCATTTTAGTCAGTCGCTGTTACCCCGCCGCGTGCTACACAGCAACCTTTTTTTTCTGCAGTTTTTCGCGTGGTTTTTGTGCAAAAACGACTTGGGACTATCTCGGACTTCTACATGGTAAGTAGAAGCATGAACAATTAAAGTAATTAGGCCCGCGAGTGTCCCCAAATGAACAAAAACTAGGGAAAATATGTGGCAGTTCCGTCCACAAATCACCACATGACGCGCCGCGCATAATTAGAAATATAATGACCCAGAATGGGCCAAATATTCCCCAATTATCGTTCCGAATGTATCCAATTAAATAATTGGGTAATAATTGGAGGTATTCGGTGAAAAATTCGACCCGGGAAGTGCGTGAGAAGTTCCGTTTCATGAGTAATGGAGAATGCCATATTGGCATACCTCCCTCTCGCTCACTCCCGTGTGCGGCGCTACCGTTCTCACTTGCACTCATGGTTGCTTATGGGTATCTGCTTCAAACCCGTATAATAAAATCGGCAATTGGAAAATTATGCAATTAGTAATTTGCATGCTTCCGATTTTGCATAAAATATGGACGCGAAAGAAATTTTTAGGGTCGGATTCCCTCAACAATTTCGACTTGCAACTTTCCATTACAAAATGACGCCGCTCTGGACGAATTTCTCGAGAGTTACGTAATCAACCGGACTCAGGAAATTCATGCGCTTTTTGGGATAATCGGATAATCTAGTGTAAAATGGGTATAATTGGCGTACACGCGACAAAATGGCGGACGCGTTAGGATGAGTTTTTTTTGGTGGATTCCGGTTGGGTATGGGTGATGAAATGACGCTAATTATATTGAAGAAAATGGTTGGAATCCAAGCTACCTCTATGACTCATTACCGACAATCACCAGTCGGCGCTACCTGAAATTGGATTTTGGCATCATGCTCCCTAACTCTTGGTCCAAAATCGGATTTCCTATACCTAGGCTATTGAGCTACCCAACTCTTGAGCTCTAGTGCTACCGTTCTGGGTTGCTGCCTCTTGGGACCACCGTCCAAGGCTAGACCATGATTGCCTGGACATTGGTGCCCACGCTACCTAAATTCTAGCACCATCACTAGCCAATTCCATGGTGCTAGCGCTAGCTAGACTCTGGTACCATGACTTCTGGCTGATCCTGACCCAGAAGACACGTGGTACCGATGCTCCCTGACCTCGTTGATGGTGTTACCACCTGGTACCAAGTCGTCCCGCGCCGACCGATGGCTGAACCACTTGGTACCAACGCTCCCTAAGCTCCCTGGTGCCGTTACCAACTGGTACCGAGCATTCCTGGCCTTAGTGGTGAAGAACCCGCTTGGTACCAACGCTCCCTAACCTCGTTGGTGCTGCTACCACTTGGTACCCAGCTTTCCTGACCTTATTGGTGAGGAAACCATCTGGTACCAGTGCTCCCTAGATTCGCTGGTGATGTTACCACTTGATACCAGGCTTCCCTGGTCTTGTGGATGCTACCTCCGGCTGGTACCATCGTTCCCTAGCGTGGCTGGCGCTGGTATCACCTGGTACCACTGCTTCCTCTCTTCGCTGTTACTGATACCACCTGGTATCAGGGCTACTCGTGCCCTTCACGGTCCCCGCGACCTGGTATCGTTGCTGCCTAACTACGGAGATGAACGTACGAGCTGGTATCGTTTAGCTCATAGCTAGCAGCGATGCGGTTCCGGCTAAATCCGAATCCGTCTATCGTTTCGACGAGTTTCCGCTACGTAATTACATGAAATCGTGCTAACTGATAAGATAAGGCTCGTTCTCTCTCCCTCACGCTACCTAATATTGAGTTTTCCAGCTACCCGATGGAGTCTTCTAGGATCCCAACCCCAGGACGTGTATTGGTCCCAGAATCCAAGGATACGGGTTAGAATTTAAGCTAACTATAAGATGTAGAATTAGTCTAAGCGCTAAATAAATGGGAAAATCGATTTGGAAGGTCCGTCCTGTCTAGTAATTTCTAGAGTTAAGATCCTGATCTATTTCAGCTAATTTTAAGGGTTTAGTCATTTTCGTTGATTCGGTTGAGTTTCGTTGCGTCTCCTTACACCACGAATCCACCCCCCTCTCCACAACCACCACACTGAGCAACTGGGTAATTCCGTACCCTGGGGTCCTACTTTCTCGGAGGTTTTTGGTAAGTTTAGGTTGTCTCCCCCGGCTGATCAGAGAAGTTTATTTATTTTGGTTGCGGTTAAGTTAGTGGTTTGCCGATTCCACCGACCTAAAGATCGGCTGGCGCCCTAAAAACGTTTTCTGGTTGGATTGAGCCTCTGGTTGGTCGGGAGTCGTTTTTGTTTTATTTGTTAGCTCATGGGGTTTCCGGGAATGTAGGGCCCCCAGGACGAAGGTAATGGTTCGCCTACAGATTTATGGTTGGTAATTATGAAATGTTGGGATTTGGGTAAGATTTGGCAGGAAAGCTGTTACAACGTTTAACTCTCCTCAAAAAGCGCGCAGATAGTTTCTGAAAAATTGACATTGCTATTAGAAATATCGTAACATAATGAGCAGATAATAGTTACACGATAATAAAAAAATTGCATATCAAAATCCATATATTTCTCCAAGAAATCGTAGCGAATTTCCATTGCAACAACCTATAAATGTTATAAGAATTTGCACAGAATTCTTGCCTAAGAACTTGCACAGAAACTTTTATCGAATATTGATCCAAGAAGATCGCATTATATTAATTTTTTTTAATCGCATACTACTACTGCTACTCTAATGAAATTCTGCAGATTCAAAAGAAATTCAATAGAATTTGAGAGAAACAATTGCACTTTTTTTATTTAATTTTTTCATACTTATATTTATTTATCATTTAATTTCATATTTTCTGATTAACCCACCGAGAGAGGATCATGATTATGTTCCAAGTTTGCCGATGTAATTTCGAGCATCTGTAAAGCTTATGCTCTGAATGTTACGTGTGCTGGACAGTTTGTTGGCGCCAATCTAAAAAAATGATAAAATAATGGTTATTTGCGATATACTGTACTAACTCAGCCATCCTCATCCCCCCAGAATGATGAGAGATGTCTGAGAATGAAATGAGTAGCTGTTTTCTTATAACTTTTTATTTTCGTACTATTTTCTTCTTAAGACATTTTTCATTTCTCTCTTCCAAAGGAAAGTGAAGAACAAAGTCCTTTGAAAATTTTTGAAAATTTTGAACGTTTTTCAGAATTTGCAAAATTTTCAACACTCAAAATTTCCAAAAATGAAAAAAGTTATCGTAATTTTTAAATTTTTCAAAGTTTTTATAAATTTCTAAATGTTCAGAATTTTCAAAATTTGTAAAATTTTTAGAGAGGCTTGAAATTGCAGAAAATAAAATAGTTTTAAAAATTTTATTAGCACCATTTGCGGGAAATGTCTTATAACGCACGCTTCGCGTGCGTTCAAAGCCGCTTCCCACACATTGTACTGATAAATATCGTTCGATACATGTGCGATAAGTGTTTTCTGGCCCGCCTTCGGCTCGTGCTATAACGTCCCTCGAGCCAAAAACCACTTATACGCACTTGTATCGAAATATACTATAAAACATTGACAAACTTTTCAAAATTTTTAAATTTTTCATAATCTTAATTGTTCTTAAAGTTTTACAAATTTCCGAAAATTTTCAAAATATGTAGAATTTTCAAAGATTTTCAATATTTCTAAAATTGTTTGAAATTCAACGGCAATATACTCCAGATTATGAATGTTACATGAATTTCAATTATCTTTGAGGTTCCTTGACACACAGTCGACTCTCCCTAACTCACCGCCACTTTGGTCAAATATCTGAAAAACTGAAGAATCTTCAGATAAGAATAAAAGAAAAATGATGCATGGCATTGACGACAGTTCTCCTTTTTCCACCAAACAAAAATTTGATCGATGATGACTTTTTTGTTAAACGAGACATTCCACTGGTAGAAAAACAAGTAATAAACAGAAATATGGAAGAGAAGAAATTACCAAAATTCACGAAAAGTGTTATCTCTATTGAACTTTTTTATTTGGGACACATTTTTACATGCTCAATCTAAAAAATGAATCGTCGGACAGAGTATCAACCGGCCCTCCTTGAGACCAACAAAACATGATATTTACATACGTACCTTTTCCGCTTCTTAGTTGGTTGCTCGTCAACATCTGCATCACGTGGTTCCCCACATAAATTGCATTTGTAATATGCTTCACTGTAGATTAATTTGTTATTGAACTTAACACCGGGCCCATACGTCTTGATCATAGTTTTTGAATTTTTTTTTATGAATTCATAATTTGTGGCTAACGTCAGTGCGTCTATTGCATCGTGCAGTTCCGCAGAACTATGAAAAATTTTCCCCAGGGTTAAATTCTCCATTGAATTTGATTTTCCTGACTTCGGGTTCATAGAAGTAAGCGATCATCGTAATGTTCTGAGGTATGGATTTGAAACTAACTGGTTCAAATGAGGGAAAGTTTGCTGGTATGAAAATCAGACCAGCGGGTTGGTTGAAGAAGGGAAATTTCAGGTGCTACCAAAATCTGATTGGACACCGAAAGAAGAGGAGGGAGGAAAAGGGTCTCGGCGTCTGGGTGAACAGAGTGGGGCGCGTATATGTTCGGTCAGCAAGCACGTGTGTGTGTGTGTGTATGTATGTGTATGTGTGTGTGCAAGAAGATGAAAAGTTAGTTCTATATGTTTGATCGTTAATTGATTGACCCTTTTATCTCCACCAATAATATTCAGTGTTGTAAATGGTCCTCCCTGGTGGAGGGATCGAAAAAAGTCGATTCATATAGTCTGTTGTTCATAAAAACAATATACCTATTCCGAAACTATGAAAAATTAACGACATGTGAAAATAAAACGATCTTTCTTGTTGCACCCATTCTCCCTTCCATAGTGACATATTTTTTTTTCTTTTGCATATGGACCTCCTCTACCATAAAAAAACAAGTGGGACGTTGTGATTCCCGGAGTTGAACCTTAGGATCACTCAAATGTTTGTGACCCACGCTCGTTCATCAATTTTCTTGTTAATGAATCATTTTAGAAAAAAATGTCAAAAAGCTTTTTTTGTAGAGAATTCAATTTCCGTCAAAAAATCATAACTTTTGAACCGTGCATCGGATTTCAACGACTCAAAAAATAAAGTTTTTGTTTTAGTGTGAACTTTTCGAAAAAAAGATAAGTAGGTTCTCAAAATTCACAGAAACAATAACGACTCGGGGTGCTGACCACCTGCAGGGAGGTCTTAATTATGTTTCCGTACACTGCTCTCAGTGTGAAGAAGGAAACCGTAATAAAGCCTTTTTTTTCAAGTGTAGCCGTTAGCCAATAAAGGCGTTTATAATAATCTAAGCATCAGTAGAGGTCACAGAGGGTCACAGCAGGGGATCTATGGGGACACTTGTTCCACGAATTCCAATTTTTTTCCCCGTTTCGGGATTCCCCATGAACCGGAAAATTGTAAAATGATATGGTTTCGCACTCAGGGCATTCCACGCTATTTTGATAACAGTAAAAGGTCTATTTTTTAATCTTTACACAGAGGAATATATTTATTGGATTTCATCGACATTTTTCACACCCAAAACACTACGAAAAATTTCGCAACCAACCCATTTTACCCCGTATGTCTGGTGAAAATGTCGTTTTTTGTGTTTTCGATTTTGAAACGCTCCTTGCAGCATAATTTCCATCCGATTCAATTTTTTTTTGAAAATATTCGTTAAATTTCACGGGTTCACTGGTGAAAGATTTGTAAATTTGAAAATACACAGAAAAAAAAGATTCGTGATTCAAGAATTTGATTCTTGATTCAAGAATCATATCTACAATTTCAGAAAAACTTGATAAAATTTCATGAAAAAAGCTCAAAAAAATTTGGCAAAATTTCAAAAAAATTTCAAGACAATTTCAAAGAATTTTCAAAAAGTTGTCAAAAAATCTGATTGTTGAATCAAGGATCTGATTCTTATTTCAAGAGAGATATGATTTTCATTTACTTGAGCACCTAGTTCAAAGTCTCTTCACCCGTAAATGAGGAGTGACTTATCCTCTGCTAGTAATTATTGAATGCAACTTGTTCTAATCAAAATTGTTTTGAGAAGTTGGATATTGGCCAGTTCCATCGTTCCTCGCTATTGGAAAACTGCAGCGACTCTGCATGATGGAAGAAAAACCAATTGCTCCGGAATTGGGATTAAAGTTTTATTCTTTGTCTGATTTGGAAACATTCATTGTTGCATATGGGAAGAGGACAAATCAGGTGTTTGTGCGGGGGCGATCAGAGAAAATTGCGAGTTCATATCTAAAAAACTCGAAAGTAGTGAATTTAAAGCTCGAATACACTTACGTTTATTTCGTTTGCAAGTTTAGTGAAAAGAAAGAATCAGCAGCCACAGTTCGATGCACAAGGTAATGTAGAAAAGCAATTGAAAAAAAAAAATTCATTGTATTTATTACTCACACAATAAAGGGTTTCATGATCGCATTCTCTTTTTTCAGCACATACGATCATCAATGTCCAGCTTTCATTCATTTCCGCTTGCCAAGAAACGACAAGAGTTGTTTAGAGATTCGGGACATAAACTTGAATCATAAAAATCATGAAAACTCGACTCTAAGTGAATTTAGGTATTTTATTGTGCAATATTAAACTTCTTTTCCCTTACCTAAACTTTGCTTTTGCTTTTACCTACACTTCATCAGTCACATTGGCCATCTGTCTATAAGCCTGTGTAAAATATTGGTAATTAAGGCAGTTATAATTTCCTGTAAATATCTATTTTCTTCCATTGAAAACTTCCATTATGAATGGATTATTTTTAATTAGCATTTCGAATTTTGCTCCACTGAGAAAAAAATCCTGGTTGTCAAAGCCTGTGGCTTTTGGTTGCAATATTCCTGGGAACTACGAGGCACTATCCTGGTTTCCAAGACTCCAGTCCCGGTTCACAGAGAAAATGCAGTGAGGCACCACAGTCCTGGAAATCAGGATTTTGTATCTCAGTGGACGTTCCTATCTTGCCAATTAGTCTGCTCAATTGAAAACTGACTGTTTTGAACCTAAAAATTTTCATTCTTCATAACTACTCCTCAAAAGGTGAACATTTAGATGTTAGGGTAACTCACCCCGTAATAGTTTATCATAATAATAGGTTATTATGAGTTTTTACACGGCAATATCGAGAATGTGTCTGCAGTTTTTAGATTCCCAAAATTGATT
>BQMI01000192.1:0-129519 GCA_026005395.1 Asobara japonica | reverse complement strand
TGACAAATTGACAATTGACAATTGACAAATTGACAATTGACAAATTGACAATTGACAAATTGACAATTGACAAATTGACAATTGACAAATTGACAATTGACAAATTGACAATTGACAATTGACAATTGACAATTGACAATTGACAAATTGACAATTGACAAATTGACAATTGACAAATTGACAATTGACAAATTGACAATTGACAAATTGACAATTGACAAATTGACAATTGACAAATTGACAATTGACAAATTGACAATTGACAAATTGACAATTGACAAATTGACAATTGACAAATTGACAATTGACAAATTGACAATTGACAAATTGACAATTGACAAATTGACAATTGACAAATTGACAATTGACAAATTGACAATTGACAAATTGACAATTGACAAATTGACAATTGACAAATTGACAATTGACAAATTGACAATTGACAAATTGACAATTGACAAATTGACAATTGACAAATTGACAATTGACAATTGACAATTGACAATTGACAAATTGACAATTGACAAATTGACAATTGACAAATTGACAATTGACAAATTGACAATTGACAAATTGACAATTGACAAATTGACAATTGACAAATTGACAATTGACAAATTGACAATTGACAAATTGACAATTGACAAATTGACAATTGACAAATTGACAAATTGACAATTGACAAATTGACAATTGACAAATTGACAATTGACAAATTGACAATTGACAAATTGACAATTGACAAATTGACAATTGACAAATTGACAATTGACAAATTGACAATTGACAAATTGACAATTGACAAATTGACAATTGACAAATTGACAATTGACAAATTGACAATTGACAAATTGACAATTGACAAATTGACAATTGACAAATTGACAATTGACAAATTGACAATTGACAAATTGACAATTGACAAATTGACAATTGACAAATTGACAATTGACAAATTGACAATTGACAAATTGACAATTGACAAATTGACAATTGACAAATTGACAATTGACAAATTGACAATTGACAAATTGACAATTGACAAATTGACAATTGACAAATTGACAATTGACAAATTGACAATTGACAAATTGACAATTGACAAATTGACAATTGACAAATTGACAATTGACAAATTGACAATTGACAAATTGACAATTGACAAATTGACAATTGACAAATTGACAATTGACAAATTGACAATTGACAAATTGACAATTGACAAATTGACAATTGACAATTGACAATTGACAATTGACAATTGACAATTGACAAATTGACAATTGACAAATTGACAATTGACAAATTGACAATTGACAAATTGACAATTGACAAATTGACAATTGACAAATTGACAATTGACAAATTGACAATTGACAAATTGACAATTGACAAATTGACAATTGACAAATTGACAATTGACAAATTGACAATTGACAAATTGACAATTGACAAATTGACAATTGACAAATTGACAATTGACAAATTGACAATTGACAAATTGACAATTGACAAATTGACAATTGACAATTGACAAATTGACAATTGACAAATTGACAATTGACAAATTGACAATTGACAAATTGACAATTGACAAATTGACAATTGACAAATTGACAATTGACAAATTGACAATTGACAAATTGACAATTGACAAATTGACAATTGACAAATTGACAATTGACAAATTGACAATTGACAAATTGACAATTGACAAATTGACAATTGACAAATTGACAATTGACAAATTGACAATTGACAAATTGACAATTGACAAATTGACAATTGACAATTGACAATTGACAATTGACAAATTGACAATTGACAAATTGACAATTGACAAATTGACAATTGACAAATTGACAATTGACAAATTGACAATTGACAAATTGACAATTGACAAATTGACAATTGACAAATTGACAATTGACAAATTGACAATTGACAAATTGACAATTGACAAATTGACAATTGACAAATTGACAATTGACAAATTGACAATTGACAAATTGACAATTGACAAATTGACAATTGACAAATTGACAATTGACAAATTGACAATTGACAAATTGACAATTGACAAATTGACAATTGACAAATTGACAATTGACAAATTGACAATTGACAAATTGACAATTGACAAATTGACAATTGACAAATTGACAATTGACAATTGACAAATTGACAATTGACAAATTGACAATTGACAAATTGACAATTGACAAATTGACAATTGACAAATTGACAATTGACAAATTGACAATTGACAAATTGACAATTGACAAATTGACAATTGACAAATTGACAATTGACAAATTGACAATTGACAATTGACAATTGACAATTGACAAATTGACAATTGACAAATTGACAATTGACAAATTGACAATTGACAAATTGACAATTGACAAATTGACAATTGACAAATTGACAATTGACAAATTGACAATTGACAAATTGACAATTGACAAATTGACAATTGACAAATTGACAATTGACAAATTGACAATTGACAAATTGACAATTGACAAATTGACAATTGACAAATTGACAATTGACAAATTGACAATTGACAAATTGACAATTGACAAATTGACAATTGACAAATTGACAATTGACAAATTGACAATTGACAAATTGACAATTGACAAATTGACAATTGACAATTGACAAATTGACAATTGACAAATTGACAATTGACAAATTGACAATTGACAAATTGACAATTGACAAATTGACAATTGACAAATTGACAATTGACAAATTGACAATTGACAAATTGACAATTGACAAATTGACAATTGACAAATTGACAAATTGACAATTGACAAATTGACAATTGACAAATTGACAATTGACAAATTGACAATTGACAAATTGACAATTGACAAATTGACAATTGACAAATTGACAATTGACAAATTGACAATTGACAAATTGACAATTGACAAATTGACAATTGACAAATTGACAATTGACAAATTGACAATTGACAAATTGACAATTGACAAATTGACAATTGACAAATTGACAATTGACAAATTGACAATTGACAAATTGACAATTGACAAATTGACAATTGACAAATTGACAATTGACAAATTGACAATTGACAAATTGACAATTGACAAATTGACAATTGACAAATTGACAATTGACAAATTGACAATTGACAAATTGACAATTGACAAATTGACAATTGACAAATTGACAATTGACAAATTGACAATTGACAAATTGACAATTGACAAATTGACAATTGACAAATTGACAATTGACAAATTGACAATTGACAAATTGACAATTGACAAATTGACAATTGACAAATTGACAATTGACAAATTGACAATTGACAAATTGACAATTGACAAATTGACAATTGACAAATTGACAATTGACAAATTGACAATTGACAAATTGACAATTGACAAATTGACAATTGACAAATTGACAATTGACAAATTGACAATTGACAAATTGACAATTGACAAATTGACAATTGACAAATTGACAATTGACAAATTGACAATTGACAAATTGACAATTGACAAATTGACAATTGACAAATTGACAATTGACAAATTGACAATTGACAAATTGACAATTGACAAATTGACAATTGACAAATTGACAATTGACAAATTGACAATTGACAAATTGACAATTGACAAATTGACAATTGACAAATTGACAATTGACAAATTGACAATTGACAAATTGACAATTGACAAATTGACAATTGACAAATTGACAATTGACAAATTGACAATTGACAAATTGACAATTGACAAATTGACAATTGACAAATTGACAATTGACAAATTGACAATTGACAAATTGACAATTGACAAATTGACAATTGACAATTGACAATTGACAATTGACAATTGACAATTGACAATTGACAAATTGACAATTGACAAATTGACAATTGACAAATTGACAATTGACAAATTGACAATTGACAAATTGACAATTGACAAATTGACAATTGACAAATTGACAATTGACAAATTGACAATTGACAAATTGACAATTGACAAATTGACAATTGACAAATTGACAATTGACAAATTGACAATTGACAAATTGACAATTGACAAATTGACAATTGACAAATTGACAATTGACAAATTGACAATTGACAAATTGACAATTGACAAATTGACAATTGACAAATTGACAATTGACAAATTGACAATTGACAAATTGACAATTGACAAATTGACAATTGACAAATTGACAATTGACAAATTGACAATTGACAAATTGACAATTGACAAATTGACAATTGACAAATTGACAATTGACAAATTGACAATTGACAAATTGACAATTGACAAATTGACAATTGACAATTGACAATTGACAATTGACAAATTGACAATTGACAAATTGACAATTGACAAATTGACAATTGACAAATTGACAATTGACAAATTGACAATTGACAAATTGACAATTGACAAATTGACAATTGACAAATTGACAATTGACAAATTGACAATTGACAAATTGACAATTGACAAATTGACAATTGACAAATTGACAATTGACAAATTGACAATTGACAAATTGACAATTGACAAATTGACAATTGACAAATTGACAATTGACAAATTGACAATTGACAAATTGACAATTGACAAATTGACAATTGACAAATTGACAATTGACAAATTGACAATTGACAAATTGACAATTGACAAATTGACAATTGACAAATTGACAATTGACAAATTGACAATTGACAAATTGACAATTGACAAATTGACAATTGACAAATTGACAATTGACAAATTGACAATTGACAAATTGACAATTGACAATTGACAATTGAATTGACAATTGACAAATTGACAATTGACAAATTGACAATTGACAAATTGACAATTGACAAATTGACAATTGACAAATTGACAATTGACAAATTGACAATTGACAAATTGACAATTGACAAATTGACAATTGACAAATTGACAATTGACAAATTGACAATTGACAAATTGACAATTGACAAATTGACAATTGACAAATTGACAATTGACAAATTGACAATTGACAAATTGACAATTGACAAATTGACAATTGACAAATTGACAATTGACAAATTGACAATTGACAAATTGACAATTGACAAATTGACAATTGACAAATTGACAATTGACAAATTGACAATTGACAAATTGACAATTGACAAATTGACAATTGACAAATTGACAATTGACAAATTGACAATTGACAAATTGACAATTGACAAATTGACAATTGACAAATTGACAATTGACAAATTGACAATTGACAAATTGACAATTGACAAATTGACAATTGACAAATTGACAATTGACAAATTGACAATTGACAAATTGACAATTGACAAATTGACAATTGACAAATTGACAATTGACAAATTGACAATTGACAAATTGACAATTGACAAATTGACAATTGACAAATTGACAATTGACAAATTGACAATTGACAAATTGACAATTGACAAATTGACAATTGACAAATTGACAATTGACAAATTGACAATTGACAAATTGACAATTGACAAATTGACAATTGACAAATTGACAATTGACAAATTGACAATTGACAAATTGACAATTGACAAATTGACAATTGACAAATTGACAATTGACAAATTGACAATTGACAAATTGACAATTGACAAATTGACAATTGACAAATTGACAATTGACAAATTGACAATTGACAAATTGACAATTGACAAATTGACAATTGACAAATTGACAATTGACAAATTGACAATTGACAAATTGACAATTGACAAATTGACAATTGACAAATTGACAATTGACAAATTGACAATTGACAAATTGACAATTGACAAATTGACAATTGACAAATTGACAATTGACAAATTGACAATTGACAATTGACAATTGACAATTGACAATTGACAATTGACAATTGACAAATTGACAATTGACAAATTGACAATTGACAAATTGACAATTGACAAATTGACAATTGACAAATTGACAATTGACAAATTGACAATTGACAAATTGACAATTGACAAATTGACAATTGACAAATTGACAATTGACAAATTGACAATTGACAAATTGACAATTGACAAATTGACAATTGACAATTGACAATTGACAATTGACAAATTGACAATTGACAAATTGACAATTGACAAATTGACAATTGACAAATTGACAATTGACAAATTGACAATTGACAAATTGACAATTGACAAATTGACAATTGACAAATTGACAATTGACAAATTGACAATTGACAAATTGACAATTGACAAATTGACAATTGACAAATTGACAATTGACAAATTGACAATTGACAAATTGACAATTGACAAATTGACAATTGACAAATTGACAATTGACAAATTGACAATTGACAAATTGACAATTGACAAATTGACAATTGACAAATTGACAATTGACAAATTGACAATTGACAAATTGACAATTGACAAATTGACAATTGACAAATTGACAATTGACAAATTGACAATTGACAAATTGACAATTGACAAATTGACAATTGACAAATTGACAATTGACAAATTGACAATTGACAAATTGACAATTGACAAATTGACAATTGACAAATTGACAATTGACAAATTGACAATTGACAAATTGACAATTGACAAATTGACAATTGACAAATTGACAATTGACAAATTGACAATTGACAAATTGACAATTGACAAATTGACAATTGACAAATTGACAATTGACAAATTGACAATTGACAAATTGACAATTGACAAATTGACAATTGACAAATTGACAATTGACAAATTGACAATTGACAAATTGACAATTGACAAATTGACAATTGACAAATTGACAATTGACAAATTGACAATTGACAAATTGACAATTGACAAATTGACAATTGACAAATTGACAATTGACAAATTGACAATTGACAAATTGACAATTGACAAATTGACAATTGACAAATTGACAATTGACAAATTGACAATTGACAAATTGACAATTGACAAATTGACAATTGACAAATTGACAATTGACAAATTGACAATTGACAAATTGACAATTGACAAATTGACAATTGACAAATTGACAATTGACAAATTGACAATTGACAAATTGACAATTGACAATTGACAAATTGACAATTGACAAATTGACAATTGACAAATTGACAATTGACAAATTGACAATTGACAAATTGACAATTGACAAATTGACAATTGACAAATTGACAATTGACAAATTGACAATTGACAAATTGACAATTGACAAATTGACAATTGACAAATTGACAATTGACAATTGACAATTGACAATTGACAAATTGACAATTGACAAATTGACAATTGACAAATTGACAATTGACAAATTGACAATTGACAAATTGACAATTGACAAATTGACAATTGACAAATTGACAATTGACAAATTGACAATTGACAAATTGACAATTGACAATTGACAAATTGACAATTGACAAATTGACAATTGACAAATTGACAATTGACAATTGACAATTGACAATTGACAATTGACAATTGACAAATTGACAATTGACAAATTGACAATTGACAATTGACAATTGACAATTGACAAATTGACAATTGACAAATTGACAATTGACAAATTGACAATTGACAAATTGACAATTGACAAATTGACAATTGACAAATTGACAATTGACAAATTGACAATTGACAAATTGACAATTGACAAATTGACAATTGACAAATTGACAATTGACAAATTGACAATTGACAAATTGACAATTGACAAATTGACAATTGACAAATTGACAATTGACAAATTGACAATTGACAAATTGACAATTGACAAATTGACAATTGACAAATTGACAATTGACAAATTGACAATTGACAAATTGACAATTGACAAATTGACAATTGACAAATTGACAATTGACAAATTGACAATTGACAAATTGACAATTGACAAATTGACAATTGACAAATTGACAATTGACAAATTGACAATTGACAAATTGACAATTGACAAATTGACAATTGACAAATTGACAATTGACAAATTGACAATTGACAAATTGACAATTGACAAATTGACAATTGACAAATTGACAATTGACAAATTGACAATTGACAAATTGACAATTGACAAATTGACAATTGACAAATTGACAATTGACAAATTGACAATTGACAAATTGACAATTGACAAATTGACAATTGACAAATTGACAATTGACAAATTGACAATTGACAAATTGACAATTGACAAATTGACAATTGACAAATTGACAATTGACAAATTGACAATTGACAAATTGACAATTGACAAATTGACAATTGACAAATTGACAATTGACAAATTGACAATTGACAAATTGACAATTGACAAATTGACAATTGACAAATTGACAATTGACAAATTGACAATTGACAAATTGACAATTGACAAATTGACAATTGACAAATTGACAATTGACAAATTGACAATTGACAAATTGACAATTGACAAATTGACAATTGACAAATTGACAATTGACAAATTGACAATTGACAAATTGACAATTGACAAATTGACAATTGACAAATTGACAATTGACAAATTGACAATTGACAAATTGACAATTGACAATTGACAATTGACAATTGACAAATTGACAATTGACAAATTGACAATTGACAAATTGACAATTGACAAATTGACAATTGACAAATTGACAATTGACAAATTGACAATTGACAAATTGACAATTGACAAATTGACAATTGACAAATTGACAATTGACAAATTGACAATTGACAAATTGACAATTGACAAATTGACAATTGACAATTGACAATTGACAATTGACAAATTGACAATTGACAAATTGACAATTGACAAATTGACAATTGACAAATTGACAATTGACAAATTGACAATTGACAAATTGACAATTGACAAATTGACAATTGACAAATTGACAATTGACAAATTGACAATTGACAAATTGACAATTGACAAATTGACAATTGACAAATTGACAATTGACAAATTGACAATTGACAAATTGACAATTGACAAATTGACAATTGACAAATTGACAATTGACAAATTGACAATTGACAAATTGACAATTGACAAATTGACAATTGACAATTGACAAATTGACAATTGACAAATTGACAATTGACAAATTGACAATTGACAAATTGACAATTGACAATTGACAATTGACAATTGACAAATTGACAATTGACAAATTGACAATTGACAAATTGACAATTGACAAATTGACAATTGACAAATTGACAATTGACAAATTGACAATTGACAAATTGACAATTGACAAATTGACAATTGACAATTGACAATTGACAATTGACAAATTGACAATTGACAAATTGACAATTGACAAATTGACAATTGACAAATTGACAATTGACAAATTGACAATTGACAAATTGACAATTGACAAATTGACAATTGACAAATTGACAATTGACAAATTGACAATTGACAAATTGACAATTGACAAATTGACAATTGACAAATTGACAATTGACAAATTGACAATTGACAAATTGACAATTGACAAATTGACAATTGACAAATTGACAATTGACAAATTGACAATTGACAAATTGACAATTGACAAATTGACAATTGACAATTGACAATTGACAATTGACAAATTGACAATTGACAAATTGACAATTGACAAATTGACAATTGACAAATTGACAATTGACAAATTGACAATTGACAAATTGACAATTGACAAATTGACAATTGACAAATTGACAATTGACAAATTGACAATTGACAAATTGACAATTGACAAATTGACAATTGACAAATTGACAATTGACAAATTGACAATTGACAATTGACAATTGACAATTGACAAATTGACAATTGACAAATTGACAATTGACAAATTGACAATTGACAAATTGACAATTGACAAATTGACAATTGACAAATTGACAATTGACAAATTGACAATTGACAAATTGACAATTGACAAATTGACAATTGACAATTGACAATTGACAATTGACAAATTGACAATTGACAAATTGACAATTGACAAATTGACAATTGACAAATTGACAATTGACAAATTGACAATTGACAAATTGACAATTGACAAATTGACAATTGACAAATTGACAATTGACAAATTGACAATTGACAAATTGACAATTGACAAATTGACAATTGACAAATTGACAATGACAAATTGACAATTGACAATTGACAATTGACAAATTGACAATTGACAAATTGACAATTGACAATTGACAATTGACAATTGACAAATTGACAATTGACAAATTGACAATTGACAAATTGACAATTGACAAATTGACAATTGACAAATTGACAATTGACAAATTGACAATTGACAAATTGACAATTGACAAATTGACAATTGACAAATTGACAATTGACAAATTGACAATTGACAAATTGACAATTGACAAATTGACAATTGACAAATTGACAATTGACAAATTGACAATTGACAAATTGACAATTGACAAATTGACAATTGACAAATTGACAATTGACAAATTGACAATTGACAAATTGACAATTGACAAATTGACAATTGACAAATTGACAATTGACAAATTGACAATTGACAAATTGACAATTGACAAATTGACAATTGACAAATTGACAATTGACAAATTGACAATTGACAAATTGACAATTGACAAATTGACAATTGACAAATTGACAATTGACAAATTGACAATTGACAAATTGACAATTGACAAATTGACAATTGACAATTGACAAATTGACAATTGACAAATTGACAATTGACAAATTGACAATTGACAAATTGACAATTGACAAATTGACAATTGACAAATTGACAATTGACAAATTGACAATTGACAAATTGACAATTGACAAATTGACAATTGACAAATTGACAATTGACAAATTGACAATTGACAAATTGACAATTGACAAATTGACAATTGACAAATTGACAATTGACAAATTGACAATTGACAAATTGACAATTGACAAATTGACAATTGACAAATTGACAATTGACAAATTGACAATTGACAAATTGACAATTGACAAATTGACAATTGACAAATTGACAAATTGACAATTGACAAATTGACAATTGACAAATTGACAATTGACAAATTGACAATTGACAAATTGACAATTGACAAATTGACAATTGACAAATTGACAATTGACAAATTGACAATTGACAAATTGACAATTGACAAATTGACAATTGACAAATTGACAATTGACAAATTGACAATTGACAAATGACAATTGACAAATTGACAATTGACAAATTGACAATTGACAAATTGACAATTGACAATTGACAATTGACAATTGACAAATTGACAATTGACAAATTGACAATTGACAAATTGACAATTGACAAATTGACAATTGACAAATTGACAATTGACAAATTGACAATTGACAAATTGACAATTGACAAATTGACAATTGACAAATTGACAATTGACAAATTGACAATTGACAAATTGACAATTGACAAATTGACAATTGACAAATTGACAATTGACAAATTGACAATTGACAAATTGACAATTGACAAATTGACAATTGACAAATTGACAATTGACAAATTGACAATTGACAAATTGACAATTGACAAATTGACAATTGACAAATTGACAATTGACAAATTGACAATTGACAAATTGACAATTGACAAATTGACAATTGACAAATTGACAATTGACAAATTGACAATTGACAAATTGACAATTGACAAATTGACAATTGACAAATTGACAATTGACAAATTGACAATTGACAATTGACAAATTGACAATTGACAAATTGACAATTGACAAATTGACAATTGACAAATTGACAATTGACAAATTGACAATTGACAAATTGACAATTGACAAATTGACAATTGACAAATTGACAATTGACAAATTGACAATTGACAAATTGACAATTGACAAATTGACAATTGACAAATTGACAATTGACAAATTGACAATTGACAAATTGACAATTGACAAATTGACAATTGACAAATTGACAATTGACAATTGACAATTGACAATTGACAAATTGACAATTGACAAATTGACAATTGACAAATTGACAATTGACAAATTGACAATTGACAAATTGACAATTGACAAATTGACAATTGACAAATTGACAATTGACAATTGACAATTGACAATTGACAATTGACAATTGACAAATTGACAATTGACAAATTGACAATTGACAAATTGACAATTGACAAATTGACAATTGACAAATTGACAATTGACAAATTGACAATTGACAAATTGACAATTGACAAATTGACAATTGACAAATTGACAATTGACAAATTGACAATTGACAAATTGACAATTGACAAATTGACAATTGACAAATTGACAATTGACAAATTGACAATTGACAAATTGACAATTGACAAATTGACAATTGACAAATTGACAATTGACAAATTGACAATTGACAAATTGACAATTGACAAATTGACAATTGACAAATTGACAATTGACAAATTGACAATTGACAAATTGACAATTGACAAATTGACAATTGACAAATTGACAATTGACAAATTGACAATTGACAAATTGACAATTGACAAATTGACAATTGACAAATTGACAATTGACAAATTGACAATTGACAAATTGACAATTGACAAATTGACAATTGACAAATTGACAATTGACAAATTGACAATTGACAAATTGACAATTGACAAATTGACAATTGACAAATTGACAATTGACAAATTGACAATTGACAAATTGACAATTGACAAATTGACAATTGACAAATTGACAATTGACAAATTGACAATTGACAAATTGACAATTGACAAATTGACAATTGACAAATTGACAATTGACAAATTGACAATTGACAAATTGACAATTGACAAATTGACAATTGACAAATTGACAATTGACAAATTGACAATTGACAAATTGACAATTGACAAATTGACAATTGACAAATTGACAATTGACAAATTGACAATTGACAAATTGACAATTGACAAATTGACAATTGACAAATTGACAATTGACAAATTGACAATTGACAAATTGACAATTGACAAATTGACAATTGACAATTGACAATTGACAAATTGACAATTGACAATTGACAATTGACAATTGACAAATTGACAATTGACAAATTGACAATTGACAAATTGACAATTGACAAATTGACAATTGACAAATTGACAATTGACAAATTGACAATTGACAAATTGACAATTGACAAATTGACAATTGACAAATTGACAATTGACAAATTGACAATTGACAAATTGACAATTGACAAATTGACAATTGACAAATTGACAATTGACAAATTGACAATTGACAAATTGACAATTGACAAATTGACAATTGACAAATTGACAATTGACAAATTGACAATTGACAAATTGACAATTGACAAATTGACAATTGACAAATTGACAATTGACAAATTGACAATTGACAAATTGACAATTGACAAATTGACAATTGACAAATTGACAATTGACAAATTGACAATTGACAAATTGACAATTGACAAATTGACAATTGACAAATTGACAATTGACAAATTGACAATTGACAAATTGACAATTGACAAATTGACAATTGACAAATTGACAATTGACAAATTGACAATTGACAAATTGACAATTGACAAATTGACAATTGACAAATTGACAATTGACAAATTGACAATTGACAAATTGACAATTGACAAATTGACAATTGACAAATTGACAATTGACAAATTGACAATTGACAAATTGACAATTGACAAATTGACAATTGACAAATTGACAATTGACAAATTGACAATTGACAAATTGACAATTGACAAATTGACAATTGACAAATTGACAATTGACAAATTGACAATTGACAAATTGACAATTGACAAATTGACAATTGACAAATTGACAATTGACAAATTGACAATTGACAAATTGACAATTGACAAATTGACAATTGACAAATTGACAATTGACAAATTGACAATTGACAAATTGACAATTGACAAATTGACAATTGACAAATTGACAATTGACAAATTGACAATTGACAAATTGACAATTGACAAATTGACAATTGACAAATTGACAATTGACAAATTGACAATTGACAAATTGACAATTGACAAATTGACAATTGACAAATTGACAATTGACAAATTGACAATTGACAAATTGACAATTGACAAATTGACAATTGACAAATTGACAATTGACAAATTGACAATTGACAAATTGACAATTGACAAATTGACAATTGACAAATTGACAATTGACAAATTGACAATTGACAAATTGACAATTGACAAATTGACAATTGACAAATTGACAATTGACAAATTGACAATTGACAAATTGACAATTGACAAATTGACAATTGACAAATTGACAATTGACAAATTGACAATTGACAAATTGACAATTGACAAATTGACAATTGACAAATTGACAATTGACAAATTGACAATTGACAAATTGACAATTGACAAATTGACAATTGACAAATTGACAATTGACAAATTGACAATTGACAAATTGACAATTGACAAATTGACAATTGACAAATTGACAATTGACAAATTGACAATTGACAAATTGACAATTGACAAATTGACAATTGACAAATTGACAATTGACAAATTGACAATTGACAAATTGACAATTGACAAATTGACAATTGACAAATTGACAATTGACAAATTGACAATTGACAAATTGACAATTGACAAATTGACAATTGACAAATTGACAATTGACAAATTGACAATTGACAAATTGACAATTGACAAATTGACAATTGACAAATTGACAATTGACAAATTGACAATTGACAAATTGACAATTGACAAATTGACAATTGACAAATTGACAATTGACAAATTGACAATTGACAAATTGACAATTGACAAATTGACAATTGACAATTGACAATTGACAAATTGACAATTGACAAATTGACAATTGACAAATTGACAATTGACAAATTGACAATTGACAAATTGACAATTGACAAATTGACAATTGACAAATTGACAATTGACAAATTGACAATTGACAAATTGACAATTGACAAATTGACAATTGACAAATTGACAATTGACAAATTGACAATTGACAAATTGACAATTGACAAATTGACAATTGACAAATTGACAATTGACAAATTGACAATTGACAAATTGACAATTGACAAATTGACAATTGACAAATTGACAATTGACAAATTGACAATTGACAAATTGACAATTGACAAATTGACAATTGACAAATTGACAATTGACAAATTGACAATTGACAAATTGACAATTGACAAATTGACAATTGACAAATTGACAATTGACAAATTGACAATTGACAAATTGACAATTGACAAATTGACAATTGACAAATTGACAATTGACAAATTGACAATTGACAAATTGACAATTGACAAATTGACAATTGACAAATTGACAATTGACAAATTGACAATTGACAAATTGACAATTGACAAATTGACAATTGACAAATTGACAATTGACAAATTGACAATTGACAAATTGACAATTGACAATTGACAATTGACAATTGACAAATTGACAATTGACAAATTGACAATTGACAAATTGACAATTGACAAATTGACAATTGACAAATTGACAATTGACAAATTGACAATTGACAAATTGACAATTGACAAATTGACAATTGACAAATTGACAATTGACAAATTGACAATTGACAAATTGACAATTGACAAATTGACAATTGACAAATTGACAATTGACAAATTGACAATTGACAAATTGACAATTGACAAATTGACAATTGACAAATTGACAATTGACAAATTGACAATTGACAAATTGACAATTGACAAATTGACAATTGACAAATTGACAATTGACAAATTGACAATTGACAAATTGACAATTGACAAATTGACAATTGACAAATTGACAATTGACAAATTGACAATTGACAAATTGACAATTGACAAATTGACAATTGACAAATTGACAATTGACAAATTGACAATTGACAAATTGACAATTGACAAATTGACAATTGACAAATTGACAATTGACAAATTGACAATTGACAAATTGACAATTGACAAATTGACAATTGACAAATTGACAATTGACAAATTGACAATTGACAAATTGACAATTGACAAATTGACAATTGACAAATTGACAATTGACAAATTGACAATTGACAAATTGACAATTGACAAATTGACAATTGACAAATTGACAATTGACAAATTGACAATTGACAAATTGACAATTGACAAATTGACAATTGACAAATTGACAATTGACAATTGACAATTGACAATTGACAAATTGACAATTGACAAATTGACAATTGACAAATTGACAATTGACAAATTGACAATTGACAAATTGACAATTGACAAATTGACAATTGACAAATTGACAATTGACAAATTGACAATTGACAAATTGACAATTGACAAATTGACAATTGACAAATTGACAATTGACAAATTGACAATTGACAAATTGACAATTGACAAATTGACAATTGACAAATTGACAATTGACAAATTGACAATTGACAAATTGACAATTGACAAATTGACAATTGACAAATTGACAATTGACAAATTGACAATTGACAAATTGACAATTGACAAATTGACAATTGACAAATTGACAATTGACAAATTGACAATTGACAAATTGACAATTGACAAATTGACAATTGACAAATTGACAATTGACAATTGACAAATTGACAATTGACAAATTGACAATTGACAAATTGACAATTGACAAATTGACAATTGACAAATTGACAATTGACAAATTGACAATTGACAAATTGACAATTGACAAATTGACAATTGACAAATTGACAATTGACAAATTGACAATTGACAAATTGACAATTGACAATTGACAATTGACAATTGACAAATTGACAATTGACAAATTGACAATTGACAAATTGACAATTGACAAATTGACAATTGACAAATTGACAATTGACAAATTGACAATTGACAAATTGACAATTGACAAATTGACAATTGACAAATTGACAATTGACAAATTGACAATTGACAAATTGACAATTGACAATTGACAATTGACAATTGACAAATTGACAATTGACAAATTGACAATTGACAAATTGACAATTGACAAATTGACAATTGACAAATTGACAATTGACAAATTGACAATTGACAAATTGACAATTGACAAATTGACAATTGACAAATTGACAATTGACAAATTGACAATTGACAAATTGACAATTGACAAATTGACAATTGACAAATTGACAATTGACAAATTGACAATTGACAAATTGACAATTGACAAATTGACAATTGACAAATTGACAATTGACAAATTGACAATTGACAAATTGACAATTGACAAATTGACAATTGACAAATTGACAATTGACAAATTGACAATTGACAAATTGACAATTGACAAATTGACAATTGACAAATTGACAATTGACAAATTGACAATTGACAAATTGACAATTGACAAATTGACAATTGACAAATTGACAATTGACAAATTGACAATTGACAAATTGACAATTGACAAATTGACAATTGACAAATTGACAATTGACAAATTGACAATTGACAAATTGACAATTGACAAATTGACAATTGACAAATTGACAATTGACAAATTGACAATTGACAAATTGACAATTGACAAATTGACAATTGACAAATTGACAATTGACAAATTGACAATTGACAAATTGACAATTGACAAATTGACAATTGACAAATTGACAATTGACAAATTGACAATTGACAAATTGACAATTGACAAATTGACAATTGACAAATTGACAATTGACAAATTGACAATTGACAAATTGACAATTGACAAATTGACAATTGACAAATTGACAATTGACAAATTGACAATTGACAAATTGACAATTGACAAATTGACAATTGACAAATTGACAATTGACAAATTGACAATTGACAAATTGACAATTGACAAATTGACAATTGACAAATTGACAATTGACAAATTGACAATTGACAAATTGACAATTGACAAATTGACAATTGACAAATTGACAATTGACAAATTGACAATTGACAAATTGACAATTGACAAATTGACAATTGACAATTGACAATTGACAAATTGACAATTGACAAATTGACAATTGACAAATTGACAATTGACAAATTGACAATTGACAAATTGACAATTGACAAATTGACAATTGACAAATTGACAATTGACAAATTGACAATTGACAAATTGACAATTGACAAATTGACAATTGACAAATTGACAATTGACAAATTGACAATTGACAAATTGACAATTGACAAATTGACAATTGACAAATTGACAATTGACAAATTGACAATTGACAAATTGACAATTGACAAATTGACAATTGACAAATTGACAATTGACAAATTGACAATTGACAAATTGACAATTGACAAATTGACAATTGACAAATTGACAATTGACAAATTGACAATTGACAATTGACAAATTGACAATTGACAAATTGACAATTGACAAATTGACAATTGACAAATTGACAATTGACAAATTGACAATTGACAAATTGACAATTGACAAATTGACAATTGACAAATTGACAATTGACAAATTGACAATTGACAATTGACAAATTGACAATTGACAAATTGACAATTGACAAATTGACAATTGACAAATTGACAATTGACAAATTGACAATTGACAAATTGACAATTGACAAATTGACAATTGACAAATTGACAATTGACAAATTGACAATTGACAAATTGACAATTGACAAATTGACAATTGACAAATTGACAATTGACAAATTGACAATTGACAAATTGACAATTGACAAATTGACAATTGACAAATTGACAATTGACAAATTGACAATTGACAAATTGACAATTGACAAATTGACAATTGACAAATTGACAATTGACAAATTGACAATTGACAAATTGACAATTGACAAATTGACAATTGACAAATTGACAATTGACAAATTGACAATTGACAAATTGACAATTGACAAATTGACAATTGACAAATTGACAATTGACAAATTGACAATTGACAAATTGACAATTGACAAATTGACAATTGACAAATTGACAATTGACAAATTGACAATTGACAAATTGACAATTGACAAATTGACAATTGACAAATTGACAATTGACAAATTGACAATTGACAAATTGACAATTGACAAATTGACAATTGACAAATTGACAATTGACAAATTGACAATTGACAAATTGACAATTGACAAATTGACAATTGACAAATTGACAATTGACAAATTGACAATTGACAAATTGACAATTGACAAATTGACAATTGACAAATTGACAATTGACAAATTGACAATTGACAAATTGACAATTGACAAATTGACAATTGACAAATTGACAATTGACAAATTGACAATTGACAAATTGACAATTGACAAATTGACAATTGACAAATTGACAATTGACAAATTGACAATTGACAAATTGACAATTGACAAATTGACAATTGACAAATTGACAATTGACAAATTGACAATTGACAAATTGACAATTGACAAATTGACAATTGACAAATTGACAATTGACAAATTGACAATTGACAAATTGACAATTGACAAATTGACAATTGACAAATTGACAATTGACAAATTGACAATTGACAAATTGACAATTGACAAATTGACAATTGACAAATTGACAATTGACAAATTGACAATTGACAAATTGACAATTGACAAATTGACAATTGACAAATTGACAATTGACAAATTGACAATTGACAAATTGACAATTGACAAATTGACAATTGACAAATTGACAATTGACAAATTGACAATTGACAAATTGACAATTGACAAATTGACAATTGACAAATTGACAATTGACAAATTGACAATTGACAAATTGACAATTGACAATTGACAAATTGACAATTGACAAATTGACAATTGACAAATTGACAATTGACAAATTGACAATTGACAAATTGACAATTGACAAATTGACAATTGACAAATTGACAATTGACAAATTGACAATTGACAAATTGACAATTGACAAATTGACAATTGACAAATTGACAATTGACAAATTGACAATTGACAAATTGACAATTGACAAATTGACAATTGACAAATTGACAATTGACAAATTGACAATTGACAAATTGACAATTGACAAATTGACAATTGACAAATTGACAATTGACAAATTGACAATTGACAAATTGACAATTGACAAATTGACAATTGACAAATTGACAATTGACAAATTGACAATTGACAAATTGACAATTGACAAATTGACAATTGACAAATTGACAATTGACAAATTGACAATTGACAAATTGACAATTGACAAATTGACAATTGACAAATTGACAATTGACAAATTGACAATTGACAAATTGACAATTGACAAATTGACAATTGACAAATTGACAATTGACAAATTGACAATTGACAAATTGACAATTGACAAATTGACAATTGACAAATTGACAATTGACAAATTGACAATTGACAAATTGACAATTGACAAATTGACAATTGACAAATTGACAATTGACAAATTGACAATTGACAAATTGACAATTGACAAATTGACAATTGACAAATTGACAATTGACAAATTGACAATTGACAAATTGACAATTGACAAATTGACAATTGACAAATTGACAATTGACAAATTGACAATTGACAAATTGACAATTGACAAATTGACAATTGACAAATTGACAATTGACAAATTGACAATTGACAAATTGACAATTGACAAATTGACAATTGACAAATTGACAATTGACAAATTGACAATTGACAAATTGACAATTGACAAATTGACAATTGACAAATTGACAATTGACAAATTGACAATTGACAAATTGACAATTGACAAATTGACAATTGACAAATTGACAATTGACAAATTGACAATTGACAAATTGACAATTGACAAATTGACAATTGACAAATTGACAATTGACAAATTGACAATTGACAAATTGACAATTGACAAATTGACAATTGACAAATTGACAATTGACAAATTGACAATTGACAAATTGACAATTGACAAATTGACAATTGACAAATTGACAATTGACAAATTGACAATTGACAAATTGACAATTGACAAATTGACAATTGACAAATTGACAATTGACAAATTGACAATTGACAAATTGACAATTGACAAATTGACAATTGACAAATTGACAATTGACAAATTGACAATTGACAAATTGACAATTGACAATTGACAATTGACAAATTGACAATTGACAAATTGACAATTGACAAATTGACAATTGACAAATTGACAATTGACAAATTGACAATTGACAAATTGACAATTGACAAATTGACAATTGACAAATTGACAATTGACAAATTGACAATTGACAAATTGACAATTGACAAATTGACAATTGACAAATTGACAATTGACAAATTGACAATTGACAATTGACAATTGACAATTGACAAATTGACAATTGACAAATTGACAATTGACAAATTGACAATTGACAAATTGACAATTGACAAATTGACAATTGACAAATTGACAATTGACAAATTGACAATTGACAAATTGACAATTGACAAATTGACAATTGACAAATTGACAATTGACAAATTGACAATTGACAAATTGACAATTGACAAATTGACAATTGACAAATTGACAATTGACAAATTGACAATTGACAAATTGACAATTGACAAATTGACAATTGACAAATTGACAATTGACAAATTGACAATTGACAAATTGACAATTGACAAATTGACAATTGACAAATTGACAATTGACAAATTGACAATTGACAATTGACAATTGACAATTGACAATTGACAATTGACAAATTGACAATTGACAAATTGACAATTGACAAATTGACAATTGACAAATTGACAATTGACAAATTGACAATTGACAAATTGACAATTGACAAATTGACAATTGACAAATTGACAATTGACAAATTGACAATTGACAAATTGACAATTGACAAATTGACAATTGACAAATTGACAATTGACAAATTGACAATTGACAAATTGACAATTGACAAATTGACAATTGACAAATTGACAATTGACAAATTGACAATTGACAAATTGACAATTGACAAATTGACAATTGACAAATTGACAATTGACAAATTGACAATTGACAAATTGACAATTGACAAATTGACAATTGACAAATTGACAATTGACAAATTGACAATTGACAAATTGACAATTGACAAATTGACAATTGACAAATTGACAATTGACAAATTGACAATTGACAAATTGACAATTGACAAATTGACAATTGACAAATTGACAATTGACAAATTGACAATTGACAAATTGACAATTGACAAATTGACAATTGACAAATTGACAATTGACAAATTGACAATTGACAAATTGACAATTGACAAATTGACAATTGACAAATTGACAATTGACAAATTGACAATTGACAAATTGACAATTGACAAATTGACAATTGACAAATTGACAATTGACAAATTGACAATTGACAAATTGACAATTGACAAATTGACAATTGACAAATTGACAATTGACAAATTGACAATTGACAAATTGACAATTGACAAATTGACAATTGACAAATTGACAATTGACAAATTGACAATTGACAAATTGACAATTGACAAATTGACAATTGACAAATTGACAATTGACAAATTGACAATTGACAAATTGACAATTGACAATTGACAAATTGACAATTGACAAATTGACAATTGACAAATTGACAATTGACAAATTGACAATTGACAAATTGACAATTGACAAATTGACAATTGACAAATTGACAATTGACAAATTGACAAATTGACAATTGACAAATTGACAATTGACAAATTGACAATTGACAAATTGACAATTGACAAATTGACAATTGACAAATTGACAATTGACAAATTGACAATTGACAAATTGACAATTGACAAATTGACAATTGACAAATTGACAATTGACAAATTGACAATTGACAAATTGACAATTGACAATTGACAATTGACAATTGACAAATTGACAATTGACAAATTGACAATTGACAAATTGACAATTGACAAATTGACAATTGACAAATTGACAATTGACAAATTGACAATTGACAAATTGACAATTGACAAATTGACAATTGACAAATTGACAATTGACAAATTGACAATTGACAAATTGACAATTGACAAATTGACAATTGACAAATTGACAATTGACAAATTGACAATTGACAAATTGACAATTGACAAATTGACAATTGACAAATTGACAATTGACAAATTGACAATTGACAAATTGACAATTGACAAATTGACAATTGACAAATTGACAATTGACAAATTGACAATTGACAAATTGACAATTGACAAATTGACAATTGACAAATTGACAATTGACAAATTGACAATTGACAAATTGACAATTGACAAATTGACAATTGACAAATTGACAATTGACAAATTGACAATTGACAAATTGACAATTGACAAATTGACAATTGACAAATTGACAATTGACAAATTGACAATTGACAAATTGACAATTGACAAATTGACAATTGACAAATTGACAATTGACAAATTGACAATTGACAAATTGACAATTGACAAATTGACAATTGACAAATTGACAATTGACAATTGACAATTGACAAATTGACAATTGACAATTGACAATTGACAATTGACAAATTGACAATTGACAAATTGACAATTGACAAATTGACAATTGACAAATTGACAATTGACAAATTGACAATTGACAAATTGACAATTGACAAATTGACAATTGACAAATTGACAATTGACAAATTGACAATTGACAAATTGACAATTGACAAATTGACAATTGACAAATTGACAATTGACAAATTGACAATTGACAAATTGACAATTGACAAATTGACAATTGACAAATTGACAATTGACAATTGACAATTGACAATTGACAAATTGACAATTGACAAATTGACAATTGACAAATTGACAATTGACAAATTGACAATTGACAAATTGACAATTGACAAATTGACAATTGACAAATTGACAATTGACAAATTGACAATTGACAAATTGACAATTGACAAATTGACAATTGACAAATTGACAATTGACAAATTGACAATTGACAAATTGACAATTGACAAATTGACAATTGACAAATTGACAATTGACAAATTGACAATTGACAATTGACAATTGACAATTGACAAATTGACAATTGACAAATTGACAATTGACAAATTGACAATTGACAAATTGACAATTGACAAATTGACAATTGACAAATTGACAATTGACAAATTGACAATTGACAAATTGACAATTGACAAATTGACAATTGACAAATTGACAATTGACAAATTGACAATTGACAAATTGACAATTGACAAATTGACAATTGACAAATTGACAATTGACAAATTGACAATTGACAAATTGACAATTGACAAATTGACAATTGACAAATTGACAATTGACAATTGACAATTGACAATTGACAAATTGACAATTGACAAATTGACAATTGACAAATTGACAATTGACAAATTGACAATTGACAAATTGACAATTGACAAATTGACAATTGACAAATTGACAATTGACAAATTGACAATTGACAAATTGACAATTGACAAATTGACAATTGACAAATTGACAATTGACAAATTGACAATTGACAAATTGACAATTGACAAATTGACAATTGACAAATTGACAATTGACAAATTGACAATTGACAAATTGACAATTGACAAATTGACAATTGACAAATTGACAATTGACAAATTGACAATTGACAAATTGACAATTGACAAATTGACAATTGACAAATTGACAATTGACAAATTGACAATTGACAAATTGACAATTGACAAATTGACAATTGACAAATTGACAATTGACAAATTGACAATTGACAAATTGACAATTGACAAATTGACAATTGACAAATTGACAATTGACAATTGACAATTGACAAATTGACAATTGACAATTGACAAATTGACAATTGACAAATTGACAATTGACAAATTGACAATTGACAAATTGACAATTGACAAATTGACAATTGACAAATTGACAATTGACAAATTGACAATTGACAAATTGACAATTGACAAATTGACAATTGACAAATTGACAATTGACAAATTGACAATTGACAAATTGACAATTGACAAATTGACAATTGACAAATTGACAATTGACAAATTGACAATTGACAAATTGACAATTGACAAATTGACAATTGACAAATTGACAATTGACAAATTGACAATTGACAAATTGACAATTGACAATTGACAATTGACAATTGACAAATTGACAATTGACAAATTGACAATTGACAAATTGACAATTGACAAATTGACAATTGACAAATTGACAATTGACAAATTGACAATTGACAAATTGACAATTGACAAATTGACAATTGACAAATTGACAATTGACAAATTGACAATTGACAAATTGACAATTGACAAATTGACAATTGACAAATTGACAATTGACAAATTGACAATTGACAAATTGACAATTGACAATTGACAATTGACAATTGACAAATTGACAATTGACAAATTGACAATTGACAAATTGACAATTGACAAATTGACAATTGACAATTGACAATTGACAATTGACAAATTGACAATTGACAAATTGACAATTGACAAATTGACAATTGACAAATTGACAATTGACAAATTGACAATTGACAAATTGACAATTGACAAATTGACAATTGACAAATTGACAATTGACAAATTGACAATTGACAAATTGACAATTGACAAATTGACAATTGACAAATTGACAATTGACAAATTGACAATTGACAAATTGACAATTGACAAATTGACAATTGACAAATTGACAATTGACAAATTGACAATTGACAAATTGACAATTGACAAATTGACAATTGACAAATTGACAATTGACAAATTGACAATTGACAAATTGACAATTGACAAATTGACAATTGACAAATTGACAATTGACAAATTGACAATTGACAAATTGACAATTGACAAATTGACAATTGACAAATTGACAATTGACAAATTGACAATTGACAAATTGACAATTGACAAATTGACAATTGACAAATTGACAATTGACAAATTGACAATTGACAAATTGACAATTGACAAATTGACAATTGACAAATTGACAATTGACAAATTGACAATTGACAAATTGACAATTGACAAATTGACAATTGACAAATTGACAATTGACAAATTGACAATTGACAAATTGACAATTGACAAATTGACAATTGACAAATTGACAATTGACAAATTGACAATTGACAAATTGACAATTGACAAATTGACAATTGACAAATTGACAATTGACAAATTGACAATTGACAAATTGACAATTGACAAATTGACAATTGACAAATTGACAATTGACAAATTGACAATTGACAAATTGACAATTGACAAATTGACAATTGACAAATTGACAATTGACAAATTGACAATTGACAAATTGACAATTGACAAATTGACAATTGACAAATTGACAATTGACAAATTGACAATTGACAAATTGACAATTGACAAATTGACAATTGACAATTGACAATTGACAATTGACAAATTGACAATTGACAAATTGACAATTGACAAATTGACAATTGACAAATTGACAATTGACAAATTGACAATTGACAAATTGACAATTGACAAATTGACAATTGACAAATTGACAATTGACAAATTGACAATTGACAAATTGACAATTGACAAATTGACAATTGACAAATTGACAATTGACAAATTGACAATTGACAAATTGACAATTGACAAATTGACAATTGACAAATTGACAATTGACAAATTGACAATTGACAAATTGACAATTGACAAATTGACAATTGACAAATTGACAATTGACAAATTGACAATTGACAAATTGACAATTGACAAATTGACAATTGACAAATTGACAATTGACAAATTGACAATTGACAAATTGACAATTGACAAATTGACAATTGACAAATTGACAATTGACAAATTGACAATTGACAATTGACAATTGACAATTGACAAATTGACAATTGACAAATTGACAATTGACAAATTGACAATTGACAAATTGACAATTGACAAATTGACAATTGACAAATTGACAATTGACAAATTGACAATTGACAAATTGACAATTGACAAATTGACAATTGACAAATTGACAATTGACAAATTGACAATTGACAAATTGACAATTGACAAATTGACAATTGACAAATTGACAATTGACAAATTGACAATTGACAAATTGACAATTGACAAATTGACAATTGACAAATTGACAATTGACAAATTGACAATTGACAAATTGACAATTGACAAATTGACAATTGACAAATTGACAATTGACAAATTGACAATTGACAAATTGACAATTGACAAATTGACAATTGACAAATTGACAATTGACAAATTGACAATTGACAAATTGACAATTGACAAATTGACAATTGACAAATTGACAATTGACAAATTGACAATTGACAAATTGACAATTGACAAATTGACAATTGACAAATTGACAATTGACAAATTGACAATTGACAAATTGACAATTGACAAATTGACAATTGACAAATTGACAATTGACAAATTGACAATTGACAAATTGACAATTGACAAATTGACAATTGACAAATTGACAATTGACAAATTGACAATTGACAAATTGACAATTGACAAATTGACAATTGACAAATTGACAATTGACAAATTGACAATTGACAAATTGACAATTGACAATTGACAATTGACAATTGACAATTGACAATTGACAATTGACAAATTGACAATTGACAATTGACAATTGACAATTGACAAATTGACAATTGACAAATTGACAATTGACAAATTGACAATTGACAAATTGACAATTGACAAATTGACAATTGACAAATTGACAATTGACAAATTGACAATTGACAATTGACAATTGACAATTGACAAATTGACAATTGACAAATTGACAATTGACAAATTGACAATTGACAAATTGACAATTGACAAATTGACAATTGACAAATTGACAATTGACAAATTGACAATTGACAAATTGACAATTGACAAATTGACAATGACAAATTGACAATTGACAAATTGACAATTGACAAATTGACAATTGACAAATTGACAATTGACAAATTGACAATTGACAATTGACAATTGACAATTGACAAATTGACAATTGACAATTGACAATTGACAAATTGACAATTGACAAATTGACAATTGACAAATTGACAATTGACAAATTGACAATTGACAAATTGACAATTGACAAATTGACAATTGACAAATTGACAATTGACAAATTGACAAATTGACAATTGACAAATTGACAATTGACAAATTGACAATTGACAAATTGACAATTGACAAATTGACAATTGACAAATTGACAATTGACAAATTGACAATTGACAAATTGACAATTGACAAATTGACAATTGACAAATTGACAATTGACAAATTGACAATTGACAAATTGACAATTGACAAATTGACAATTGACAAATTGACAATTGACAAATTGACAATTGACAAATTGACAATTGACAAATTGACAATTGACAAATTGACAATTGACAAATTGACAATTGACAAATTGACAATTGACAAATTGACAATTGACAAATTGACAATTGACAAATTGACAATTGACAAATTGACAATTGACAAATTGACAATTGACAAATTGACAATTGACAAATTGACAATTGACAAATTGACAATTGACAAATTGACAATTGACAAATTGACAATTGACAAATTGACAATTGACAAATTGACAATTGACAAATTGACAATTGACAAATTGACAATTGACAAATTGACAATTGACAAATTGACAATTGACAAATTGACAATTGACAAATTGACAATTGACAAATTGACAATTGACAAATTGACAATTGACAAATTGACAATTGACAAATTGACAATTGACAAATTGACAATTGACAAATTGACAATTGACAAATTGACAATTGACAAATTGACAATTGACAAATTGACAATTGACAAATTGACAATTGACAAATTGACAATTGACAAATTGACAATTGACAAATTGACAATTGACAAATTGACAATTGACAAATTGACAATTGACAAATTGACAATTGACAAATTGACAATTGACAAATTGACAATTGACAAATTGACAATTGACAAATTGACAATTGACAAATTGACAATTGACAATTGACAATTGACAATTGACAAATTGACAATTGACAAATTGACAATTGACAAATTGACAATTGACAAATTGACAATTGACAAATTGACAATTGACAATTGACAATTGACAATTGACAAATTGACAATTGACAATTGACAAATTGACAATTGACAAATTGACAATTGACAAATTGACAATTGACAAATTGACAATTGACAAATTGACAATTGACAAATTGACAATTGACAAATTGACAATTGACAAATTGACAATTGACAAATTGACAATTGACAAATTGACAATTGACAAATTGACAATTGACAAATTGACAATTGACAAATTGACAATTGACAAATTGACAATTGACAAATTGACAATTGACAAATTGACAATTGACAAATTGACAATTGACAAATTGACAATTGACAAATTGACAATTGACAAATTGACAATTGACAAATTGACAATTGACAAATTGACAATTGACAATTGACAAATTGACAATTGACAAATTGACAATTGACAAATTGACAATTGACAAATTGACAATTGACAAATTGACAATTGACAAATTGACAATTGACAAATTGACAATTGACAAATTGACAATTGACAATTGACAAATTGACAATTGACAAATTGACAATTGACAAATTGACAATTGACAAATTGACAATTGACAAATTGACAATTGACAAATTGACAATTGACAAATTGACAATTGACAAATTGACAATTGACAAATTGACAATTGACAAATTGACAATTGACAAATTGACAATTGACAAATTGACAATTGACAATTGACAAATTGACAAATTGACAATTGACAAATTGACAATTGACAAATTGACAATGACAAATTGACAATTGACAAATTGACAATTGACAAATTGACAATTGACAAATTGACAATTGACAAATTGACAATTGACAAATTGACAATTGACAAATTGACAATTGACAAATTGACAATTGACAAATTGACAATTGACAAATTGACAATTGACAAATTGACAATTGACAATTGACAATTGACAAATTGACAATTGACAAATTGACAATTGACAAATTGACAATTGACAAATTGACAATTGACAATTGACAATTGACAATGACAATTGACAATTGACAAATTGACAATTGACAAATTGACAATTGACAAATTGACAATTGACAAATTGACAATTGACAAATTGACAATTGACAAATTGACAATTGACAAATTGACAATTGACAAATTGACAATTGACAAATTGACAATTGACAAATTGACAATTGACAAATTGACAATTGACAAATTGACAATTGACAAATTGACAAATTGACAATTGACAAATTGACAATTGACAAATTGACAATTGACAAATTGACAATTGACAAATTGACAATTGACAAATTGACAATTGACAAATTGACAATTGACAAATTGACAATTGACAATTGACAAATTGACAATTGACAAATTGACAATTGACAAATTGACAATTGACAAATTGACAATTGACAATTGACAAATTGACAATTGACAAATTGACAATTGACAAATTGACAATTGACAAATTGACAAATTGACAATTGACAAATTGACAATTGACAAATTGACAATTGACAAATTGACAATTGACAATTGACAATTGACAATTGACAAATTGACAATTGACAAATTGACAATTGACAAATTGACAATTGACAAATTGACAATTGACAAATTGACAATTGACAAATTGACAATTGACAAATTGACAATTGACAAATTGACAATTGACAAATTGACAATTGACAAATTGACAATTGACAATTGACAATTGACAATTGACAAATTGACAATTGACAAATTGACAATTGACAAATTGACAATTGACAAATTGACAATTGACAAATTGACAATTGACAAATTGACAATTGACAAATTGACAATTGACAAATTGACAATTGACAAATTGACAATTGACAAATTGACAATTGACAAATTGACAATTGACAAATTGACAATTGACAATTGACAAATTGACAATTGACAAATTGACAATTGACAAATTGACAATTGACAAATTGACAATTGACAAATTGACAATTGACAAATTGACAATTGACAAATTGACAATTGACAAATTGACAATTGACAAATTGACAATTGACAAATTGACAATTGACAAATTGACAATTGACAAATTGACAATTGACAAATTGACAATTGACAAATTGACAATTGACAAATTGACAATTGACAATTGACAATTGACAAATTGACAATTGACAAATTGACAATTGACAAATTGACAATTGACAAATTGACAATTGACAAATTGACAATTGACAAATTGACAATTGACAAATTGACAATTGACAAATTGACAATTGACAAATTGACAATTGACAAATTGACAATTGACAAATTGACAATTGACAAATTGACAATTGACAAATTGACAATTGACAAATTGACAATTGACAAATTGACAATTGACAAATTGACAATTGACAAATTGACAATTGACAAATTGACAATTGACAAATTGACAATTGACAAATTGACAATTGACAAATTGACAATTGACAAATTGACAATTGACAAATTGACAATTGACAAATTGACAATTGACAAATTGACAATTGACAAATTGACAATTGACAAATTGACAATTGACAAATTGACAATTGACAAATTGACAATTGACAAATTGACAATTGACAAATTGACAATTGACAAATTGACAATTGACAAATTGACAATTGACAAATTGACAATTGACAAATTGACAATTGACAAATTGACAAATTGACAAATTGACAATTGACAAATTGACAATTGACAAATTGACAATTGACAAATTGACAATTGACAAATTGACAATTGACAAATTGACAATTGACAAATTGACAATTGACAAATTGACAATTGACAAATTGACAATTGACAAATTGACAATTGACAAATTGACAATTGACAAATTGACAATTGACAAATTGACAATTGACAAATTGACAATTGACAAATTGACAATTGACAATTGACAATTGACAATTGACAATTGACAAATTGACAATTGACAAATTGACAATTGACAAATTGACAATTGACAAATTGACAATTGACAAATGACAATTGACAAATTGACAATTGACAAATTGACAATTGACAAATTGACAATTGACAAATTGACAATTGACAAATTGACAATTGACAAATTGACAATTGACAAATTGACAATTGACAAATTGACAATTGACAAATTGACAATTGACAAATTGACAATTGACAAATTGACAATTGACAAATTGACAATTGACAAATTGACAATTGACAAATTGACAATTGACAAATTGACAATTGACAAATTGACAATTGACAAATTGACAAATTGATAATTGACAAATTGACAATTGACAATTGACAATTGACAATTGACAATTGACAATTGACAGGTGAACAGAAAAAAACTGTTTTTTTCCGAAAATTTCTAAATTTTAGACATTTTGAAACTTCTTTAAATTTTGAAATTATGAAATACAATATTTCTAAAATTTTGAAAATTGTGAAAATTTTGAAAATTTTGAAATTTCAGCCATTACGAAAATTTTAGAATATTCCAAAAATTTTAATTTTTTTGAAATTCTCAAATTTTCTGTTGTGATCTCAAATTTTATAATATAATATTTTTGAAATTCGAAAATTTTAGAATTTGAATTTTTTAAAAGTCGTGAAATTTTTCCAATTTTCAAAATTTGAGAATTTCCAAAATATAAAGACTCCAAAATATTACTTTCCCAAAATATTAAGTTTTCGAAATTGCAAATTTCCGAAATTTCAAAAAATTTCAAAATTCCTAAAATTTCCAAAATTTGACTAATATAACTAAAACTATATAACTAAAAATAGTTGTTCCTCTCGTGAAACTACCTATTTCATCTCGTATTATTTTTGTGCTAGGCATCATATTTTACGAGATATCGATAAAAAACCATAATAATCGATCAATAGTCGAATTTGGGTAACTGATATACAACTTGACTTCATACGGCTATCGTCACACACACACTTACACGCTATCGGGAAGTTAGGGATGCGACCCGCCAATGGTCACACTCACGTCCCGTTTATTTAAATATGAAATTTTGCAATTTGGGGTGGTTCAAATTGGCCAGAAAAATTCTTGATATTTGAAATGGTTAAAATTCAAAATTGTTGGAATTTTAAAAATTTTGAATTTGTGAAATTTCAAATTGTTGCATCTTTGAAGCTTTTGAGTTTTGGATTTTTAAAATTTTAAAATTTTGAATTTTCAAATTTTTGAATTTTTGAGTTTTTGAATTTTTGAATTTTTGAATTTTTGAATTTTTGAATTTTTGAATTTTTGAATTTTTTAATGTATTAAATTTTTAGAAATTTTCAAACTTTTAGAAGTCAGAACGTTTAGAATTGCAAATTTGTTAAAAATGAAATTGCTAAAGTTTGGAATGATCCCAATTCAAATCTATAAAAATATGGGAATATTGAAAATTTTGAAATTTCGAAACTTTTAAGATTTTGAAATATCTAAAATTTTTCCATTTTCCGAAGCTGGAACGTTCTGTGGGTGCTATCAGCGGTATCCATAACATGAGACTGCGCTTGGTGGAGCGGTAACCTAACCTGCCGGGGGGGGGGGGCATCATAGACACTCGCCATCGTATGCCAGGGGTTATGTTTAGAAATACGATGGCCTAAATGGCCGACCTCGGCCCCAGCCGTATAGGTGGGGATGTCCATTACTCCCCCTGAAGGAATTCAGACAGCAGTTTTCCCCGGCGTGCAAATAAGAGGGACGGGGACAGAAAACAATAAGCGGGATGTGGGTCTGACTCTGTACAGGTAGAACCGATAACTTCCCGATCTTTCCCCCGTTATGTTATTAACAAAATTTCGGTTGATGTCCCCAATTTTTAATTTTTTAAACTTTTCAAAAATACCAAATATGTCTAATTTCATCATCTTCAAGGTATGAAAAGAGTATTGAAAAATATAACATTTTCGGCATTGCTCCTACGTTCAGCTCGTGCCGAAAAGTTACTTTTCGTTAACTAGTAAACGAAAAGACTTTTAAAAAAAAAGCTAGTAAACGAAAAGTAACTATGTCGGCATTCGTAGGACGTAACATCACTGTCAAAAACTATCGTTCGACACACGTGCGACGGGGTGCTTCAGCTCGTGCGATTGGCAGCGCTCGGCTTCGCCTCGCTTCGCCAACTTCGCACTCGTGAACATCCCATCGCACTTGTATCGAAATATACTATTCTTACGATCGAGTTAGATAAACAATTCAATTTGTCAATAACTGGGTGTTAGCATATAAAGTCATAAAAAATGAAATCTGTACTTTTACGTGTAGAACAACTTTCCATGAACACCGCGTTCGGTATCTCTAATCGTTGTCACGATGAAGCGATATGAACCATCTATGCTGTCAACAACAATTATGGGTGTTAGCAAAAAAAAATCATAAAACATCACATATGTATTTTTGTGTGTGGAACAACTTCCATTGAATATGTGTCAATCAACTCGAAGTTGGGCGGAATCCTATCGAATGAGTATAGGAAAACCCAAATCGGGTATTTCGTCTAAGAGAATTCGTTCGGCAACATTTTAGTTACATACGCACACACACACAAGTTGGGGCTTTGGCGTAATGGTAGAGTATCTGCCTACTACTCCAAAGGTCCTAGGTTCGCGCCTGGCCGCCGGAGAATATTTCTTCAAAAATATTTTCTTATGGATCCCGACCGATGCAGAAACGTTCCGTTTGTGCTATCGGCGGTACCTATAAAATGAGACCGCCCGGCGGAACGGGAGGGAGGGTGGGTTTCATCATACGCGCCGGCCATCGTAGCACAGGCGTTTCTGGAGGTGTACCCTGTGTTTAGAAATACGATGGCTTAAAATGGCGAAAGTCGGCCCCAGCCGCATAAGCTGAATGCGCAGGGGTCCGTTGCTCTTCCTTCTCTTCATCAATGATGCTTGTGAAGGTCTAGCTCATGGTGTTGATCACCTGATCTACGCTGATGGCCTGCAGGTGTATCTTTGGTTTCCGCGTTGTGAGCTTGAGTCTGCCATCTCCGTGATGAGTGATGTGGCTGATGGCATTGGAGAGTGGGCTCGTTGCAACCGACTGAGGCTGAATGTTGCTAAAACAAAAGCAATCATTTTGGGCTCTCAGGCGTATGTCAATGATGTCTACTCGATGCCTGGGGTGTCTCTCATCATTGAGGGGTAGATGGTGCCGTTCGAGACCTCGGTGCGCAGTCTGGGAGTGGTGCTGGACAGTAAGCTCACTTTTAGAAACCATGTGGCCTCAATCTCACAGAGGGTGCACTCTGTGATGTATCGACTTAGGTTCTTCAGGGCCAGCACTACTTTTGGAATGCGTAAACACCTTGTCTGGCATTAGTTTTTCCTGTAGTTGACTACTGCGGCCTCGTGTATGGGTGTCTGTCTGATGAGCTATCTCCCAGGATTCAGCGTCTCATTAACATGGGGGTTAGGCATGTCACGGGAGCTAGAAGAGATGAGCATATCACGTCGTATCGTGAGCAGCTGGGTTGGTTAACTTCTGAGGCTATTTTATGCAGTCCCAAGCCTAGTTACCTTGCTGCCTTTTTTGTTGCCAACCGGCGGGTGAGACCGACTCGGGGTGAGCTACTTCCTCTTCACATGAGACCATTTAGGACGGAGTCTCTCAGGAACTCCTTCCATGTGACAGCGGCCTATCAGTGGAATGCTCTGCCTTCATCTCTACGCGACTTGCCCTCCCTTCCTTCCTTCAGATTAGCGTTGAGAGCTTTTCTGAGCGACTCTCCTTGACCCCTAAGTCTCTTAATTTCTCCTCTAGTTCTTTTGCTGCCTACCCTTATCCCTTGACCTATCCTCTTCCCCTGTTCCTTCTAACGTTGTTATCCCTCGACCGATCCTCTTCCCTTGTTCCTTCTAACGTTGCTATCCCTTGACCTATCCTCTTCCCTCGTTTCTTCTAACGTCGTTCCAATTATCTTCTAACTAGCCTCTCCTGCTCCGAGAATGAATTAGCTGGTGTGCCTCGTAGAGGGCCCGTTTACCATGCATTACTTTTTACTTTCTATGTCATTTTTTTACTTTTTTTACTTTTTGGTGTTCTCTGGTTTGGATCATCTGCTGGCTCCTGCTCCTCCTTATGCACTGTTGCCCTGCGTCTAAGTCTTCTTCTTTTTATTACTATTTGTATTCTTACTACCATATCTAGTGTCACTTTGCTTTCAGCTTTGCTGTTAATGAATTATCTCTTGCTATTGCTATTACTAATATGTGCACTTTGATCCAACTCTTTTGTACAACATAATGTACAGTAATGAACCAGTAAACAATCAATCAATCTTTATGTACTGATATCTTTTCAATTAGTAGGCAAACAATTCTCAAAAAAACTTCAGCAGACGTGCGAAACGTTGCTCTTTGCAATGGATACAAAAAAAAACAATATGTAGAACGTGAGTGACGAGGCCTAGAAACTACCTTAAACCATTCATTTTTTATGGATTTTTAAAGGTGTTCTGGGAGAGCCATATTCTAAAAATGTGAAAAAATTAACAAAAATTGCATCTTCACAAATGTATATTTTGACCTGTTTTGTACAATGGAACTAGAAATAGATTACAATTAGAGTATTTAGTGGGTAACTGTCACGGGTAATGCTATAGTTTAGAGGCTGCAATGTAGTTCATGACGTTACTGTTCACGAATCTGATCATTTGTTTTGCAGATTCAGACTCTATGTTCGTTTATAACAATTGAAATCTTTACACATTAATTTCACAAAAACGTTCGAAGTTAGAAAAACAATATTTTCACCAACAAAGTTCCTTGGATCGGACGGAATACATTATGTTGTACGACTTCGATTCATGCGTGTCATATTTCCGAGCTATGGAGATTTCGACATGAGGTCTATCATGCACGGGAAACACCCACCCTGGCGAAATTTATGAATGTGCTTTGAAACTCCCATCCCCATGTTGATGACTGCCCTCTGCATTTGTTCCATATTCTGTCTTTCCTTCAGTCCCCACCCACATGGAAAATTATATATTCTGAAGATATAAGTAGATTCATATATACTGAATTGGCACATTTTTTATATAAAAGATATATAAAAAGGCACTTTTATATATTTATTTATTTAGCAGCATAAGTTTATTTATTTATTTAGCAGCATAAGTTTATTTATTTATTTAGCAGCATAAGTTCAACAGCCGAAGCCAATTACAGAAGTAATACAAAATAACACAGGTATTTTTACAAACAAGTAAGGGGGAGGGGAGCGGCATAAAAGACAAATCGAGCAACGACATCGGTCCAGTTTGATTTAACGTGTGTTCAGCATAGAGTGCGTTTATAATGAAGTTTGCCTGACTGAGACATCTTAGGTTTATTAGCTGAAAATCATGTAAGCTGAAAGTTGTGTAAAGTCAATAATCAAGTAGATAACCTAAGTTATAAGGCAGGTTAGAGACATCACAAATTTCTGTATCGTTTCTGCAACGACAGACAGTGAATCCGAGTAGATATCAATATGACTGTATTTGTCCATGAGTAGATTGAGGCCCATTGATGCCTGATAAACCGGAGATGAGACAGTGAAATTCCGGTCCGGAAACGGGAGGTAAAATAGCGCCAGAGAGCGGAGGCGAGTCGAGGAAACTCTGAATGAAATTTGGGCCAACAGATAGGGGCAATCAACATTACCCCGAATGATCTTAATCAGAAAAATCATGACAATACATAATCTCTGCTGCTCAAGAGTTGAAAAGTTGAACCTATTACAGAGCTCCCGATAATCGCACCCGCTCTCAGGATAAACCCCATCAGACCTCCACGTCAGATACTTTAGGAATCGCTTTCGCATCATCTCAAGCTTATTTGTGTATTTTTTGTATTGAGGTGACCACACTAGACATCCATAGTCAAGTTTAGGGCGAATAAGCATAGTGTATAACATTTTCATAGTATCCAGATTAGAAAATTCTTTACAGGTCCTCAAAATAAAGCCCAAAGATTTTTTTGTCGATAAAACAAAACTCTCAATATGAGGGTAGAAAGTTAAACGGCTGTCAAACGCAACACCCAAATCAATACTAGTCTGTGGTCTGTTTAAGAGGTTGATCACCTAAAGAGTAGTCGAACAATATCGGATTTCTACTGCGATAATACGGCACACATTGACATTTTGTGACATTCAAAGGTAACTCATTCTTATCACACCACTTATTAAACCTGTTGAGATTACCTTGTAGTTCAAGGCAATCCTCAGGATTTTCAATTTTCAAGAAAATCTTGGCGTCATCAGCATAAAATAGATGATCACATGTCAATGCACTGACAATTGGGTTGAGAAAAATATTGAACAATAGTGGCGCCAGGTTGGACCCTTGAGGTACACCAGATGTAGGTGTAAATGAACTTGACATGTGACCATTGTGTGCAACATAATGTTTCCTGTCAGAAAGATACGATTTAAGAAAATGCCACAGTTCGTTGCCCACATCAATCTCCCTCAGACTTTCCAGAAAAATGCCTATGCTCAAACGGTCGAATGCCTTCGAAAAATCCGTATAAATCACGTCAACCTGTTGGCCAGCGGACAGAGCATCATTAATAAATTGGGTTATATAAGCCAAGTTAGAAACGGCTGATCTCACTTTCGTGAAGCTATGCTGCTGAGGTGATAAACACGAACTAAACGATGCGTTCACATGAACACACAAGCACTTTTCAAAGACCTTAGAAAAATTGCTTAGGATCGATATGGGTCTGTAATTTGTTAAATTGTTTTTGTTTCCCGCTTTAAACACTGGTGATATCTTCGCATGTTTCCACACTTCAGGGAAGCACCCCTGATCCAGAGCCATGTTGAATATCGTAAAGAGAGGGTTAACAAAGGCCATAGAACAGTCCTTTATCAAAAAGCTCGGAACTCCGTCAAGACACGCCGTCATTTTGGGTGCAAGAGATTTAAGCATCCTCTCAACCAACGATTTCGATATACCGAGGGTATCGCCCAAGCATCCACAAGACCCTGCTGCATGCGCTGTAATTTGCCTGGGCAATGTGTAAACGCTGTTGAAAAATGTAGCAAAGCCTTGCACAATGATACTTGGATTATCGACCTCAATGTCATCAATTATCATGACACACGGTATTCGTGACTGCTTAAGAGTTCTATTGATATGGGACCAAAAACAAGTTGGATTTTCAGCAATTCTAGATTCAGTCTTCCGAATATGGTTTGCACGCGCCTCTTGTATATTAGCTTTGATTTTACTCCTATGTCCTGAAAACTGCTCATAATGAATGTGAGATTTCATTATTTTATACATCAAATGATGGTGTGCTTTAAGCTATAATCTTTTTCGAAAACCAAGGTGGATAGGGGTACTCCCGCCTTGCGACCTTGGGAACATGCAAATCAAACAAGTTATTGATAGTCGAATAAAAATCATCACAGAGTTCGTTGACATGTTTTTGATGATCAACATTCCACGATGCCATGTTCGGAATCGAGGTACAAATTAGTCAGGTCACCTTTACGAAAATTAAAGCTAGTTGACTTGTAATTGTAAGGAAACCATTGATTAATACATCCATGTGGATTCTTAGCGATTAACAGTTGATCAAGCGATAGAGATACCTCGAGCGACGGGTGGTTGTGAACCTCATTAACAAGAGACTCAAGTGCTCTAGAAACATATGTGGATACATTAGCGTACACTAAATTGAGGTACCGGTCATTAACATTAAGAGTTGAATTGCATTGTTCAATCCCCATTAGCGAGGCAAACTCGATCAGCGTTAATGATTTACGATCTGGTGACAACAGCAAGGAATCCAGATTGTTAACCGTATCAAAGAGTTCCGGCGCATTGAAATCTCCAAGGACAACAACATCTCTATCAACGAGAGCAGGAAGCTCAGACAATGAATCGAAGAAATCAGAGTACATCACACAGGAAACATCCGGAGGTACATAAATAGCCAGCACTGCAATCGTCAGCCCAGGAACTGAAACACTAACTCCTAGAATGTCAATAGACTTGAAAGAATCTTGAGAGGAAAGGTCAATTAGACTAGTTCCAAGGTTGTCTTTGACCGCAATGATGACTCCCCCTCCTCTGTCCTTCCACGGATCAACTCTGTCCCTTCGATAAACCGTAAACAATTTTTCATCAAAATACTCAGAGGAGTGGCTATCGCTTGTTAACCAAGTCTCAGTCAGAACAATAGCATCATACGTAAATTGGGAAGAAGTTAATAATACCTGTGTGTACTTATTTAGGATACTCATTGCATTTTGGTAAAAAATTAAGAGCTCTTTGATTTTCCTTGGGCAGTCACAGCTGAAGACATTTGCACCGTGGCTTAAGATTGTTATTGAGTCACATAATCCGGACTCATAAGTGGCCTGGATGGAGATATCCTTCCCACCGATGTCTGTGTAATTGTTGGCAAGCCACGTTTCGTAGAGATCTGAATGCCTCTCTCTCCATTCTCCTGCCGACGTATCAGCTCCTGTTTCACAATAGAGTATTCTTTCCTCTCCGCATCCGTTTTGTCCGAAGTCAACGACAGGGTTTGGAAAACCATAGGTAGTTTTCCAGCTCTTTTCATTCTCGAAAAGGTCTGAGAAGTAAGAATAACAGCTTTATCATCAGGCATTGGAACTTTTAGTGGACGAGGTTTCGGTAAATTCGGGGGAAAAGCACCAACACGATAACACTTCAGTGATTCAATGTTCAAATCAGGGTTGAATGTACGCAGTAAATTGGAAATGAATTGTTTATCTTTCGTTGCTGCCTCACGAGAAGAAATGTCATTGCACTCTGTAGCACCAAATACTATTATATTTTTGAAACGCTTCTGTCGCTCGTAAAGTTCATTAACACACATAGTTGCAAATCTAGTAGAGACAATGTTACCTGTTGTGTTATTACCACCTATGTCAAACTTCTGTGAATCGCCAATTGTACCCTCTACACTCTCAACTCTGTCGCTTAGAACCAAAACATCCTTCTGAAGTTTGTTAATGTTTCGTTTAGCAATCCCGAGCTCCTCAGTTATACCATCCAATTTTTCATTTCTACTGTCCGCCTTTTTATTGGCAGATTTGACTAATTTTTCGATCCCAGCAAGCTTCGGGTTGATATCACGTTTCATGGCAGCAATAAATTCCAAACCTTGGGGTGAGCCTTTTGATACCCCACAGCAGCGCCTGTAAGATCCGTCAGGGAGTGGATCTGCCATAATACCACAGCAACGATGATAGTGAACACCACACAATTGGCATGACACAGATTTTGTTTTCCCTATAAGTATCTCACAACCAAAACAAACTTTGGGAATTTGTGGCGCATCAGCTGATGCATTAGGGGTCAGCGAAGATTCCTGTAAAGCGGAAGACTCCCCACTCTTAGACACCTGAGATATAGTAACCATGGTATAGATGTCACCGGACTTAATGACCCGCCTATGGTAAATAGCCACTGATATTCGGCCTGTTTTATCGACACAGTGTTGTACATATATATATATATAGTCAAATATAGCCAATTAAATAGACAAACAGACCGTAATTAAGATGATATGTATCATATCCCATATGCTACTTAACCCAAAGCTTTGTTTGAGGCACTGATTCCATAAGAGTATCACAAAATAGATTGGCCCAATGAGGACCACAATTTACGGGTAATCCGGCTTCTGCCACGTGTCCCAGTCACCTCAATTTTACAAAAAGCAGAAGAACTCAGTCAGAAAAGTCGAACAAACTAGTCACCAAGTCAAAAAACACTACCGAGCTATTGGACGCACTTTGATAGCACAAAATTTTTACCGGGTACTTCGAAAATTAACATTCGTTAGGAGCACATAATGAAGGTGAACCACACTTGTCGCCCCAAGTGGCACTTTTATATATCTATTATATTTTTTTGCAGGATATAAGAATTTGGCCCATTCATATATTTTGGTTTATATATTTTTCCGAGTGGACATACTTCGGTGCCGTACATCGCCCCCGATTTCCCCAATACATTGGATTATTTTATATTTAAAGTTTTTGGCGGGATATTCATATTACCCTTGTATAGCGAATAGTAAATATCAATTATTGATATATGACGCGTTTTATTGTTTTAACTTCACGATTTTATCGGGAAGTTCTTGGCATCACTTCCAAAATCAAAATTTGTTGTTTCATCGTGTGACTAGGGTTTTAGGTGTACCAAAATGATCCCTTATAAATTCTGAATTGGCGTCTCTCTCTCTCTCTCTCTCTCTCTCTCTCCCTCTGTATATATACATACCGGATAACGTAGACACTGGAAATTTGATCAAAAATAGGATTGATGTAAATACTCTAGACGTAAAGGAATGTTTCATTAAGAAAACGGGTAATGGTAAAGTTATCGTACAGTGTAATAATAGTGAGGACAGAATTAAAGTTGCAGAAGCTATTGGAGCCGAACTAGGCCATCAGTGTAATGTTAAAATTCCAAAGCATAATTCATTAAAAATTAAAGTAATGAATATTGATCTCATTAATAAACAAAAACTAAATGAAGATCTGGTTAGGGATATAATAAAACAGAATGAGCTCCATAAGGTTGCTGGCTATGAATATATCAAAATATTAAATACATGGACTGTGGATAAATTTAATAATATGTCAGCAATTATTGAAGTCGATGAAAAATTACACCGGCATATTATCACCAAGGGTTTCTTATCAATCGGCTGGAACAAATGTAAAGTGGTTGACTATGTAAAAATTCTACGTTGTTTCAAATGCTGGAGATTTTATCATATAGCCAAGCATTGTAAAAAAAATGAAATATGTGGAAAATGTACAGGACCGCATGCAACATCAAGTTGCACAAGTAACAAATTAATATGTATTACATGTGTAAAATATAAAAATGAACTAAATCTTAATGACAACGAAATATACCATACAGTTCACGATAGAAAGTGTAAATCATATAAAAATTTTTTAGACAAGCTGAAAACGGCATACGCAACTGTGATATAACAAAAAAAATGATGTATACAAAAGAAAATGGTAAAAACCCCTTAGCAATATATATGAACGTTCGTAGTATAATGCATAATAATTACGAAATAGAGCAGATTATAATTAGACAAAAGAAACCATCAGTGTTAATATGTACAGAGGCAAGAGTAACGGAGGATATAGAGAATGAGGAAATTTCAATATCGGGATATAGACTCATTAGAAGTAATTCTGAGAAACGTACAACGGGGGGAGTATTAATGTATGTTGAAAATAATATGAAATATAAAACGATTATAAATACGAGAATTGTAAATAACTGTTGGATATTAAGTGTAGAGATAAAATGTGATAGTTTCAATGGCATATTAATCGGCATATATCATTCGCCAAGTTCCAGCGACTCGGATTGTATAAATTTTATAGAAAGTATATGTGAGTCTGTAGAAAACTTTGAGAACTGTATTTGTGTTGGGGACTTCAACATAGATATAAGTAAAGATTCTTATTATGCAAATAAACTAAAGAATATGTTCGCTGGACTGGGTATGAGGCTACTGATTGATAAGCCGACTAGAATTGATAAGAATAGTGCAACGACAATTGATCTGGTGTTCAGTAATACTGATATAAATACGAAGATCAATTACTGTGAAAACATTACGGATCATGCAAGTATTGAAATAGGAATGAGACATGTGGAGACTGTAAATACTGTAAGTAGGATAATAATGAGAGATTATAAAAAATGTAATGACAATAATTTTAAATTGAATTTTATACAAACAATGAGGATCACAAAAGAAATTGAAAAAATAGGAACTAATTTAGATGATGAAACAAATATTTTTATAAATACTATAATACAGACTTTAGATAAAGAAGCGCCAGTAACACAAATAGTATTGAAGGATGGAATAAAGGAGAAAAAATGGTTTAATGGCGAAGTAAAAAAACTGATAAAAGAACGACAAAATTTGTTTAAAATTTATGCTAGCGATGAAACAGATATTAATTGGTTGAACTATACGAAGAAAAGAAATGAAACGGTGGCATTCATACGAAAAACGAAAAAAGAATTTTATGAAGAGAAAATTGATGCGAACAAGAATGACTCGAAAAAAATGTGGAGAGCTTTAAAAGAAGCTTTACATAGAAATGAAAAATGTGCCTTGCCGGAAGCGATTAATTTCAATGGTGAATTTGTAAATGATGAAAAAATGATTGCTACTAAATTTAATGAATATTTTGTAAATAGTATAGAAGATATTGTTTCCAGTTTTAACCATACAGATTGTGATACAGATTTAAACTCATTTACAGATCAGAAATTTGAAAATTTTCAACTATTGACGATTGAAGATCTCAAAAAATTAATGTATAATTTACCGAAAAAGAAAGGAACTAGTGAAGGGATCTCAACCGATATAATGAAGTTGGTCCTGGACGCAGCGCCGAACCTTGTGCTACTACTTTTTAATAAATTATTAAAACATGGGGTTGTTCCGAATTAATGGAAGCATTCGGAAATAACACCAATTCAAAAAATTAACGAGACTGACATAGAGGAGGAATTCAGACCAATAAATCAACTGCCGCAATATGAAAAAGTGATAGAAAAAATCGTAGCTGAACAACTTATGAATTACCTAGAAGTACATAATATCTTGATAAAAGAACAATATGGTGTCAGAGAAGATAAATCTTACGAACAAGCTACGCAAAATTTGATTTCAGATTGGAAAACGAAAATTGATGGAGGAAACGTTATAGCTGCAGTTTTTATTGATCTGAAACGGGCCTTCGAGACAATAGACCGAGATAGATTATTGAAAAAAATGATAAAATATGGAATAAATGGTATAGTATGGAACTGGTTTCAGCCGTACTTAACGGGCCGTGCCCAGAGTGTATTATATAAGTTACAAAAATCGGATAAATTGGATGTCAATTGGGGAGTACCACGGGGTTCAGTGCTGGGTCCAATATTATTTTGAATTTATATTAATGATATTGTTCATTACAAAATTGAGGGCTGTGAAATTCGCTTGTTTGCTGATGACATGGTATTGTATGTTCACGGTAAAAGTTCATCAGACATCGAACGAAAATTGAACATACAATTACATATGATAGAAGACTATTTTGAAAAGAACAAATTAAAAATGAATGTAACAAAAATGAAAAGTATGATAATCAATCAGCAAAGACAAAATGTGGGTAAGAATGTGGTCATTAAATGTAAGAATGGGTCCATAATAGAACGAGTGAAAGCTATCAAATATTTGGGAATAATTATTGATAGCAATCTCACGTTTAAGCAGTATCAGGAATACTTGGTTAAAAAGATTGGGAGAAAAGTAGGCGTTCTGAATAGAATTGGCAATTGTCTATCGATGATGACGAGAAATATAATATACAAACGTCTAATAGCTCCGCATTTTGAGTATTGTAGTCCTGTATTGTATAGTATGGATGAGACAAGTTTGAGAACACTACAGAAACTGCAAAACAGAGGAATGAGGAGTATATTACACTGTAGCAGGCGCACAAAGATTTCTGATATGCTGGAGACTTTGGGATTTTTATCAATAGATCAAAGATTTAAACTGAATATCGTCAAATATGTACATGAAGTGATAATTTATAAAGAGTGTGATATGATCGAACAGCGCAGAGAAGAAGACAGTATGAAGACAAGAACTGGGAAAAAAATACCGTTACAATTAAGAAAGACAAGCTTTGCCCAAAACGACATTCTATTTGAAGGGGTGAAACTGTATAATGGAATTCCGGACAATATCAAATCAAATAAGCAACTAATGATTCGTGAGTTAGTAAAGCATATCAAAAAAGAGCATGAGCCAGCGTATATTTAAGAAAACAGTAACGGAGTAATGCAATAAGTATAACCAATGAGGAAGGAGTAACAAACAATGTAGCTAAAAGCTAAATAAATACTTCAATCAATCAATATATAGAGCAGCCAAAATTTTTTGCTAGTTGCAGCCACAATCTAATCAGCTCTAAGGTACGTGGAAACGCTGTGAGACCGAAATTCATAGCTTCGATAAGGAGTATTACTTCACGCGTTTTTGACCATTTTACCCCCCCCCCCCCCTGCCGCCGAGACAAGACCTTCTCATCAGTAAACTCCCCCCTTTGTCATATTACGTCACAATATGCGGACGCTCCGCCCCCCTTAACAAAAAAAGTTCACATCAGGCATCTTTTTAACTTCTCGACTTTTCGGGAAGTGATTGTAATGACGCCGAAATCGATTTTTTTTGTTTCCACAGGTGACTGGTGTCTTAAATGTACTAAAATGATCCCCAACAAATTCGGGATCGATGTATGTGTGTGTGTGTTTTTTTCGTTTTTTTTTCCTCCGTCCCTCTCATTTGTTCGCCCCCGGTAGCGGCCGTGTACGCATTCGTTCAGGGGGCGTACCGGACACCCACCCATGCGGCTGGGGCCCACTTTGGCCATTTTTAGGCCATCGTATTTCTAAACACAGGGTAAACCTCCAGAAACCTCTGTGCAACGATGGCCGGCGCCTATGATGGAACCCACCCCCCCCCCCCCACCCCCTGCGTCGGGTTAGGTTCCCGCTCGGCCTATATTCTCCGGCGGCCGAGCGCGAACCTAGGACCTTCGGAGTAGTACGCAGATACTCTACCACTACGCCATTGTATATGTGTGTGTTTTTTTAAATATTTTTTTTGTTTATAAGAAGAGAAAAAAGGGAAAGAAGGAAGCGAACCTCCTTCTCACGGTTCCTTCTTTCTCTTTCCTCCCTTTTTTTTTAAGTCTTTATTGAAAACAAATCAAAAAAAAAAAATTTACAAATTGAAAGAACAAGATGAACAAAAAACAAGGGACAATACCCCTTGGCCTACACTAGTAGAAGGACAACCTTCTATATCACAGTATCCCCACATCACGACGGAACATCTGCAGAGCAATACTTCGTTGCGTAGGGGACGACAGCCGCGGCTTCCTCAGTAGCGAATCCTTTTCGGTCGTTCACGGTAAGAAGATTCTCCGTTTACTCTGGATTTTTCCGTAGCTGCTCCTCGCGGCGCCGCTCCTGCAGGGCCTCCATTGCGAAATCGCTTGTCGCGTTCCATGCTGCCTCTGATGACAGCATAACTTCCACAAGATTTCCAGCGTTAGTGGGTTTGCCTGGGCTATTTTCCCATATAGGTCGTTGGACGTCGAAACGCGGACATGCAAAGAGACCATGTTCCGCGTTTTCCTGAATTCTCTGAAACTTTGGGCAATCCGGGGAATCCTCGTGCTTGAATTTATGAAGATATTCGCGAAAACACCCGCGTCCTGAGAGCATCTGGGTTAGGTAATAATTCACTTGCCCATGTGATCGGTCAAGCCAAATATTCAGCTTCGGGATAAGTCGATGAGTCCACCGGCCTTTGCTCGAGGCGTCCCACTGTAGCTGTCATCCGTTAGTGCTGAGGTTTCGTTCTTCTCTCCTCAGTTCCACCGAGCTCAGTTTAGTTGATTTTCTGCGGGTGTAGAGGCACCTACGCTCCTCCGCTAAAACTTCGATAGGTAGCATCCCAGCAATGACACACATACCATCGTTAGACACTGTCCGGTATGCGCTAGCCACTCTAAGGTCACTCAACCTGTAGACTGGAACAATTTTCCGGCGTGCTGCTTGACTTCGTAATGCGTCAGTCATCAGATAGGGATATCATATGTTAATACCGACGTAACCACTGACGATAACAAGAGCCTTCTCTTTTGTTTTGGCCCTCCAATGTTTGGCATAAGTCTTGCAAGGGCAGTCTTCACCGCACCTGCCTTACTACTTGCATGTTGGGCTTGCTGTCTAAAACTAAGTCGGGCATCAATCATAATTCCCAGGTACCGTATGTAGGGCAGGGAAGTTATTTCGTGCTCACTGACTTGCAGCGTAATTGTCTCCAATTTCTTTCGGCTCGTGATGAGTAGTGCCTCAGTCTTATGCTCCGCAAGTTGTAAACCAATCGAGTCCATCCATTATCGCATCTTGTTAAAAACATTCTCGAAAATGAGCTGGAGCGTGGGAAGGTGTTTTTTTACGATGATAATGGCCACATCATCCGCAAAAGCTGCGAGCTTTGCCCCTGCCGGCAATGCCAGGTTGAGCGTTCGTCATATACGATATTCCACAAAAGAGGCCCCAACACCGATCCTTGGGGTACCCCCCAGTCACCTCATATGTTTTAGGGCCTACCTTTGTGTCATATCTGGGTACTCTGTCGGTGAAGTAATTGCCTACCATCTTTTGCAAATATGCCGGTACTTGCAGCTTCGACAATGCTGCCAGGATGGAATCCCACCGTATCGAGTTGAAGGCATTCTTGATGTCAAGGGTAACAACCAAACAATAATGTTTCGTAACTCCTTTCCATCGCCTGCCGTCGATTGCTTTCTTGGCTGTTTTGACCACCAGGTCTATGGCATCCAACGTAGATCGTCATCGTCTGAAGCCGTATTGAGCTTCGGCCAATAGGGGTTCCACCACTGCCTCAATTCTCTGATGTATAATGCGCTTCAGGATCTTGCCCGCCGTATCCAGCATACAGAGTGTACGATATGATGACGGTTCGTCCGGAGCCTTTTTTCCCTTAGGAAGCAGTATGAGTCTCTGTTGCTTCCATCAGTTAGGGAAGATACCTTCCTGAATGCAAGCATTGTACATGTCGAGAAAAATTCCAGGTGCTGCATTAATGGCGGCCTTCAGCGCTATGTTTGGCACATCATCGAGACCAGGGGCCTTGTTGTTGCCCACTCTACTACAGGCCTGCAATAGTTCGTCAGCTGTAATCGCTGGAATTTCGCCGTTAATATCATTCTTGCCATATGTTCTAGTGAGATTTGATTGTTGGGGAAATAAAACAGACACAATCCTCTCCAGAAGCTCGGGGCAGGTCGGTGAGGGCATCGGTTGACTCTTAAGTCGTGCCATAACCACCTTGTACGGTCTGCCCCAAGGATGCTTATCCTCCAAAAGCTCGTTCCAACAGTCTCATTTGCGAAGCTTTATGGCCTTGGTGAGTTTACGCTTAGCGGCTTTATACTTCACTTCCAGGCTTTCAGGATTGGACTTCTTCCTTGCGCGTTGCCAAGATCTTCTCGCTGCGAAACATTCCCTGCGGAGGGTGGAAATTTCATCGCTCCACCAATACACTGGTGGCCGTCGGTTTCCACTAAATTTCCTAGGCATAGTCGCATCGCAGGCGTCGGTGACTCTCCGCATGACTCCGTCTACTTTTTCTGTGGTATTGCTATCGTCTATGGGGTCAGTCTTCAGTGCTATAAGAAAGGTGTTAATGTTGAATTTTCTTACATTCCAGCCGACTCCGTTTGTTCGTTGCGATGTGGGCGCGGACCTCCGGTCAACAGACACCTCCCAGAGTACCGCTCTATGATCACTGGCAGTATAGATCTCGGATAGCTCCCATGCACAATTTCCTTTGAGCAGGCTACTGCTCACGAAGGTGAGATCTATAATTGAGCTCGCTTGTCCTCTGCGAAATGTTGGTTCATTTCCTTCGCTCAATAGGACCACATCTAGAGTCGACATGGCTTCCAGTAAAACCCGTCCTCGTTGATTCGTCTCTTTGCTGCCCCAGTCGACTGCCCAGGAATTGAAATCTCCCGCGATTGCCACTGGGAAATGCTGTTTCGCATCCACCACAAGTCTATCTAACAATGCTGTGAAGTCTTCATAACAAAGGCTTGGTGGTGCATAGCAGCCATAGAAATAGATACCATTCGCCTTGGCCACAACAAATCCAGACTGTTCGACACCGTCGTATGCTTCAAACGGTAAACCACCGCAGGACCAAATGACAGCTTTATTGCTTGTATCGGTCACCCAGTATTGACAACATCAATCTTCAAGTCTCGAACCGTCTACGTCAGCAGATCGTGTGCTGTTGTGCAGTGAGCAAGGTTCACCTGTAACACTCGCACTATGGCTGTGTACGGATCTCCTGGAGTGCACCCTGGTAGACTGGACATTTGATGCTACCAGTTACATGGGCATGGTCTTTCATGGGCTCCAGTTCTACACATAGAACGCATTTCGGAGACGCTTTACAATCGGAGCTTCTGTGCCCTTTTTCGCCGCATTCATAACACAGGTCTGATCGGTCAATGGAGCTCTTGCAATTAACGGCAACATGCTCGTACTGCCAACACTTGAAACATTTTATGGGCCTTACCACTGTCACGATGCGAGCATATACCAGGCTTATTCGTATTTTACTACCCTTACTCAGTATATTTCTTGCAGTAGCGGCAGGGAGTACCACCATGGCAGATTGTGTTCCTCTGTATGCCTTGCGAAGAGACTTGATGGCACTCAGTGATATAGCACTATCTGTACCATCAGCTTTTCTCAGGGCATCAAGTATATCTTCTTTGGTAGTGACGTCATCGATCTTTGATTTCGAGTTCCTGTTGAGGTCCCTTATTAAACACCTTAGCTTCGTTTTGGAGGGCTCCAACTAGTGCCTTCTCTAGCTCAACACCTTCGTCCTTCTTTCCTCTCGCCCGAATTAGGAGACCATCTTCCGAGGCTGTTTTACGGGTTTTGTCCACGCATGAACTAGCCGCGTAAACACCTTGGTCCTTCTTTATACGTCCTAATATTTCAGAGTACGTATCTCGCCCCGTCGGATGAATAATTAGCGCATCAGGGCGGATTGCTGTTTTCTTCTGCGAACGAGGTTGATTCTGCGTAGCTCCTGCAAGATTTTGGGACGGGTTCTGTTTTTTCCTCCGTCTCTTGGCTTTCTCCCATGCATTTTCATCGTCTTCTGTAACAGAATTCGAGGTTTGCTCCTTGGCCCTGTTTCCGTCTAACCGGGTCCCATTTCTCACCAGCTCCTCCATATAAATGCACGGGGTTGCTGATACCTCATCTTCGGTATTCTTGTGCTTGTGGTGACACACACATCCGAGGTGTTACTATTACACCTCTATCTATCAGTCAGTGAGCGTGACGTCACATCACGCCACTGAACAATGACCACTGGTCATTCGTCCCAGATCGCATTAAGTGTCAGACCAAGCGACACGTGCCCTATAATTGTTTCCGAGTACTGAATGGCAATTACTCAGTAAATTCCAATTGTATTCAGAATCCGTGAGTAAATTATTTACCACCTTCCCCCACAATTGGTGACCCCAATCGTTGATTTTAACAACTGCAATAAGTGGGTTTGGTGAGTTGTACGGATTAATTACATTTGTTAAACTTACTCATAATTTGGGACACTTAACCTATGTTAAAGAATAGATAAGTGAAATTAACTCGGAAAAAAGAGGAAAAAAAAACAAGTGATCATTTGATCGATTGTTGGACTTTTTGACTTTTATTGCAAATTGGCACGCCACGTGGCGCATTTGAGGTTAGCTGAAAAAAAAACCGTTAAATTTTAATCGGTAACTAATTCGCAACTTCGAGTATAAAAAGGGAAAAAGTGGCAATTTACAACGAATTTTTTTACAATAATTAATCATTAAAAATTGCGAGGTTATTAGATACCTAATGATAATTTTTTTTCCTCTCCGTAAATTTTTGCTCGTAAAGTCGGTCATACTAAGTCAATAATTTGTTCGACTAAAATTAAAACAAGACGGAAAAATATTATACTAATAATAAGCAAAATCATACAATCAAAAAAACGGTGGTTACAGTGAGCGCGTATATATAGCACACTTGGGCAAAACGTCGGTTACCGTGAGCGCGTATATATGACACAGTGGTGCAAAACGGCGGTTACCGTGAGCGCGTATATATAGCACACTTGTGTAAACGCTCCACGGCTGTCCTGCTGTGACGTCACGCGCTTTCTCTCTTGCACAGATTGGCGCGATCTAACCACCGTGCTCTCGCTCGCACTCACTGCCAATAGACGGGGTAGCTACTTGGCTTGCAAAATAATTTAAACAAATTATTTATAATAATTTATATAATTTAAACAATTTAAACAAATTATTTACAATAATGAAAAAATATTAGTTCGCGTTTTTATTTATTTTTATATTCCATAAACATTTATTGACTGGAATAAAAATAAAAATAGACATTTTTTTTCACGATTTTATAAATCTTACACAAAGCACTTCCAGTCAGTGCATTGCAGGATACCAAGGACGTTGTGTCGCACTGGGGTTCTTACGAACTGTACGGGAATTGCGATTTGGGAAGTGACTTGGTAGTGTTTAAATAAAATTTTAATAAATAAATTATAAAACGCGCAGCAATGGCCAGCGATAGGCAAATACCTTATATACAGGTGGATGGTACGGGATCTCCTGCAGATATTGGTACCAGGAGCCAACCATCAGCCAACACCAATGGTCTCCCTCTTCCGGAAGAAAACGTAGAAGGCTTCCACGCTGCATTGGGACGGATTTCAGGCAAAGTACCAAATTTTTGGCCTGACAGACCTAAGCTATGGTTTTTAGAATTGGAAACCCAGTTCAGTCTCTCGCAGATTCGGTCAGAGTTGACCAAATACAGGTGGGTCGTAGCCAATCTAGATCCTAAATATGCAAATGAAGTGATAGATCTAATTGATCGACCATCAGCAGAAAACCCATATAGCACTGTTCGAACTGCCTTGATTGCACAGTTAACCCAGTCTAGGCAGGTACGTTTGCATCAATTGTTAGCAGGTGAAGAGTTAGGGGACAGAAGACGGTCGCAAATGCTCCGTCATCTACGCTCATTGGATCCAGCGGTATCTGACGAAGTGGTCAAGACTGTCTGGATAGATCACCTACCAGAGATCGTACGGGTAGCAATAGCCACCCAACTCACTCTTCCAACTGATCGGCTGGGACAGATGGCTGATAGCATCCTTGAAGTCGTTGGAGGAGCACGTCTTGCAGCAGTTCACAACCCACATATGAGTACGAGTAGTATGAACCATGATAATCGCAATAACTTTGTTAATACCCCTACGAATCCTCTAACGTGTTCTTCTAATGCGCAAATTTCCGCTCTTGAAGGTCAAATTATGAACTTAACTAATCAAGTCGCGTCTTTAGTTGCGAGTTTGCAAGGTAATCGTAGCAATAGTCGACGTTCTACGCAACAAAACGCTAGACCTCGTTCACAGTCGCGCAGTCGGAATAGAAATCGTTCTGGAGAGCGTATTTGCTGGTTCCATTTCCGCTTTAATAGCAGGGCTCGTCGGTGTGTAGATCCATGTAGTTGGACAGGGACAGATGACCGCAACAATCAGGGAAACTCCCAACAAAATCATTAGCGGCGGTTAATGATTCGATAAGTCTGTCAAACCGCCTGTTTGTTGTTGATCGCATTTCTTAACAGCGTTTTCTAATTGATACAGGTTCCGATTTGTGTATCTCTCCAAAGAGCTTGGTCAAGGGTACAACGCAAAAATGTTTATACTAAATATTCGTGGCTAATGGTTCGGTAATAACAACATATGGCTGCCTATTTTGAACCTTCAACTTTGGCTTACGTCGTGCGTTTACGTGGAGATTTGTGATCGCTGATGATTCATCTCAAATAATCGGCGCGGATTTTTGGAAACATTTCGATTTGTTGCCGGATTTGAAGCATAAGTGGTTGGTGGACAACATCACGAATATTACTGCGACGGGTTGTAAGGCTCATAACAATCACATAGACATGGTGTCTAGCAAGGTGCTAGTGGGAGATTCACCAGTTCTGCGGCTTTCATCTGAATTCCCACCGATAACCAAACCTGATGGCGTTTTAGGTCATGCAAAACACTTGACAAGGCACTATATCCATACAACACCAGAACCTCCAGTAGCACGAAAAGCTCGACGTCTCGCACCCGATAAGCTTCGGATAGCCAAATCAGAATTCGACAAAATAGCACTTGGTTTGTGTCAGCCAGGTAGCGGTCCCTGGGCAGTACCATTGCACCTGGTGCCTCAAACATCTGGCGATTCCCGGCCGTGTGGAGATTACCGACTAGTGAATGCCAGAACGATCCCGGACAAATATCCACTGCGTTTACTCGATGATTTCGCCGCGAATCTATGCGGTAAAACGGTTTTTTCTACCATCGATCTAGTCCCCTCCTTCAACCAGATACCTGTTGCACCCGAAGACATACCCAAGACGGCCATCATAACACCGTTTGGGTTGTTTGAATTCCCGTTCATGACGTTTGGACTGAGAAATGCAGCGCAGACATTCCAAAGGTTCATGGACGAGGTTACTCGGGATTTTGATTTCGTCTTTCCGTACATAGAGCACATGCATCATTTATGGTTAGTTTTTCAAAGGTTCTCTGATTATGGGTTAATGTTGAACATGGGTAACTCACATTTTTGCCAGCCAGAAGTCAAGTTTCTGGGTTATTCGGTTTCTTCCGTTGGTGTCCTTCCTCTCGGTGATAAGGTAGAAGCAATAAGGCAGTATCCAAGACCGGAAACAGTGAAGCAACTTCGTCGTTTCATCCAGATGATCAATTTCTATCGTCGATTCACACGTGACGCAGCATCGTCACAGATTCCGTTGAATGCCGCTTGGTGTACAGGGTTCAGTACGTGGTTCACACCTTGTCGCATGGACACCGGAGCTAGAGAAAGCGTTCAGTGATTGCAAGGAAAGTGTTGCGCGAGCGACTCTCTTAGCACACCCCGACATCAAGGCTCAATGGGCGATCTTTACTGATGCGTCTGAGCTCGCCATTGGGGCTGTTTTACAGCAGTTGGTAACCTCTTGGTTTTTTTAGCAAGAAGTTACCTGAGAACGTAAAGAAGCTCTCGGCCCATGACCGTAAGTTAGAGGCTATTTATAGAGCAGTCCGCCACTTTCAACATGTATTTGAAGGGCGACACATAATTATTTACACCGACCACAAACTTCTGACTCATGCGTTTGAGGGAAAACCGGAAGCAGCACCACCCTGGACATTTAGACGCTTGGACTTGGTTGGACAATTTACATCGGATATCAGGCACGTATCAGGTTCAGACAATGTTGTTGCGGATGCGTTATCACGAGTGGAGAGCATTAGTCATGCAGTATCAGCCGAGGAGATAGCTGACGCTCAGAAGGATGATGATGAACTCCAAACGCTGCTACGAGATCCAAAAAGTATACAATTGAAGCTGTGGAATTTCCCTGCTGTACAGAAGCCGATCGCGTGTGATGTATCAACTTGAAACCTCCGCCCATTCATTCTGAAAGAGTTGCTGCGAAAGAGATCTTCCAGTCTCTGCACAGTATAGCGCATCCGAGCGTTACGTTCGGCCTTCAATTTCAAAAGACTGTAGGAATTGGGCGAAAGAATGTGTTGAGTGTCAAAAGTCCAAGGTTTCTCGTCATGTGTATACCTATAGGGGGCTTTCAGTGTCCAACGGGGAGATTCGATCACATCCATATTGATCCTTTCGGACCTTTGCCCGTTTCGAGAGGTTTTGCGTATTGTCTCACCGTTGTCGACAGATTTTCCAGATACCCTGAAGCATTCCCGTTAGAGAACATCACCGCAGATTCCGTAGCACGTGCCTTGTTCGTTGGGTGGTTCGCTCGTTATGGAGTTCCTCTTCGCGTGATGACAGATCGTAGACGGCAGTTCGATTCGGAGCTCTTTCATTGTCTCGCTCGAATTTGCGGAACAGAACACCTACTTACAACCGCGTACAACCCCGAAGCTAGCGGTTTGGTCGAGCGTTTGCATCGACAGCTGAAAAGCGCGCTCATGTGTCACAATAACATTTCATGTTACCAGTCATGTTGCTGGGTTTCAGGGCAGTGTACAAAGAAGACCTCGGGCAGCTTCCTCGGAGTTACTTTTTGGGCAAACAATCAGGTTACCTGGTGAATTTTTGCAACCGTCGAGTAAATTTTCGTCAAATCCAGTAACGGCAGTGACGGAACTTAGGCGATTCTTGCTCCACAACCCACTTCTCGTCATTGTACGCGTTCTGTTTTCTGTTTTAAAGAACGATTCACGTGTTCCCATGTATTTACGGCGTGATTATGTTCGCAGATCTTTAGTGCAACCATACGAAGGGCCATTCAGGGTAATCTCTCGCACAGATAAATATTTTGTTATCCAAATAAAAGGAAAGGACGTCTCGGTGTCTATGAAGCCTACGACTGAAGCCTTTCTATGAGCCGCCGACCGATCTTACTAATCTGGATTTGAATGAACCCAGAGAATCCGCTACCCAAGACAATGAATCTACCACTAACGCAGAAAGACGCACACGGTGCGGTCGGAAAGTCCGTGGACTGGTTCGCTTCGGCTTTTCAAATCGAGTATCAATGATTCACTACTTAATTCGATTTGTATTATATAGAATCATCATTGCACTGTATCGAGCCATTTTTTTCAATTTTTTGTAACCATTCCATGTAAAAAATTTTCTGCTTGTGTACGGGGAGTGATGTGGTGACACACACATCCGAGGTGTTACTACTATACCTCTGTCTATCAGGCAGTGAGCGTGACGTCATATCACGCCACTGAACAATGACCACTGGTCATTCGCCCCAGATCGCATTAAGTATCAGACCATGCGACACGTGCCCTATAATTGGTTCCGAGTACTCAGTGGCAATTGCTCAGTAAATCCTAATTGTATTCAGAATCCGTGAGTAAATTATTTACCACCTTCCCCCACATGCTCCTTGCCCGCTGTGTCATCGGGCGGAGTTCTCTCCTTTCTTTTCTCTCGTCTTGTCGGCATTTCATGGAATGTTCCCGGTTTTTCCATGGCATTGTGACCGCTCCCTCGGTTCGCCTGCGACAATCTAGGACCCGGGAGGAGTGAGCAATGCCGCTGCTGGCAACGGTGATTCCAATCCTCCGGTTTCCGTCATGGTTCTTATCCGCTTGGCAGATATTTAGATCTTCCTAGCTAGACTCCGGATCTCTTTGTTGATGGTTCGCCGAGTTTTATCCGTGAAGAAGTTCACCAGCGTTGCCAGATCGTTTTCCCGCTGAGCCCATGTTAATTTTTCACTACTTTGGAATCCACTTGTAGCATTTGAGGCCAAGTGGGCCACCCGGGGACGATCCAGTGATGGTTCGCTCTTCCCACAATCCGAGGAGCCCGCGCCGGCCATCAGGGCTTTCACCTCATCGGAACCGACGGCGGAATTTCGCTTTTGGGGGTTGCCCCCGTGTGATACGATAGTGTTATCATCACTGTTTATACTTGCTTCATAGGCTGTTATAGGGAGCCCACCCTTGGCACCTTTGGTTTCGGGAGTTAGGTTTCTCCCATGTGTGTGTGTTTTTTTTTCCTCCGTTCCTCTCATTTGTACGCCCCCGATAGCGGCCGATGTGTGTGTGTGTGTGACCAAAAACTTTGTTTAACGTTTCCGAAGTTAATAAGTAGCGATTCACGTTTTTTTTTTTGATCGACGTGACTCACTATTCTCCACGTCTGAAAGGAACGATTTATGCGAAAAATGGTTCGTTCAATTGTTACTAACAAATTCAATTGTTTATATCTGTTATGGGAATGAATTGAAATTTCTCCACAACTTCTTACCATCAATTAGCTGTTCAATAAAGTGGACTGTAGTTTTGAGTAGTGCAAAAAATAGGAGCCGGATTGGTGACCTGACGTTGGTGGTGAAATTTTGAGCAAATGATTATGATCATTCACGGTTGATTTTCATAGTCGTTTATTAAACAATCCTTAAATTAACTGATTGAATTGAAAAACCATGAATATTAACAACAATGCTTCTCACAACAACCTTTTCAATGAGTTACTCTCGATGTAAACTTCGTTATTTGATTAACCGTCACTATTACTATTAAACGCACTCAACACTATTTACACTCATTCTTTAACTGGTGAGGTTTCCGGTGATTAATCGCTCCAATTAATGATACCCAGTTTCCACTACAGGTGATGTAGCTCAGTTGATTATTCCATTGTAATGATTGGGTTGATGATATTACAGGAAAATGATAAATATTGAACTGATTTCGTGATGGCAATCCCACCATTTTAGCTCCCAATAGCTTTAGCTACTCAATCCACCTCTGCTAAAGAGAAATCTCATGGTGGGTGCACTTACAAATAATGGTGAATTAATGCTCCAATATCCCAGCTGGGTGACTTAAATTTCGTGTAGCAATCTTGTATGATCACTTCTTCACATGTGGTGATGTATCTCTGTCCATCTTCCATTAATTTATGTGAAGTTATTTGATTTGTGCCACGTGGCGATCATTACATAATCTTTTTTACTCACTATGCACGTGGTCTCGAAATTTGATACTGGTGCCCAGAAAACCTAACATAAGATGTATGATGAAATTTTAGTCGCACTGGTAACGCTTGAGTAATTCTCACTAAGGTTTTAATGACCGAATAATGTGCCTGTTTGTGAAGCGCAACTCCCTCACTTCTCTTGACTTATGTCCTTCTCAGTTTTCTGTCTCTACACGAATTAGGATGAATTTTGAGATTCGTGTGAGGATCAGCACTCTGTGATGAATTTTTCGATGATTTTAATGTGATGACTTACCTCAAAAAAATCAATGATTGTTCCTTTTGTGACCCGTAAAAATTGTGCACTGTGCGCTCAGCAAGTGATATAACAGGAATGGCCGTTAAAACGCGCGGGATTTGTCGATGCATGCATCTATAGCATGCTCGATGAAGAAGGAGAGGGCCCCATTGCTAGCTGATGGGCCCTTGGTAGTGAGCGCACTCCCATTGGCTCATCAGTACCGGCTCAAGGGCCTGGCGCCCTTTTTGACAATTTCTTCTCCGAGAGCTGCTGCCATCTTGACAGTGGCAATTCGCAACAATATCGCTCTATCGCAAGAACGGCTTGAGATACGAAAAAAAGTGTTCAAGGAAAGTTGTTCCCCGCCACGAAATATACATTTGACGTTTTATGGCTTTTTTTGATAACACCTGTAATTAATTGTTTATATCGCAGTAACAAAAAAGATTGTTTATATCGCAGCGGCGTGAGAACGAAACAAATTAGTTGATGAAAATTGTTCCACACACAAAAATACATATTTGATGTATAACTTTTTTTGCTAACACCGATAGTTAATAGTTCTTAACAAATTCAATTGTTTGGATCGCTCTATCGCAAGTACGGTTGGAGGTGCGAAACAAAGTGTTGAATAAAAGTCGCTCCACACGTAAAAATACACATTTCATGTTTTATGACTTTTTTTCTAACAGTCATAGTTAATTGTTATTAACAAAAAGGATTGTTTATATCACTGCATCATGAATACGGTTAAAGATACGAAACAAATTAGTCAAGGAAAGTTGTTCCACACACGAAAATACATATTTCATGTTGTAAAACTTTTTTTGCTAACACCGATAGTTAATAGTTATTAACAAATTCAATTGTTCAGATAGTTAATTGTTCTTAACAAATTGTATTGTTTATCTAACTACTTCATATTAAGAATTATAATTTTTTTTAATATTTAGAAATTTCGAAAACTTTATAAAGTCCATAATTTGAGATATGAACGGTTCTGAAAAAATTCTCAAAAATGAGAAAAAAGGAAAGAAAAGTTTGAAAAAAAAATTAGAATGTTGTCGCGTTCAGTTCTCCAGAAAACATCGTTTTTTTAATTAAAATCGCATGGAGTGGGGGAATGCAACGTGGAGGAGCTGAGCGCATCGACCGTGGCAACAGTATAGCAGCATGTCCTCGTAGCGGTTTACCGATCTGACGATATACGCTAGCTTTTAGCTCCCAGTGGCATCACAATACACTGTTGCCACGGTTCTTCCGCCGGAAAACGTTTGTCTGTATGGGTGTATATGTGCAGCTCGCCTTTCTGTGCATTATACCAGTGCCGTACCGAATTGAAAAAATTAGGGGCAGCAGGAAAAATTGCTCAATTTCCTATTGTTAAGGATTTTCGTGAGTACATCTTTATAAAATTACTTAAGGTTATGAACAATAGCTCTTGAAAGTGGTTAGGGACTTTTTTTTGACAATTCTTTGAGATTTTGAGTAGAAAGGGCCCGACGCCTTATTTCGTACTTTAGTCTTGCCGTGCAATACCTTAGGGATATTCAACACGTATAGTCAAAACAAAAGTTTATGATCCTTTCTATAATTCGTTATACTTATCGCCAATAATTTTCAATTAATATTTCAATGCGTTAATTAGTCAAAGTGATAGCCATAGAAAATTATTATATTGTATTTGATTTGGCGAATCAATATTATATATTTTTGTTTTTTTTTATGATAATGTGATTTAACGGCTCTGGACTTAGTATAGTCGTTAGATGCTCACGACTTTTCCTGTGTATCTCAAAGTTACGGATGTTATTTGTTCACATTGGGAGTAGAATCATTCGATTGTAAACGGTTTTTTGTACTCTTATTGTTGGACTCTTGGCATGCACTTTGTTTTTACGCTCACTGTTTACTTTTAAGATTCATGGGTTCGACTCCAGCGACGTGACGAAAATTCTTTTCTTTTTCGAACCCATGATCCTAGGATCGATTTGGAGTAGGCAGAGCACTTTAGCCCACCACGCCAAACCGGCCCCTCAATATCATATTGTTTAAACAAATTAATGAAAAAAAAATTTAGTCAATCGTCATGAAATTTTTACCATCGTTTTATGTCTGCTTCACTAATAAATTTTCAAAATTTCAACAAATTTTTATATTTTGAACTGTATTTACCGAAATTTTTATTTTTCCCATAAGAGACCGTGTTAATTGAGAACTTTGATAATTAATAACCACAAAGCGGTGTTGTGAATCAATCTCAAATTTCATACAGGCATCTGTTACCGCTCCAAAAACATTATGTCAAAATTTCAAGCAATTTTTATATCTTCGCCAATATAGGTGGAATATCCTTAACGTAGTTGTATCGTCGGACGATTTTATCGACGATTGAACGAAATTTTTATGAGTGATAGAGAGCTATGTCCATGACCGGCTCAAATAATTTGAGAATTTTCTGACTCGTGGGAGTAGAGTGAAAAATTCCCAAAGATGCTATATTTTCGGTCCTTATACATGGCGAACATAGGCTTATGTGACCTAAAATTGCACATGCAAACTTGGTTCATAATTAAGTTTTATCAACGATTTTTCACAAAATCAGGATGCGATGGAGCGATAAAAAAGGTACAATTTAAAATTTGGTTTACCGTGATCTGACACACGGTTAATAAAATAATCCAGGGTAACTGATGAAAAGTTCCTTTAATCACGGCACTCGGAAACATGTGGCGAAACGGCGAAAGTGCTACACGGCAACGTCGCTAGATAGTTTGGTGGGGGGACGAGCGGGAAAATTGAATGTGTTGTACGTGGAAAATTTTTTTTTTTTCGCATTTATTACATCGATGAGCAATCCATTGATATTTAAATATTATTGCCAAGAATTTGAGAATTTTTCCAAAAACATTATCCACTTCCTAAAGTTTTGGATATGCAAGAATTTGATGACTTGGATGAAAATGTCCAAAAATTGAAAAGTTTCATAATTTCAGAGAACTTCATAATGTTTGAATTTAGGAGAATCAAGTCAAGTGATCTGAAGCTGAAAACCATGGGATCTTTGGCATTTTCGACTTTTCTTACTTTCATTTCAATTTCCGACACTTATGAATATAATAAAATACACAGAGTAGAGAACAATTTATTTTATATCATACGACCAACATGTCAATATATTTCAGACATCGTTTATATTTTTTCTGCAACAATTGCAGCACCCACGAGTCAATGCACCGGTTGTTTACATATATCTGATTTCACAGAATGCGACGTTGCCAAGATTGTCGTGCCGCCGACTGCGCATGTACTGTGTGTATATGTACACATCAGACGCTTGTGTATAGCGCTAGGGACGGACGAAAAAGATTGAGAAATGAGGTTTTTCTACTTTATATTTTTTTTTTTGTGGTAACTTGGTTTTTATTTATATTTCCACCTGCCACGAGGTTTCTTGGCTCAATACAAGGATAGAAATCAATTATGTACAATTTCCATGAGTTCCATTTAATAACTCACGTGCACCCCATGGGCCCCTTTTCTCACGTCTATGCAGCGATACAACCACGTCAACTCACAGCTGATGTTCCGATACTGCACCACTACGGCGGTAACGTCACGCGCCAGGGGTTCTCTAACGAGTCTCCCGGCCTGGAATAGCACATGATAAACGCGCCAAATCTATGGACAATAGATGAAAATCTCTGCCACAAAAGGGAATTTTATGAAAAAAATTATGGAGGAACAAAATTGAAAATCCATCGATTAAAAAAAAGTTGTAATTTTTGATGAGGGATAATTATAGTAAAATTCATTCTCAATTGCAAAAAATAAAATTAGGATGTAAGTTAGACCTATTCTATTTGTTTTTAATAATGGAAGAAAATATATCCCACTGAAAATGGTTGCGCGGCTCTAGGGGATGAAGGGTGCAGAATAGAGGTAATATGTCCATTACATGATCTTTAGGTAATTGTCTCCCTTCTACAATTTTTCGTTTCACCTCTCAACCCGTAACTCTTACGGGTTTCGAGTTATTTTGACAAAAACACGTTTTAGGGGTAGTTATTAATTTTTTTGCGTCCCTTGTCGGTGGGGTGGCACTCCCAAATTTCTCAGCTAGTCTGAAGTCCGCGAAATACATTTCTGAAAAAAAGCGGCCTGGCTAGCAAAAACACGTATTTCAGTGTTCTATTGCCTGGACTATTAACCATTCATGAATTAAATGATCGAGATTTGTTGTACATCTAATATTATCATTCACTCTTTGCATAAAAACTGACGGTCAGTATTTTAGTCACTTGACAATTAGTTCAATAGTGGGGACAGAATGAGCTATTGTTGGATTCCGGTAGAAAATAATTGATAATCTCTATTAAACACGGAATCTATTTATTTATGAAGTACTAACTATTCACACTGAGTTATGGATAAGTCTTGAGGGTGACTGGAGACAGATGACTTAGTCGTTAGACGTTGGTTTTTAATATATGGAGCTTTTAGACTCGGAGGGAAGTTTTGGATTTGCAAGAGGGTAGAGTGGAGAGGGTTGGTAAAGTGGTAGGAGTAAGTCCCAAGGAGGTGATTGGTCATTAAGGATAGGTGGGTGGTCACTCCGAAGAGTTGTGTTTAGTGGGAGGTAGGTAGAGAGAGTTTCCGAGACCTGGTCGAGGGTGTCGAGGAAAGTAATAAAGATTTTGGGACCAAGAGGATGAAAAAATAGATTCGTGAGGGTTTGCAGTTTCGAGGGATTATATTGTAAAAGATTGTAAAACCTTTGAGGAAAGGACTGTTGGGTTGGAGACATTTCGTTGTCACCTGTAGCATGTGATGCTATATAAAAAGTCTTTGGGAAAAAGGAATTATAGTGGAAATGGTGGGTATACAACACTATTGTATTTTGCACACCTCCAAGAAATATATAGAAGATTCATTCCTTTTATGATAAAAAAATCTTAAAGCTAAATGGCAATGTTGTTAGCATCTTTCAAGTTCATTTTCTTTTCAACTTAGGAAATCCATGCAATTTTCAATTAGTTTTCAGAATTTTTGGAATCGTGAAACTTATTGGACTGTTCCAAACTCTCCCGAATCTTTGAAAACTTCAATGCCTGAAAATGTTCCTAATTGGTAATGATAATTGAATCTCAAAATCTTGGAAACTACTCATATTTTCGGATTTCAGGAGATTCTAGTCTAACCGCATGAGCATAATGATATTCCCTTACTACGGTACCCATTTTGGTCCAGCTCGCTGAATTATATCCAATATTAAATTATATATCCCAGGGTCTGATTGGTGGCACTTTAATGGCCCATTTAATGGTACCCATTTTGGCCCATCTCGCTGAATTATATCCAATATTAAATTATATATCCCAGGGTCTGATTGCTGGCACTTTAATGGCCAGTCTTTGATTAGTGAGCGCCATATTATTGACGTTAAGGCTTCTGATTGGTCGAAAATTTAATTCCGGCCGATCACAACGCTTAATTTTAACTTTAATCGCAGTTAACTTAATAGAGAACTGGCCCTCATTATACATAACATTTGCGTCGTGGGTAAAAAGTATTGTAAATTATAGATCAATTAAAGCCCTCTTAATTGCTTCAATTTATCTGTCAGTCGACTATATCTGAAAAGTCAATTAAGTCATATAAACTTAAATATTTTTTCCTAAGTGTTAATAAGGTTCTCCTGACATTCTCCGAATGATTTCACGATGAATGAACATAATTAATCTATTACCCACCTGTCAAGGATGCGTGTGGAGAGGAACCTTGCATGCATGCGCATCATATGCAGTGCTTCCTTTAGCATCGAAAAATGAAATCCATAAATGATGGATAACAGGTAGATAAACGAACTACCAATCTATAAAAGTGACAAAACTAGATAGTACAGGCCATTTCTTATGAATTAGGACAACATTTTAAAACTGATTTTGTAATATTTGAGGGCCAAATGCACTACCAAAATTTGATTAATTTTTAATAATTAATGTGATTAGTATCAAATATTAATAAATACAGTACAATCATGGACAGATGATCAGTAATAGCTTTCATAGGTTTTTAATCTACACGTATATCCTCTTTGCGTAGAAACCTAGTATAGGCGAAAAATGATTAAAAAAACAGAGTGAGGCGTCATGGGACGCCTGGTAGATATGAAACATCAAGGTTATATGACATTGGGAGAATCTAGTATGTGATATGAAGTATTGGGAGTGAGAGCAAAACGGAACTTTCGAATTTTATTAAACTAATTCAATCAGCTGTTTCACCTATTATTTCTGTTACATTAACGTTAGATTCTATGAAGGTTACAATTGGTCGATGATAACTAAAGTAGGTGATGAACCTTTTGGATGCAATATTTTCGAGCTATCGAGAAAACACTGCATCTGTGGTCGTTCCATACCTCGTCGTTGAGTCATTAGCATCGTTGTTCATACCCAACACAAATTCCTTCTGGAGACAAGTAATTAAAGGTAACGATTCTTCAGTGGCAAAATTTGTATTGGCATCACCCAATGAATACAAAATAATTTTGTATTGAAGTTAAATAATTAAGGTGCTTGGAATTATCTTTGGCTAGACAAATATAATATTTCTTACAAAATTAATGGGATAGCAATATCGAAATGAACTTAATAATCTTACTGTTTGTTTGAATCATCATCATCTGGAGTTACTTCTATATTGTTCAATCCAAAACCTCATGCAGTCGGTTAGGCATTTTTGCGTTTTTGAGCGTAGGAGTTCTTTTCGCGAAACCTAGCAGTAACTCGATTTTTGAGCTGATAGAGGTGAGTTCAAAATTTTTCCTCTTTACCCAAAATTAACTCTAAACACGTTCTAATTGATGCAATAAATTAAATGCGATTCTGCTCGATTTTAGTGCTAGCTTGTCATACGTCTCACCACGTGGGAATATAGACGGGTCAGGCGAACGTGACAAGGGGGGAGGGATGCGCAAGTGAGCGACCCGCAAAATAGAATGGAGGGGAGCGTCAGCTGAAAAGAAACGTCTCCGTTTTTGAAGCCAGCGCAAGGCGCCAATAGATATTTCACCTTAAAAAAGCAACAAAATATGTAGAAAATCTAAGGAGAAGAAACTAATGAAAACCACTCGGGAAGACTGGTCTGAAATTAATATTAACTGATAATTACCCACGGTAACATTGAACTTGACTACCAACTGTCTCTAAAGTCCATTACTTTAGATATGATAGTTATACTTGAGGTTTTCCGCGCAGATTTTGGAATGGTTCACATTCCACAATCATTCCTCGAATGAAAAGAAACAAAAACATGGCAGTCCCGATATATATTGTGAAGCCAGTTTGGTATATAGCTTTTTGAGTGCTAGTTGAGATTTTTTACAGTGTTCTTGGGCCGATTATCTATGCTCTGTGTTCATGAACCACTGCACACATGAAGAATTATAAGAATATTACATTACTTTTCGGAATTTTCGTTTCTCATTGGGGCAGAAGAGAGATACCTTGGCCTCACGTTCACCGCTTTCTTGACAACACATACAGCTTCTTTCCATTTGCCACATTCTGGACCCAGAAACCTTCCAAAATAAGGTTTATAATTCGATCAATAACTTAAAAGTTCAAAGCCACCACATACAATTGCTTATTCCTAGCCTCTTTTTCTGATTTATCGATGATCTGTTTGACAGGTAGATTGGACAAACTCGTTTGATATCCATGTCTTTAGGTACCATCATAATCCAACAAATTGGATAAACTCATGTGTCCGTCCGCATAAAACCAACCCTAGTTGTCGAAATGGAGTTATGCATATGGGCCTATGCCTGACACCATTCTCGAAGTTTTGGGCCCAAATAAACACCTCCGAGTTGAAAATTCGTAAAATTATGCAGGTTTGAAGTCGAAACCCCAAAAAACCCAGTTTTGAGAAAAATGAACTTACTTGCAAACTAAAGTTGCAAATCGCATTTATAAGCATTCTACTTGATACTCAGTAGGATCCAGGTCTTACTTGATTGCGAGGGTCATTACTTTACATACACAGTAAGAAAAAATTTTGTGTACTATAGGCATAGCCTTGTGCAAAGCCACTTCATCAATTTTCAGTTTTGAAGAGTTTTGGTAATTATATGACATTATTTGCTATTCTAGTACGACTTTGAGGGAGATAATAATTGAAAGACATGAACGAACTGGTATTTCAGGTCTTTATGGTCATATTTATCTATAGTCAGTTTTGTCTGTTTTTAATCAATTTTCAACAGGAATTTTACTTCTGTCACATAATTCTACTACGAGATCAAACTTCAGATGTAATTGAAGATCGGTTTACACTATGGAACCAATATTTTTATACCTGTAATAACGGCGCCGGTTACTGAATGCAGGATAATAATTCAAAAAGTCAATTATTTGGAGCGAGCGACAACAAGGGCTGGTTTCATGCGGACGGCCCCATATATTCAAGATTTAGGAGAGGTTTCCATCTTTATATTCTCTCAGCATCCAATAATTAAGTAAGAGATTGTATTCCCTTTGCGGCTGAAACTCCTTTTATATTATGTAAGTGTCATTATTTGTCTACTAAAATTGGGAATATTTTTCACAATAAAGTGTAAACAGACGATGGTAGCTTCGCCAAAATGTATTCGACATTTGTCGATTTTCTTAGGGGTATTTTTATGAAGTATAACTTTACTTGTATGTAGCTGCTGCAGCGTCCATGACAGATAAAACTGGGAATTCGTTTCGGTAAACATCCATCGGCTTTTAGTACGTGTAACATCTTAGTCATCTTACACTCGTCAACTCCGACCAAAGCCTCAACTTGTTGAAGGGAGCGCCAGCGTGGAATACCAACGGTCACTGAGGCGTAAGTAAAGAAATAAATGGAATTAAAGAATGACGTCTACTAATTGAATAGTATGTCGCTAACATGAACTTTTTAAATTTACCGAGATAAAAAAATATTACCCAGCCCTTCTGATACATTTTTCGAATATCAGCAAAAAACGTACTGCCATGAAAATCGTAGATGCTGGTTACTTTTATACCCGGGGAGTCACCTCCATTTACGAAACAAGAAACCAAGAAGAGAAAAAAGTGGGAGCTTTCGTCCATCATCAACTCTGTTCTTCAATTTACTCTTAACATTGCGAAGATTTGTTATCAATCGTTATGTTGTTAACTGAACAGAAAAACCAAAATTAATTTACACAAACGTTATTTGCATTATCCGTCCGTTTGGTTTCGAATTGTGTTTTTATCAAACACATGTGCCGCGAAATGTAGTCGGACGTGGGTTTACTATTGGAACGAAATCCCAACTGAGATCTATGAAGTGGAGTAATTCCAAAAATTTTATTTTGGCCGCACCGTGTTCGTAGTAAGTAGAACGTTTAATGCTTCTTCACTACTGACAATCATCATAGAATGAGCGAACGTTATTCGATTGTCTATTATTCAGAACTATGATGATCTATGGGATAACTTTAGCCCGGAAATAAAAAATTGCATTGGTATATTTCCATGTTTCAAGGTCACGACGATTTATTTTTTGATCCATTTGTACACTATGAACAGTTTGATGCTATACTCTCTGCATAAGGGTCTGTAAATAAGATGCAGTTTTTGGTTACTAACTTCCATATTTAACCTATGCGTTACGGCTTCTGGTTGGTCGAAGCTTTAACCCCAATCAATCACAAACCATAACTTTAACTTTAAACGCTGATTGACCATGGTTAACTAGCGTTCAGGTTCGTTAGTTGAAAACTTTCTCATAAACTGGTTTTTGTAAATTCCTTGAAATAAATCAGGTGCCGGAAGGCAAAATGAGAAGGATTCGAGATTCCTTGTGATCTAATCTGAAATCGGCACTTGCCGTCCAAGGGAGAGAAGGATGTAGGTAAAAAGTGTGACCCTTAGCCGCTCGACCCAATAACTTGACGATTAATCCCTCGTATTTCATTCCATTTTATTGAACCAATTTTGGTATGATTTTTCCACTAATATCTATCCTACATATTTTCATTAGTTTATTTTATTTCTAATTTGTTTGGCAATGGTTTTTTGGTTTTTAAATTTTTCCGCATATTTGAATGTTGAGACAATCATCAGATTCCGAATTTCATCAGTCTAAATGACGTTAAAACGATTCGATTAGATGAAAAAACGATTTGTAAAGTGTTCTGAAACACTGTAAACATTCTGAACAAATGTGTGTGTGTGTAGTTAAATTTTTGGGGAACCATTTCGCTCGAACGAAGGGCACGATCAAGGTCATCGACAGTATAAACGAAGCGGCTCCATGCAACTTAGAGGCCATTGGGTTTTGGATAAAATTTATGCGATATTTATGTTGCTATAAACAATTTTAATTGTTCATAACGATCTATCGCGAAAACCGTCGAAGATAGGGAAATAAGTCGAATAACGAAAGTTGTTCCCCACGCCAAAATACACATTTTATATGGAATGACTTTTGTCCGTAATTTGCGTAATTGAGGAGGTATGGTCGTCTGAACAATAATTATTGAGTGAACGAATCAAATTACGGCTATCATTAAGGTTGCAATCGCAGTATTTCTAGGAAGAATGGAGGATCAAAGATTTTACATTAAACATAAATGCACGTGCATTTCCTCTTTTCGCCACACTGACTGGTGTGGCGTTCGTTTCGGTTTTACGGTTTTCGAGATATTTTGTCTTACGCGATATCGAGATATTTCGAGATTTTTCTTCGCTTCTCCTTTTTACCATAGGATGCATAGGAAGTATGCATGTTGTTAACAAATTCAATTCTTTGGAATGTTCGACTGCATGAATGAGTGCAGTTCACGAAAGGGTTATAAGAGAAAAGTTATTCCATGCAGAAATACACATTTGATATGGAATTACTTTTTTGCATAATTTATATACTTAAGAAGGTATGGTCGTCTGAACGGTCATTCATGTAATGAGGGACCGAATGAAGTCGATCGACGTATTGCGATCGAAGTATTTCGATGTAAAATAGGGGTCAAACCCTTTGGATAAAATCGGAGCAGTAAATACATTGTTACTAATAATTGAATTGTTGACGATGCCCTATTGTTCACAACGTAAAAACGGTGTGCGATACGGCAGAAAGTATGAAATGGAACTTGGTCTGCAAGCGGAAATCCATACTTAATTTTTGAAGACTTTCGCTCAAAATTGTGATGCTTAAGGTGGTATGACGGGTTCGCAGTTCTCAAATCTGCACGTTTTCGTTGTGATCCAACAGAGATCACACTAATTAACCCTCACTAACTAACAATTTAAATGGCTGACAACGCCGTGGCGCCGGAGAAGTTCGAAATACGGGAAAAGTGTATATAAGTAAAGTTGTTCCTTATAAAAAAAACTAGGGGTGTGAGAATGTGTGTGCCCCGTTCGGGGCACAAATAAAACTTCCCGCTTTAGTATTTCAGCACAGCGTACTAAATTTATTGTTCTCCGATATACCACGGTTAATCGCTGTTACCCCTATTAGTGTTATAACGAAAACTTGCAGATTTTAGAATTCTAAACTGACTCATTTATGAAGCAGATAGTTATGAATATTTGAGTACAAGCATGGTGACCATGAGGATGAGATTTATGCGCGTTACTTGAGTGGGAGTGAGAAGCCAATGGGGTGTGGCCGCTCGATGGTTAAATCCGTCATATCTTCTTAATTATGATATTCATGGAAAAAAGTCATTAAAAATGAAATGTGCATTTCCACTCACAGAACAAATTCCATTTAACACTTTCTGACGTATCTCTCACGGTTTTCGCTATAGAGCGTTATGGACAATTGAATTTGTTAATAACAATGTATAGACTGCTGCAATTTTACGTAAAATGTTGGAGCCTCTGTTCTCCATGGGAATACTATAATTACAACCTTAATGACGGCCGTGACTTCATTTGTTCATGCATTACAATAATGATTGTTCAAACGACCATACCGCCTTTATTATACAAATTATGGGAAAAAGTAATTCCACATAAAATGTGCGTTTTCATATGACGAATAATTTTATTCGAATAAGTTTCCCCATTACTTCGATATTGAACCCAGTAGAACAATATAAACAATTGCAATTCTTAGTAACATTGCATCCCTGGCGTTTGAACTTCCACGCAACATCCACGCTACCATTCACTGTGGGATGAACGAATACTCGTCATGGATGATAAATGAGTGACTAATGGCTATAAATTACTCAAATAGTTCATTTTCAAATGTTTAGCAAATACTAAAAGGTTATTTTTTACCTATTTTGAACAGAGAATAGACGTCCACGCAACATACACGCAATATCGTAGATCCCAAATCGTCAGGGATATACTACACGAATATCATCCAAAATGTAATCTGCTCGATTCTGCATAAAAATGCTTCGATTGGGACCTTTATGACAGCGCTCGGTTTATTCGTCCACTTATTACATACATAATTGTTGAGACGGCCATATCTCCTTAATTATGCAAATCATCGAAAAAAAGCATTCTACATAAAATACGTATTTTTATATGGAGGAAAAATGTTCTGATATGAATTTGGCGCCAACTCTAACAGTTTAGGCAGTAGAACGTTATAAACAATTGAAATTGTTAGCAACAATATATATACTGCACCAATTTCATCCAAAGTCTAATCAGTTCTAAGTTATATGGAAACGCTTCGAACGCGAGCTTCATAACTTCCATAACTTCATTCGTTCATGAGAAACCGTTGTGCAAAATTTCGTATACACATACACACTCACACACGTCAACTTAGAATTTGACGAGGATCATTTTGGTATACTTAAACTCTTAATGACATGATAAAATAACAAATTTGGATTTCGGGGGCATTACAATAACTTCCCGAAAAATCAGGAACTTAAAAATACACATTTCATAAGTATATCATGACATATTTTGGCGCTTCATATAGTTTAGCAGACATCGCGAGTTAGAGTAGATCATACCCAGCGAGTGAATATATCGACAATTGCTGAAAACATGTCAAAGATTAAGGATGTTCGACCGCTATTTCTCACTTTTGTCAATGTTTTGCTAATTTGTCCCAAATTTTTGGTTTGATAGGCGGGAAAAAATGTTCAATTTTTCTGTAGCTCTATTCTCTATCGACTCCTAAAATTTCATTGCCGTAGACCCATTTTTCAGCGTTTTGTCTAAAGTTTTATGAATGTTCATACAAGCGTAGAGAAAAAACTCAAAAATAAGTTTACGGTGATAAAATTTTGAGAGTCCATAAATAATAATGTTATGCACAAATTGTACGTTTTTTCCCGCCAAGAAAACCAAAACGTTGGAGTAAATCGTCAAAAGATTGAAAAAAATGACGAATAGTGGTCGAACATCCTTAAGAAGCAGAGAGAGCAATGAGTCGGATGAATTCGAGTGGAAAATTGTTATGAGCGTTAAAAAACGAAATAAATTAATCGCGTGTACTAATTATTAGTCGCGATTTCATTGATATCATTGATATCATATTGGGTGCGAGTTATACAGGGCATCGATTGCAACCAAAATAAATGAATTGTAGGTTTGACCTTTCGCGGGACAAAATATAACTTCCCGATGTCTGTGTGTTTTTTTTTTTTTTTCCTACTCTTGCTCTATTCGTATTCACCCACGTAACCGCTGTTAGGCATTACTTCATGGGCAATACTACGGATCAGAGTACCCACCCATTGCGGCTGGGGCCGACTTCGCCATTTCAGCTCATCGTATTTCTAATCACAGGGTAAACCTCCAGAAACCCCTGTGATACGATGGCGGGCGTCTACGATGGAACCCTCCCCCCCCCCCCGCGCGACGGGTCGCGTTCGGTCCCGGCTCACGGTCTCACTTCATGGATACCGCCGATAGCACACACGGAATGTTCCTGCCATCGGTCGGAGTCCGTGAGAAAATATTTTTCAGAAAAAATATTTGCAGTGAGCGGGAATGGAACGCGGGACCTTTAGAATAGTAGGCAGACACTCTACCCACTACGCCAAAGCCCCGTCCCGATGTCTGTGTGTGTGTGTGTGTGTGTGCACACATAGAAAAATATATATGTGGTCCAAAAAATCATGGATTTTTCCATTGTCAAAATATACGACTTTTTGACATCATATATAATTTTACATAGGGGTGTGTCCGTAAAACTAATACTTTATCTCTTAAAGCGTCACTTTTTCGAATCCCACACTGTATCTCCTAAACCGTTTGAGATATTAAAAAAAGTCTCACATTAGACATATTTTTTTAGGTAAGGAACAACATTTATTAAATACTTTCTTTCCGATCTCTCATTTCGCTCACCATAGAGCGTTCTAAATTATTTCAGGTGTTTATAACGCTATAACGCCAGAACGGTTAAAGATACGAAAAAGTCAGGAGACACAAAATATGTGTTTTGCATCCCTTTCGGGCTTGGTCACCATTGAGAGGCATCGATAAAAGTGAAAAGTTCAAGTTCGATTGTTCGTACAAGATCATTAATTAATTACTTAAATTATTATTATTAATGTTAAGAAAAAAGGCATAAAAAATTAAATGTGTATGTTTTTGCGGGGAACAACTTTCAGGAAACACTTTTTTTGATCTTATATCGATAGACCGATATAAACAATTCAATTTGTTAATAACAATTGAACGAATCAGTTTCTGGAGAAACCGCTCGTTTCGGAGCTGGAGACCAGCGAGACACGTCAATAAAAAAAAAGGGAAATCTCTCCAGTGGTTCAGCCGGAAACGTTGGACAATTTTTTTTGTCCACACACACACGAACATGGTTCGGAAAACATGTCAGCATGGTGTCAAACATCGAGAAAAGTGAACATTTCACTCTTGATTTTCGGGGTTATTCCAATAACTTCCCCTAGATCGGGAAGTTAAAAATCCAATTGCATTGATATCGCAGGAGAAAGCGTAGATTTTGTGCAAAAAAAAATTGACGTTTTTTTCATAGTTTTATGCGAATAACAAAAAAACTGCTGAGTCGATCTTACCTAAAATTCCAGCAGTTCAAAGTTATGATAACACACGACGATTGAAAAAAAAAACAAGTTCGAATCGCTTCATTCGTTCGCGTAGAATGTGTGAGGCTCAAAAATGTGTGAGACTGATGCTGGAGGTCACAAAAGCTGAAGAAATTATTTAATTCCCACATTTGATTATGGGGGTCCTTACAATGACTTCCCTCTAGATCGACAAGTTAACAAAGCAATAAATATGTGTGAATAATTGGAAAGATACATTTGTTTTAAAGACTTTAATTCATAAAAACTCTTCAATAATTCGATATATTTTGCATTTTATGCGGTCAATTAGAAAAATACGTAATGCAGATTACTTTGAATATATTGTAATTAATTTTTCATTGACTCAACATTCATCTGGAAAAGTCGCCACAATTCAAGCACTTGCAATCAGCAGGTTCTCGTAATCTTATCTCCATAGTGGCAGTTTCAGGTTCCACCAATTTAATGCCATCTGGGCTGTAGCAGTGGTGTAATATAACGTTCCGCTCCTTAAGATAACTCTCTCGACAGCAGTAGCAGACCTGGATAAACTACATATTATTGAAAAATCAATCATGTATAATCAATATTTATTCCACTTACCTTTTAAAATTCCGTTAATTACCTTCAAAAATCCTGTTGCTGTCATAATGCTAGGCTGTACTTGAGAGGTACAAAAACCCTCACATTTTGTGGCAGATAAATCATCGGAACAAGTTCTTAGCAAAATACCACCGTCGTCAAACTCTTCTGCAAAAAAAAAGTGAAAGCGAATTTAAAATCCTTTCATTCGAGAGCTTTTATCGTGAGGATAAAAATGTTGGTAATTGCAAATTTCATCATTTGAATTATTTAAAACTTGTATGAAAACTTGTACAAATTGTATGAATATAGTGAAAAAATAAAACCTTTTGTTACATGGATATCTGATATGAAAGTTTCACAGTTATCATCTGAAGCCAGACTAATAAGAGATTTTGTAACTGTGACAATGCCCATTATAAAAAAAAAACAACTTTGAAACATTGTCCCTTTGCGAACCCAATATAAACAACTTCCTAGATCTTTATTTAAAATGAAATGAGTAAATAGTGCACATTTCCTTATATAGGGTGCGTTCAACCTTTTCGAATCCATAGGGTGTACAGGAACTCCCGCCAAGATATAATAGCCTATTCTGAAACACTGTTCGTAAGCACTTTTCCATTATCCCTTCCATATTACCCATAAACCACATCGAGTAATAGCGTGCCCTTGCTTTACGAAACCTGAAAACCTTTGATGACAATTCCATGTATTTATATAATTTATTGTGCAAGTGGAACATTGTACATCTCCTTCGAGTTTATCGAGTTGTTACAAAAAACTTAGATTAGTTATTAAAAACACAAATACTACATACAATATCACTGCTAGGAAACTATTTTAGTGATCATTGCGCGTAGGCCCGGGACAATTATCATTTAAATCCTTGTCATCATTATACGTCGTTCCACACCAAATACAGTGAAAGTATGTATCCCTGAGGTACTTAGTCAAAATCTTCAATTTTTCACTGATACATAGATTATCTTGCTTTTCCTCTTCCTCTTCAGCGTCACTCGATTCTTCATTTTCAACTGCTGACCAAAACCAGAATTCTCCGGGTACCGCCACATTTACCTCACCATCCAATTGTTCACAGACCTTTTGACTTTTGAGAAAATCTACCAGTGCTACCCGCTCCACTTTTTTTATTGACATTCGTCGACGAAATTCATCAGTTTTCAAAGTGTCCATTTTTAATGTTGGACTCATTGGGTTGAGAGGTTTCCATTTATCTGATTTTCCTAGACCTGAACGATTTGCTTTGACATCTACTGGGATTGGTTCCGTACGACCAGAGTCAGTTTTGCCTATGCCTTGCCCTGGTTTATACCCCATTTTTATCAGCATTTCAAAACCTGAAAAAATGCATGACTTGACAATAATACTAGTCATTTACTTGGGGATCGTTTCATTCCAAATTCTGGTAACTATTAAATGAGAAAGACTTGCCTAAATTGACTAAAAGGTTCGTAACCTAGAAAATTCTGTTACGATTTCTATATCATATCACACTACTCCTGGGAATAATTTACTGAACCAGGTGATGTTATTTTTCACTTCATTTCTCTGTGTATACTATTTCAGCTTATAAACTCATAATTAACTAGCGTAAATAGTCAATTTACGGATTACTCATGCAGCATACATTAGAAGATTCTAACAGACCAACTCTGGAAATATCTAGGGGAGGGTGGGGTAATATGGGCATGTGGGGCAAGATGGACCTTACAAAAAGCGTCAGGGGTGGGGCAAGATGGACACCTCAAGATTGTATAACGAGAAAATAAAATAGGATAAAGTGAACTCCCCTAGATACTATGTGACGGAAGATCAACATAATACTGACATATTGCGCGGTTTTCAATATGAAGGGAATTCATTTGTTTTAGGAGTTTCTCAATGGCGGTAATAGCGTTACTTCTGAAAATTCAAATCAGATCACTGAATTTCCGATTTTGCCTTTGAGTTTGACTATATATATGAATTGGAATTTGACAAGTCAATTTTGAAAATCTAATATGAGAATTTGAAATTTAGAATGCAAATTTGAAAACGTTATTTCGAGAATTTGAATTCGAAAAGTTGATTTGGAAAATTCGGAATCGAGAACTTGAGTTTGAGTAGTTAATTTTAAAAATTTGAAAATGAGAATTAGATTTTTTATTGAAGGAATTAGAATGTGTAATAAACGCATTTCAAAGCCTTTTTAACTAAAGCCGATTGTTACCGGAATATGTTTGCTGTCAAGTAATGTCTGATCCAATTTTACAGTAAAGATAATATTTCCATTGTTAAACCTAAGACTAACAGATAAGAGAGTTAACTACAACTCCAAGAATTTATCAACGGTTTATTCGTTTCAATATGTAGGAGAATAACAAAATAATTAAAACATGAATATTGATAACAATAAATTTTTTGGAGATTTTAATTTAAGGAGATTTTGAATTTTAAGTCATTAAAGTCAATGAATTCCGATTTGTAATAACCCTTTTAGAGGCACTTCTTGCGGATAAAGTCGAGGCTTTCCTCATCAACTGAGATATTCGCAGATGAAGCATGAGCCTAATTGTTGCAAGACTCACACTCTACCCAGATTACCTCTGACTGCAAAAAATGCACACGGCATTAGACTCCTCGTCAATTGTTTCGCGAATAATTTTTCTTTTTCTTCTCAGGGATTTTTGACTTCTTGTTAGAGCATCTTTTGTTATTCGTTTTCTTCATCCTTATATTTTTTTCCTTTCTTCTCTCTTCTTCCCTTACTGCCAACTCTGCAAGACACGTTTCGCTAGTTAAAACAGCCGTTTCACCTTCAGAGCGCCTTTTACGTGAAGGCTCATCAGTACTTGCAGGAAGAGGGTTCAGCGCCGCCGGTGGAGCTTGGAAAGAACAATTCTTGGCAATCTTTTGAGAAACTAATTTGCATCCAACTGGGTGACGAATCTGTTGGAGTCGTTCAATAGTCGCATCCGTTGATGCATGTGATGATCCACATGAAACTGGTTTCCGGGAGATTAAAGGTTCCTCTGAGTTATTATGAAATAAATTATGATTCGACGCTTTCGGACTGGATCTCGTTGGGAATAATTTGACTGAAGCAAGGAGAGTTGAAGATCGCTATTGAATTGCTGATCCCTGATCGTTTGTTGTTTCGTCTGAAGTTAGGTGTTTGTGGATTACGATAGGATTTCGGGTGGCATGGCTTAGTTGAATCATGCCGTGAAAATTGTGTTGATTCCCGTATTATTGGAGATTCATCTACGGTAAGGTCGATCACATGAGGTGTTTGTGGCTTCTGGCTAGATGAAGACGTCTTCAGGCGAGAGATATTAGAAGTTATTGGGCTGGAGGGAAAAGTTGTTCGGCCGAAGGGATTAATTAATTAATGGGCTGGATTGATCTTCTTCATCACTCACACCTTCCGAAGAATTTTCTAACAGCTCAGATCCTGTCTTAGGTCGTTCTTCTTCACGGCGGTTTGTTCCTTCTGCTGGGGCGAAATTACTGCGAGAAAAAACGTCCGAATTGTATGGGAAAATGCCTGTCTTTTTAAATGAATTGACAATGGTCGTGACCGTGGCTACGCGAACAGGAGCCGTTCCAATTAATGAACATATGGAGTACTCGGTCAAGACCTGTCCTGGATTATTCCTCATCCACGTATAAATTTCTTCCGAGTAATAAGCAGATAACGGCTTCATTAAACCCACATAAACGGTTGTAGTTTGTGGGTGCAATGCGGGAGGAAACATATGATCCGAAGATGATTACGTTGAGTAGATTCAAGTTTAGGATGATTGTCATGTGACTAGCATGCCCATCCAAGAAGGAAGGTTTTGGGAAAAAATTTCTCCCCCAAAGATTCCAGAATTAAAAATTCCATATTAAAAAATCTCAAAAATTTCACAAATTTGTTTTGAAATTTTTTATCTCAACAATGTTAAATTAAAGATATTCTACTTTCTAAAATTTCATATTTCAACACTTTTCAATTGCAAAATTTCCAAGTTTCGCCCATTTGAAATTTCATACATTTCAATCGCCAATCTCAAAAATTACGAAATTTTCAGATATTCTCTGAAAATTCAGTTCTATACGAAAGTTCAGTTCTATATATTTATTCACAAAATCATCTCTCTTGTGAAGAATTTAAAAAATATAATATTCGGAATTGAAAATATCGAGAAATCAAAAAATTTGCCTTACCTTTCATAGTTCCAAGTCTCCTATAGTTTTATACAATTGCACTCGATTCCGCAGTGTAGTCCTCGACACGTTATGATTTGTGGCTGCAGTTAGTAAACGCATTTCTTTTTTTCAAAACAGCTTCAATAGCTCTAGCTATTACAATTTCATCCCATGTTTGTCTAGTACTCTTGTTTGTGGAATTTCTGACCATTTTGATGAGTTCATTTTTACACATAGCACGGGGATGTTTTGTGTTTGTTCACTTACAAGGCCTTTGTTCTACTGACAATGAAACAACGAAGAGGGGGAGGGGTGAATTAGCCTAAAATTTATTTATCACCCCTAATCGGAGAAAATCAAAACGATACACTTTTTAAATTCAAATTCAAAAATTTGGACTGCAGCAGTTTGCGCGTGCGCAGTAGTGACATGACCGCGCATAAGCATAATAATCACAAAGACGAGAAAAATCGCGTTACAAATGCCAATTGCCGGTACAACTGATGTTATTAAAAGGTTATGAAATAAATAAAAATACTTACAAAAAATTATCAAAATCTAATAAAAACTGAAGGCGTCCATCTTGCCGAATTTTTTTATAAACTATGCAGACGTGGATGCAAATGCACACTGTTATATTTCCTTACCTTCAAGGTATTTATTTACAACATGAATTTTCTGTTGCAAATGTTATTTAAAAACGGTGTCCATATTTTCCCACCTTCCCCTATAGAAGTCATTTATCAGAAAAATTTAGGAAACCATGCCCTTGTTGATGTATACGAAATATTGAGTATGCTAATGTCATTCATTCAGGCAATTTAAGATTTTTTCGTGAAAATTTAGGGATGAGTTTATCGATTGAGAAATAATAGTACGTTTTTTCATAAACCATTGTGTTTTTACGGCGTATAGTTAGTAGAGGCCGTAACCGAATATTGATTATAAGCAGATGCATCGAAAGCAAGCAGGGATTCCAAATTGGGAATAAATGGGATGTGGGTTTGACCCTCTGTGGGCCAAAATTATAACTTCCTGATGCCTGCGTGTGTGTGGGTATCCGTAACTAACGCGTTTTAAATTCAACACTCTATCTCCTAAACTGTTTGAGATATGAAAAACAAGCCTTACATTAGACATATTTTTTTAGGTAAGGAACCATATGTATTCGATACCTTCTTTCCGATCTCTCATTTCCTCCCCATAGAGCATTCTAAATGATTTCAGTTTATAACGCCCAAACGTCGGAACGGTTAGATACGAAAAATGTCGGAAGATACAAAATATGTATTTTTTAATAAGGAACAATATTTATTGAACAGGTTTTTGCGCATTTACAATATTTCGTGAGATACAGCATTATAAACCACTGAAATGGTTAATAACAAAATAGAAATAATTGTTATTTCAGTTTGACACTCCTTTCCGTCTTGATCACCATGGAGAGGCATGGATAAAAAAAAAACGAAAAGTTCAAGTTCGATTTTCCGTCTAAAATAATTAATTAATTATACGTGTTAAGAAAAAAAGGCATAAGACATCAAATATCTCGAACCGTTCTTGCGATAGAGCGATATAGACAATTCAATTTGTTAATAGCAATTGAAAGAATGAATTTTTCGACAAATCACTCCGTTCGAATCTGGAGACCAGCAAGAAGCGCCTATAAAAAAAAAAGGAAATCTCTCCAGTGGTTCAACCGGAAACGTTGGACAAAGTTTTTGCCCACAAACCCACACACACACACACGCATTCATAGACTCATACAAACACTTTTCGGGAAACGATTTAGGATGATGTGAAATAGTGAAAATATCTTGAGAATTTCACTTTTCATTTTCAGCGTGCTTACAATAACTTCCCTATCGGGAAGTTAATTAATGATTCTATTTACGATTAATGTATTGATCATTTCTCAATGAGAATCCCTGCCTCTGCCGCAAACGACTACTGCGAGTGTAAAATGCTTCACCCTGATTTTTCCGCTCTTTTTACCTTGAATGATGCCTATAAGATGAACTCAAAATTCGTTTACGCTGCCATCAAGTCTTCATACTCTCGAGAAAAAAAAAGTGAGGCGTCATGGGACACCTGGTAGATGTGAAACATAGAAACATTAATTTTGATCTTAATTGATCCAAAATTTTTGACGATTTCTCGCGAATTATTGGAAATTTTCAAATACTCAGTTCTTTTAAATGTTTGAAAAGTTTTTCCAAAATTTCACAAAACTTTCTCAAACTTTTAAAAAATTGGAAAATTGTTTAAAAGTAGTTCCAAGCTTTTTCTAAATTTTTCCACAGTTTTTTAAAATTATTAGAATTTTTTTTCCAATTTTATTCTAACTTTTTCCAAATTTTTTTGCTTCCGGATGGGAGCATTGCAATCGGTCCATTTTCACTTTCGCTGATTATGCTTGTAAACGACATATAATGGTTTGAAACGTAAAAATACGAAGTTTGAGCATAGTGTCTGCATGTATCAATTTTTTTCGAAAATCTTCACTTACAAAATTTAACATAAAAAGGACTCAATTGTGAGAATAAAATCTGAAAGAATTGTCAGTTATTGGTAGTGAGTACATCTAGCTGTAGGAGCAATTTCAGTGAAATCTGCCGGTAAGTTTCTTAGAAGTGGACTTTTTTTGGTTTTTCTTCGGTCGTTCATATCTCTGAAACGAATGAATATTTTGGCTTTTTTTTCCAAGATGTGCGTCTGAACAAGATCCAGGGAATGGTCGAAGAACATCTGGTAGGTTGCTTACAAGAAATTTGAATTTTTCTAGTTTTTTTTTTTGCTTTTTGCTTTTGTACGCACTCTAGCGTCCCCAAAAATTGAGATAAAAACTTGAAATTTGGAGAAACGATTCCTTTTGTTGTGATGAGGAACCCTGTTGAATGGTGGTTTGATCGTATCATTAGTTTTCCAGATTTCAATTTTTTCGTTTTCACGGTTTTTATTGTATTTCTCGATAATTATTCTACCGATTTCGTTTTTTTTTCGAAAGGTGTGCCTTGACGAGATCTATGATATGGTTGAAAAATATTGAGTCTATTAGTTTGGGTAATATGAGATATTCCTACATTTTAACTTTTGACTTTGGTTTTACTTTTTGTGTTTGTTCGCACTCTAGAGTCCGCAAAAATTGTGATAAAAACTTGAAATGTGGAACAGAGGTTCTTTTTGTTATGGCGAAGAACCCTATTGAATGGTGATTCAATCGCATCATTAAGTTTCTAGATTTCAATTTTTTCATTTTTACGGTTTCTTCATTACTTCATCTCTCGATAAGTATTCATCCCATTTTTTTCCAAACATGAACCTTAACCAGATCTATGAACTGGTTCAATAACATTGAGTCAATTACTTTGGGTAATATGAGATATTCCTGTTTTTGCTTCCGTTCGCCTGGATCGAGCTTTTTCAATACTGGAACATTTTCATTTTGTGTGCAATCGGACCATTCGGAAGCTTACCACCAATGAAATTGGAGGCAATAAAAAAAAACGGTGACATATTGAACACATTCGAATGGGGGGACCCGAGGACCGCCTGCTTGTTTGTAAATCTTTCCAATTTTTTTTTTCGAATTTTTAGAAAAGTACTCCAAATTTCTTCAAACTTGTAGCAAAAATTTTTAACTTTCCGATAGGGAAAGTTATTGTAATGACCCCGAAAATAAAAAGTGTCAGATCGATGAAATTTTAACTTTTCTCGACGTTTGGCATCATCCTGACACGTTTCCAATGAAATGTCTGCGTTCGTGTGTGTGTTTTTTTTCTCCGTCCCTCTCTTTGTACGCTTCGAGGGTAGCGGCCGTTAAGCATTCCTGCAGGGGGCGTACCGGACACCCACCCATGCGGCTGGGGCGACATTCGCCATTTTAGACCATCGTGTTTGTAAACACAGGGTAAACCTCCAGAAACGCCTGTGCTACGATCGCCTATGATGGAACCCACCCCCCCCCCCTGCGTCGGCTTAGCTTCCCGCTCGGCCTGGCGGTCTCATTTTATGGGTACCGCCGATAGCACACACGGAACGTTCCTGCATCGGTCGGGATCCAGGAGAAAATATTTTTGAAAAATATTCTCCGGCGGCCGGGTGCGAACCTAGGACCTTTGGAGCAGTAGGCAGATACTCTATCACTACGCCAAAGCCCCGCCTGTGTGTGTGTTTTTTTTTCTACTCTTTCTCTATTTGTATTCACCCACGTAACCGCTGGTAGGCATTACTTCATGGGCAATACTACGGATCAGAGTACCCACCCATTGCGGCTGGGGCCGACTTCGCCATTTCAGCTCATCGTATTTCTAATCACAGGGTAGACCTCCAGAAAACCCCTGTGATACGATGGCGGGCGTCTACGATGGAACCCTCCCTCCCCCCCCCCCCCCGCGCGACGGGTCACGTTCGGTCCCGGCTCACGGTCTCACTTCATGGATACCGCTGATAGCACACACGGAATGTTCCTGCGATCGGTCGGAGTCCATGAGAAAATATTTTTCAGAAAAAATATTTGCAGTGAGCGGGAATCGAACGCGGGACCTTTAGAATAGTAGGCAGACACTCTACCCACTACACCAAAGCCCCGTCAGTGGGTGTGTGTGTGTGTATGTACGTTGCGAAGAGCGCCAAAGAGTGTCAAATCTAAAACACAATTCCTTCAATTGTTATTAACAATTTCAATTATTTAAAACGTTGTATTACAAAAACCGTGGGAGATAGAGGAAAAAGTTTCCAACGAAGGTGGTTCCCCACATGAAGATACATATTTTATGTTTAATGACTTTTTCCCATAATTGCGCTAATTTACGAGATATCGCTTAATTAACAATTTTCATTGTTTATAACGCTGCATTAGGAGAACGATGACAAATCCGAGAAAACGCTACATATTTCATGTTGTATTACTTTTTTTGGTAGGCATCACATTTTACGAGATATCGATAAAAAATCGTAATAATCGATTAATAGTTGAATTTGCGTTACTGATATACAACTTGAATTCATACGTGTATCATCACACACACAACCACACCCACTATCGGGAAGAAAAAAAAAAAAAAAAAAAAAAGTGACGGGGCTTTGGCGTAGTGGGTGTCTGCCTACTATTCTAAAGGTCCCGCGTTCGATTCCCGCTCACTGCAAATATTTTTCCTGAAAAATATTTTCTCACGGACTCCGACCGATGGCAGGAACATTCCGTGTGTGCTATCGGCGGTATCCATGAAGTGAGACCGTGAGCCGGGACCGAACGCGACCCGTCGCGCGGGGGGGGGGGGGGAGGGAGGGTTCCATCGTAGACGCCCGCCATCGTATCACAGGGGTTTCTGGAGGTTTACCCTGTGATTAGAAATACGATGAGCTGAAATGGCGAAGTCGGCCCCAGCCGCAATGGGTGGGTACTCTGATCCGTAGTATTGCCCATGAAGTAATGCCTACCAGCGGTTACGTGGGTGAATACGAATAGAGAAAGAGTAGAAAAAAAAAACCTATGCATTAACACGCACCTACACACACACACACATACACACATACCTATGTATATGCATATTGTGTACCCCAAGGCTCAGTGTTGGGTCCTCTTTTGTGGAATATCGTATATGACAAATTGCTCAAAATAGCATTACCGACGGGGGCCAAACTCGTAGCTTTTGCGGATGACGTAGCCATAATCATCGTGGGCAAACACCTTTTCACAATGGTTTGTGGATGGGCAGGTTTACAACTTGCGGAGCATAAGAACCGAAGCACTCCTTATCACAAGCCGAAAGCAATTGTAGACAATCACGCTGCAAGTCGGCCAGCACAAAATAGCCTCCCAGCCCTGCATACGCTACCTAGGAATTATGATTGATGCCCGACTTAGTTTTAGACAGCAAGCACAGCATGCAAGCAGTAAGGCAGGAGCAGTGAAGATTGCCCTTGCAAGACTGATGCCAAACATTGGAGGACCAAAACAGAGGAGAAGGCTCCTGCTATCATCAGTTGTTACGTCGGTATTAACATATGGTATTCCTATATGGGCCGAGGCATTAAGAAGCCAAGCATCTCGGCGGCAAATTGTTCCAGTCTCCAGACTGAGTGCCCTTAGAGTGGTTAGCGCATACCGTACAGTATCTAACGACGCTGTGTGTGTCATTGCTGGGATGCTACCTATCAAAGTGCTAGCGGAGGAGCGTCGGTGCCTTTATACCCGCAGAAGATCAACCAACCTGAGCCAAGCGGAACTGAGAACGGAAGAACGCAACCACAGCATTGAGCGATGTCAGCTACTATGGGACGCTTCAAGCAACGGCCGGTGGACTCATCGAGTAATACCGAAGCTGGCTGGACCGATCTCATGGGCAAGGTAACTATTATCTAACCCAGATGCTCTCAGGACACGGATGCTTTCGGGAATATCTTCACAAATTCAAACATGAAGATTGCCCGGATTGCCCAAAGTGTGAGAGAATACATGAAAATGCGGAACATGTTTTCTTTGCATGCCCGCGTTTCGACTTGCAACGATGTATATGGGAAACTACTGCAGGCAAACCCATAAAGGTTGAAAATCTGGTGGAAGTCATGCTGTCATCAGAGGCAGCATGGAATGCGACCAGCGTATTTGCAATGGAGGTTCTGACGGAGTTGCGCCGCGAGGAGCAGCTACGGAAAAATCCAGAGTAAACGGAGGATGTTCTTGCCGTAGAAGGCCGGAAAGGATTCTCTACTGAGGAAGCCACGGCTATCGTCCCCTACACAACGAGGTATTTCTCAGCAGATGTTCCGTCGTGGTGTAGGGAACTCTGTAATTGAACTGTATTGTATGTGACAAGGGGTATTGTCCTTTGCACTTTATATTTTATTTTTTTAATTTTGTAAGTTTGTTTAATAAAGGAAAAGTATGGAAAAGAGGAAGGAAAGAGAAAGACGGACGCGTGAGGAAGGTGGTTGGCTTCCTTCTTTCTCTTCTTTTTCTTAACAAAAAAAGAAAAAAAAATACATACACACGTCTACATCCGCATACACACATACACAAACATTGAAATGATTTTGAAACCTCTATGCTGAGAAAAATGAGCGATCGCAGAGAAAGGTAAGAAATGTTACTACATAGGAAAAGATGTCCAATCTGAGACTTTTTAACTTCCCGATTTAGGAAGTTATTGTAATCATCCCGAAAATCAAAAGTGAAATTTTCACGAAATTTTCACTTTTCTCGGTGTTTGACGACATACTGATAAGTTTTCTGAAACATGTTCGTATGTGTGTGCATAATTAAGGTTGTAGAGCCGTTAGAAAAAAATAATTCCTGTGATGAGTGAATGAATGAAGACTAGATGGCATCGCCGATCACAAAGTTGGTCTCTACAGCATACATGGACCGACTCAGAATATAATACTTGTATATCATGTTTGTGTATCAATGCTGCCAGGAACGTGAAGTCGAGTGACGCCGGAGATACGGACTTATTGAACTTCTTCAACGTACTTGTTGTATATTCGTGGGTTTAAAATGCTTCAATGAGACTCAAACGATTCAATGAGAAAGAAATGGCCTTCACGTGCAAGAGGGAGTTATCTCTCGATTATGAGAAAACTCATGAAAGGCCGCGACATATAGAGAAATGAAAAAAAAAATCAGTAAATACTGAAGTGAGAAGTCTCGTAAATTTTTGAAACTCGAGTTACCAAATCAGGAAGTTTGCATTGTGTCCTCACTGAGGGCACAAATACATCCCACCGACTAGTTAACAATTTAATTGTTTAAATCGCCGCCGACGCCAAGCTATGAGAGATAGCAAAAAATTTCCTTATTGAAAAATCGTCAGAATTTAATAAGGTTTTTTTTCTTTTTTATCAAGTTCTCGTATCTTCCATAGAAGTGGAGATATGACTAGTAGAAGGGTTGCCCGACCCGGCGCGACGCTTCAAGCCCCGTGCGCGACGCGAGCAATACAAAGTCGAGTGAGTAGCATGGGGGGCGTTATATTATTTTTGTCAAAATCACAGAAAATACAAAGGGAATTCATTGTGTATTCAAAGATTATTCTAACGCATCTATACCCTGGGGATTGAACTTCCACGCGCTCATCATGAATGATCGAGAAATAGGAGAGGCAAGTGGCAAAATTGTCAGACACATTCAGCACGCAACATTAGAATCACATTTTAACATTACTGTGAAGTTCATTTTCTACTTCTGGGAGACGTACGAAATGCAACTTTGCCATGATGCATAGCTAGAGCATGGAGAGTAATATTTTTATTTTTCCCACCCCTCGCCGGAAAGTTCGTACTTTCTCGCCGGAAAGTGAGTACTTTCCGCCCTAGGATGGAAAGTGCATAGAAATCTTCCCTCGGGCGAAAAGTACTCACTTTCCGGCCGGCTTTCGGGCGAGAGCGAACTTTCCGAGGGGTGTGAAAAATAGTATGTGTGCCTTGGGCGTAAAAATGAACACTCCCGGGGAATGTGTCGGGTGGCCCATTAGCGAAAAAAAGGGCCAAAAAGGGTCTTTTGACCCTTTTTGGCACTGCGGGCACACTCGACAAACTCGCCGGGAATGTTCAACTTTCCGCTCTAGGTGCACAATATACTATTGAATCCAACGCAAATTTTCAACCAAAGTTCCTGCAAAATTGATGTAATGTTCAATATTATATGTGAATTATTCAATTCAGCTGAAAAAATTATTGTCAAAATGTTACCTTCAAACCGTGAATTTCGTACGTCTCCCAGAAGTGGAAAATGATGGGGACAATATCGTGGTCGTTGGACTTCACAGTAATGTTATAAAGTGATTCTAATGTTACGTACTGAATGTGTCTGACAATTTTGCCACTGGCCTTTCCTATTTCTCGATCATTCATGATATCAGGGAAAATCCGAGGAGATACAGATGACTGACAGTCACCTTTTATCGTAGCACCGCAAACTACTTCTGAACCTGGCCATATCTGATTGGCTTGTGCAAGGATGTTCACCCGTAGATATTCTTGTAACATGATTTTATTTTCTTGTGACGACCAAAATTTTTTATCTCGAACTGGCACAGCGATCTCATGAGAAATTCTATGAATTTCTATAACCCCGTCACGGAACCTATTGAAAAAATCATGAAATCATAAAACCGTATCAATTCGCATCTAAGCAAGTCAATGATGAAATGGTAAAGAGTAATAAGTTGACTTACTATGGCCGCTGACTATGAGTCTCTATAGATGCGTTAGAATAATCAAATATGAAATCAATTCTCTTTGTTTTTTCCGTGATTTTGACAAAAATAATATAACGCCCCCCATGCTACTCACTCAACTTTGTATTGTTCGCATCGCACGCGGGGCTTGGAGCGCTGCGCCGGGTCGCGCAACCCTTCTACTAGCCATATCTCCGATTCTATGGAAGATACGAAAAATTTATAGAGGACACAAAAAATTCCTTATTAAATTCTGAACATTTTTTAATGAGGAATTTTTTTCCTATCTCTTATAGCATGGCGTCGGCGGCAATTTAAACAATTAAATTGTTAATAACAATTAAGCGCCGAATTTAAAAAGGAAATAACCGACATATTCGGACTCAGCGAACCAAAAAACATGGATTCCACCCAAAATATCCCGCGGACCCCAAAACTTACACAGGATGGTCATGGGCGTAAGGACTAGAATTCTAAACTGCGTCATTAATGAAGCAGATAATGATGAATATTTGAGTAGATGCATGGTGAGCATGAGGATGAGACTTATGGGCGTTACTCGAGTGGGAGTGAGACGCCAATAGGAGTGCGGCCGCAATAAAGACGATAACTTTAATATTTTACCCAGTGGAACAGTATAAACAATTGCAATTGTTAATAACATTGCATATACTCCACGAATGCCATCCCAAATGTAATCCGCTCGATTCTGAACTGGAATGCTTCGATTGAGACCTCCATGACAGCGCTGGGTTCATTCATTCACTTATTACATACATAATGAGTGAGACGACCATACCTCCTTAATTATGCAAATTATGGAAAAAAGTCATTCCACATAAAATGTGTATTTTTGTATGGGGAATAACTTTTGTCATGTACATTTTCTGCGAACACCAATAATTCATGCACTATAGCCTTATAAACAATTGAAAGTGTTAATAACAATATAAGTACTGGACTAATTCCATCCAAAATCTAATCCGGTCTCAGTTACATGAAACTCTTCCGTTTGAGTCATCAACAACTTCGATCGAATGATTCATTCACAAGAAATCATTGACCAAAAATTTTGACCACATACATGCATCGTCACGCACACACACACACATGAAAACCCACAATTCCGGCATTTATGACGTCAATGGCTTCATTCGTGTACTTTATTAACTTCCCAATAGGGAAGTTATTGTAATCATCCCGAAAAGGTGCACATTTAATGTGTGTTGACTTTTTCCCATAATGTGCATAATTAATGTGGTAGAGCCGTCAGAAGAAGATAATTCATGTGATGAGTGCATGAATGGAGACTAGATGGCGTCGGCGACCGCAAAAATTGGTCTCTCCAGTAAACATGGATCGACTCAGAATATAGTACTTGTATATCACTTTTGTGTATCAATGCCGCCATGGAACGTGAAGTCGAGTGAAGCCAGAAAGACGGACTTATTGAACTTCTTCAACGTAGTTGTTGTATATTCGTGGTTTTAAAATGCTTCAATGAGACTTAGAGGCTCTAATGAGAAGTAAATGGCCTTCACGTGGAAGAGGGAGTTATCTCTTGATTATGAAAAAAATCACGAAAGGTAGCGACATATAGAGAAAAGAAAAAAATCAGTAAATATTGAAGTGAGAAGTCTCGTAAATTTTTGAAACAGACATGATCTCGAAAACTCGAGTTACCAAATCGGGAAGTTTCACTTCCGTCACGCTAGCAAAACAAGGTCATTTGGGGTCAATTTTTTTTTTGCTCTGAATTATGTGCTAATTATTTGCGGACTTCCTGTGAAAATACATGTAGACTACTTGATGCTCCTTTTATTATATATCGAACATAATTATTTGCGGACTTCCAAAATTATTTGCTACCCCCGGTGAGGGGTAAATAGGGGGTGCAGAATGACTCAAATCGCGCCGCGCGCTGATGCGTAACACATACTGCCAAAAATCAACGGATATGCTTCTATAATTATTTACTCACCGGAAGATATGCAGGTAACTCATTTTCATTCCAAAAACTATTGCTAAACATTATCTGCTAAGCAACAAATGCCCCATATATGACTCAAATGCATTTCCTACTATCCGAGTCACTAAAATCACCTTTATATGCGCCTGGAATTATGTGCTCATCAACTACAATGAGCAAAAAAATTGTTCCAATTGACCAACATTTGTTAAAAATTATTTGCTAAGCAACAAATGCCCCATATATGACTCAAATGCATTTCCTACTATCCGAGTCACTAAAATCACCTTTATATGCGCCTGGAATTATGTGCTTATCAACTACAACGAGCAACAAATTGTTCCAGTTCACCAACATTTATTAAACATTCTTTGCTAAGCAACAAATGCCCCATATATGACTTCAATGGATTTCCCAGCATCTGAGTCACTAAAATCACGTTTATATGCACCTGGAATTATGTGCTCGTCAACTACAACGAGCAACAAATTATTCCAGTTGACCAACATTTATTAAACATTATTTGCTAAGCAACAAATGCCCCATAGATAACTCAAATGCATTTCCTACTATCCGCGTCACCAAAATCACCTTTATATAGACCTGGAATTATGTGCTCATCAACTACAACGAGCAAAAAATTGTTCCAGTTGACCAACATTTATTAAACATTATTTGCTAAGCAACAAATGCCCCATAGATGACTCAAATGCATTTCCTACTATCCGCGTCACCAAAATCACCTTGTTTTGCTAGCGTGACGGAGGTGGACGTTTCCATTGTGTCCTCACTGAGCCCACAAATGCATCCCACCCACTAGTAAATAGATTTTTTTTCAAATGGCCGTACCTCCTTAATTATGCAAATTACACAAAAAACGCATATAACATAAAATGTGTATTTTTGCATGGGGAATAACTTTTGTCATATACATTTTCTGCTAACACCAATAATTCATGCACTATAGCGTTATAAACAATTGAAATTGTTAATAACAATGTAAGTACTGGACCATTTCCCTCCAAAATCTAATCCGGTCTAAGTTACATGAAACTCTTTCGTTTGAGTCATCAGCAACTTCAATCGAATGATTCGTTCACAAGAAATCGTTGACCAAAAATTTTGGCCACATACATACATCGTCATACACACACACACACACATATACACCTTTTGTTTTAAATAGTTTAGAATGGTCAGAAATACCATGAAACGTGGAGATCTGATGCAAAACAATAACTTCCCCTATCGGGAAGTTAAAAAACAAAATAGTATTTATTTTTTTAATAAAATTTCAAGATAAAAGATGCGATGGTGATATTTATGTAAGCCAACTTCAAGCAATTCTTATCATTACGAGACCGACGGCGCAGTTCGAGCCGGTCATGAAATTTGGGATATACAATCCCCTTCTAGATAGTTATCGAATTGAAGAAATATCAGATTCAACCATTGCAAATTCTGATTTTTAAAAATTATGAATTGAAAAATTATTTTCTGCGGCTTTATTATAATAATAAGTATAATAACTTGGTCCCTCCGGAATGAAAGAGACTTACTGTCGAAATTCTCGGCATTTAGAGGTGGTGCGAATAATCATTCCGATATGAAAATCTATCAGGTTCAACAATTTATGCCCTTTATTATCCGCTTCTTCTAAGGATCATGCTTTCCATATTAATTCGGTTTATTCTTCAATGTTTATGGATGTTACCTTTATTATTATTCGATAGAGCTGATGCTAACCCTTCCTCCCTCTTTTCTTGCTCCATTACTCTGATTGATTTATTTTTCTCTTTCATGCGTTCCTCGGCGGCAACTTTCCTCTTCACGAGTTGTATTTCACGTCGGTGAGATGTTTTATATATATAACTTGGAGGAGGACCTTTATCTGACTCTACAAGAAACTTGTCCGACATGTAATCATCGTCTGCCACTTCGATCACCTGGATATATAGCACCAACACTAAGTATTTCCTGTCTAATTATCATGAGAGGTTCAATACAAAATTTTACCTGCATGGCTTAATTAACGAAATGTAAATCGTATGATTTTTTTCGGGGATGAATAAAGTTCCCAAGAACGTTTTTTTCTTATTTATTTCAAAGACTTCGCCTAATCAGTTTTCGATTTACAGGTTATGTCTCGATTATCTTATTTTTGTTTCACTAGTTCATGTGGTGGCCGCTACGCGGCCACTTGCCGTTCCTTCTCTGATTTCGAGTTCGATTCCGATAATCGATTTATTTTCTGGATTGAAGCTCAGAGCGTGATAGAGTGAGATGGAGACTACGCTTTCAACGAAGCGGTTGCGCGCGCATTTCAGCGTGACAGACTTTCGATATAATCGATATATATCGCACATTGTCTTTTTTAGAATAGGAGGATAGGATTAAGCACGATTTCGATTTTGTCCTTTTTTGCTCGCGAATTATTTTCGCTCTTTACGCTGTGTTAATGTTACTATCAATTTCTTTGCATCGCTAACGGCAATGCGGGTGGTGGCGAGGGGGTAGATTTCGAATGAAACTGGCAGACAGTTAAAAACGAAAATTATACCACTCAATAGGTGGCGATGATATCTGAACTAGGGGATAATGGAACCTCTGGGTACTTAGTCAACTGTATGCATACAATTAGCCGACAAAAAATAATTTTTTAATAAATTAACAGTCACACCTGCTTGTAATTCGTTATAACGCTATAGCAAGTGCTTGTACAGTGATTTTTAACGTTTGAGAGTTAATCAATGATTTTTAATTAATTAATTAAGAAATTGCATGAAGCTAGCCGACAATTTTCTGAAAAGTCATTGGATTTCATTTTTTTTTAATCGATCGCAATTTTTTTGTAGATTCTGAATCTATGCTGATTATTGTTTGAGAGTTGATAGTTTATTGAAAATAATTATTTCCTTCTTAATCACACGATAAACCTGTAAGAAATCTTATCTAATTGATTTATAAATAAATTATCAGCTGTAGAAGATTGTAATTCGTTAGCAGGTTATCGTACATTCTTTTTCAACATTGGACAGTTAATGAACTGTTTTAATTAATCATCTTAAAAACTATAAAGTTAGCCGACAGATTTTTTTTAAGGTATATTGATAGGTTCAGGGTCCACGAGCTTGACCCTATATTGTGGTATTCATTTGAGTATTTTTGGCTCTATATTGAGGATTTATTGGTACGAATCTGTAAGTTTAATGAAGCAGATATAATTAATTGAAAATCACATAATGCAAGAGTAAAAATGTCTGAAATCGAGAAATTTTACCGGAAGTGTGGCATTTATGCGAAAAATTCACGAGCTTACCCATAAAAAAACATACCACTATATAGAACAAGCTTTTAGCTACATCTTCTGAAAGTTCAAGCTTGATCCTAAGTTGGAGGAATTAATGGAACAATTAATAAAAAAATCCGATTTATCGTCGCTGGTTCGTGAGTGTCATGGCGGCTGGATCTGGTGATTTTTTTCCCCCTAGTATCTGAAAGTGTAATGACCGCTGCTATCTGTCAAAACATTGCCGCCAGCGTACAATAATAATCGTGAAAAGATATTAATAATTTAGCCAAAGCCTCTAGCGATTTTCGACGTGGCTCGTAATGCTTTTTTTTTATGAACTGTCCACCCCACTTCAGTTGGTTCGTTGTGGTAATTTTCACAACTGTCACAATTCCCGCGCATCGACCTCGTGGATTAGGTTAGGTTATCGGTGAGGCTACTAAGGTCTAGGGATAAGCAAATGGCTTTCCGTATAAATAATGTTTATAAAATAAATGTTCATTCACTATTAATATCGACTGCAATAATTTTAATATTATTTTTAAAATTAACTGAGAGGGTTTCCAAGCTGTAAATATATACTCTAGGAATCCAAAAATGAACATTAATTTTGACTAGGGTGTGCTTCCGACCTCAACCAATCAAGATACCTTAATTATTTTTAAATTTTTTATTTTTTTCAATTTTTTAATTATAAATTTTTTACAGTATTTAAATGTAGAATGTTAAACAATAAGCATTAGGATGCTTATTGTTTGAGAGTAATTGTCATTTCTTGACCGTTTAAGAAAGTGTGTGCATGCACGCTTACATACTGCATGTGCCAACATATATTGAGGTATGAGAATTTTACATAACATTAATCATAATGATCAATATTTTTGTAATGCAAATTTGAAAAAGAAATAGCAGAAGGTGGGCTCAGAGACAGCTGATTTGCTTTGGGATCGAGGGACGAGGTTATGTGCAAATGTTATCATATTTTCCCTGAATTTCTACACCAGACGAAAGGCTAATGGGAAAAACAATTGAGAACAATTAGATTACAATTGAGCATAAATTAAAACATGATGTTCATTGGAGAGATCTCAGGAAAGTTGTAAGCTCGAATATACAAAGCTCGCCTAGGAGATTCCGTTCGATGCTTCGAGGACTATACAAAATAGAATCAACAGGATTCGGATTTCCATTGATTTTTCTGCACAATTTTTTTTCTTACATAACTCCATAGAGGAATTCATCAAGATAAATGTTCTTTACAATTTTTCACCTTTTTTTTTTTTTAGAAAAAAGAGTAGAACTGGAATGAAAGAAAATCATTGAAGAGTTATAGACAGCGATTCTCATAGAAATAAAGAATGAGCCATCAAAAGCCTTGTACCAAATACCTAAGATTTTTTTTTCATGGAATAGTTTTAATATCATCGGTTAAAAATTGAGTAATTTTTCAATCGAAATTAAATAATAAATGAACCATTTAGAATTTTATTCATTTTTCTTTATTGTCATGTGCGTAGAACAGAGACGTTCTTGTCCTTATGAGCATCTTTTTTCTTACAGACTGTTGTAAAAAATTCCTCAGGATGAACACGGATTACCGTGTACGTATTCCTTGCATCGAGCCGAAATCAATATTTCATCGAGAAGGAAATATTATTTGACAATTGTTGATAAATGTCGGGCCAAAGATATGGCAATTCTTTTCATGGCTATGTGGATGTAGAACCGAGTTTGACGGCCGAACAAATAGTTATTCGTGTCAAAACTCGTAATACTTCTCGAGAAGTTCATGAAGATGTTTGTGGATATCTAATTGGAGCAAAAAGAAGAGAATTTGGGAAGCAAAGTCATGCTGAGGGGGCGTCAAATATGCTCAAAAGACTGAGAGGAGAAAATATGGACCGAGGTGATACAGAGGGCTCCAATTTCCCTAGAGCCGATGTGCTTCGCCATGCACAATCCGAACATGTGGACAGGGACTTGGGTATTCGAAAGACTGAGGATGATTTGGTCCAAAAAATATAGCAGTTACAATTTGAGAAGCCTTTTGTGGGGAGCATAAATGCTGTTGGATACAATCCAGTTTATGTTTTTTATGGACTACCACTGCAGCATACTCTTTTTAAGGATTACAATACAATAATGGAGGATCAGGCTACTGTGTGTATCGATGGCACTGGAAGCTTAGTCCGTAAAGTGGTTCGAGAGTTAGGGCTACAATCTGGACACATTTTTTTGCACACCATTTGCATTAACATTAATAATAAAATAGGATCAGTTTTCCAAATGTTGTCAGAGTCACAAGACGCGGAGACCTTCACCTTTTGGTTGCGTAGGTGGTTGAGTGTAATCAATGTAAAACCGAAACAATTAATCACAGATTACTCTCGAGCTCTGTTAACAGGTACTTCCAAAGCGTTCAATAATATGACGATTAAAAACTACTTAAATGTATAGTTTTCGTTCCTTCGTGAAGGTGATGCATCAACACTGAATACAATTTCCACTTTTTTAAGAGTCGATGTAGCTCATCTTATCCACATTATTTGTAGATGGGATTATACAAAGGCAATCTAGAGGTATCAAGTACGGAATTTTTTCATTAGGTGTGTGGCCATGATGGTTGATTGTCAACATCTCCATGAATTCAAAGAAATCTTCAGCCTCACCTGTGCCGTCGGTTTAAGTTGTCATGATGATACGGCTGTTAATTTGAGATCGGAAATGACAGTTTTACAAACGAGGAGACGATTGGAATATTTCATGAGTAACAGAAATGTGTCAATTGAAGACGAATTTTCAGAAACTCGCGATATTGAGGAAGAGGATGAAATTGCGTTTGGGGATGATCCCGATGGCTATTCCAACATCAAAGATCATATCAAGGAACTTGTAAAAAAAAGCCACGTCAGTCATTCGAGAGGGAATCGAACTTAATTCGTTCTATGTTCCTAAATTTATAGAGCAATTGATACGAATTGGAAATGAATTCATTCTGTGGACTGCTGTAGGAGTACCCTTTTTCGTCGGGCATGCCTCTTCTAGTTACAATGAACAAAACTTCCAAGATTTAAACCACAAGGTCTTGAAGCCGTATTCTAGTCGCATCAATGTGGAAAAATTCCTAAAAATTCATAGTCTCGATTTGATTGGTGGCATCAAAGATGTATCAGATAAGCTGATTCAGTTTACTATACAGGGTAAAACTGTACCAGCTATTGAATGGAAAACTCAAAATCCTAAAGCAACAAGGTTGAATGAACGTAATTCTCATATTCCAGTGGGAATGAATTTGATTAATTCTTTCGATTATGGTTGTGATGAATTACCAGGCACTATTATCAATGATTCAGATTTAATGTCTCAGGAAAATTGGAGAGATAAAGTGGAGCCTGGGCTCTTTAATCCATCTCAAGATGCTAGCGGTCCTAATGGAGCCGGTGTTCGTGCAGATGAAGAAACCGAGATTCCTGTCGACTATGTCGAAGAGTCCCTTAAGTTTTCTGTGTAATAGTTGGGGCCAGTTCATGAAATTGGGAATGTTTTCAAGCCACGTTTGTGAAACTTAATAAATTCAGAAGTTTTTTGTAGAATGAAAAAGTAGTTATCCGTGCTTTTAGCTTTATTCCATTATGTTTATAATTAAATAACATCGTTTTTGCCCCCCCCCCCCCAAAGGTAATAAATAGTCTCTTGTTTAATTAACACACATTCATCCACAGTAAACACCTGAAGAATCTATACAGTCGTTCACTAAAATTCGTAAACTCGTTGAAGTTGGCCGCGAAATCGATTTGCAAACGGGTGTTCAACTCTACTGAAACTTTATATTTCACAGCGTAAAACTAGTTTCTTCATTACCGGTAACTGTACCTTGTATCTTCGGAGTAAATTGGAGGAACGATTTGGAATCGTGGATTCTTTTTGCTATAGTTTGATAAATGTCAATCAGTACTTAACCTCCACCTCTGGGTACTTAGCCGACAAAGTACACAAAGTATGAACAGTACTTGATGTAGTCGAGTGTACATTATTGTACATTGTTTAATTTTTTTTGTACATCTCCTGTTTATTTATAAAAAAATAATGAAATTTTTGTGTGTTTTAGCCGACACATGACATAAGTTAAGCGAAGTAAATTCCCCATGGGCTTTGTAGGAAGTCGTTTGTACATTGCAAGAAATATAATTTGTTTGTTTGTACATACGTTGTTACCTCTGTACAAAAAAATAATTTTTTTTCATAAATCCCCCCCCCCCCCCTTCCGCCGAGGAACTCGATCCACACGTGTGCAGTGGCCAATCAGCTGTTCATTACTTCGAATTATGTCTAAAACCTATGGCTCTTGTTGGATTTCACATAACCAGCAATCACCCCGATTCTTTCTCTAATCCAAATTAATGTTTCTAATATTATTTAAAAACTAATCACCTTTTCATGGCGTGCCTGGAACTGTTTGTTCTAGTCGAGCACTAAAATGGTGGTTTTCTCCTTCCTGACCTGAAAATTAATGTTTTTTTACATTAAGTAATGCGTTAATTTTTAGATAATTGGAAGAATCGTGTGAGTAGTGCAGTGCAAGTGACTTAACGAAAAATCTGAAATGTAACTTCTTACGAACAAATTGAATTTGAAATTAACAATCTTCAATTTCCAGTTGTCGATTTGTAATTATCGATTAAGAATGATAAATTGTCAATCAAACATTATGAAAAAGAACTACTAAAAATTGAAAATGAAAAATCGACAATTGTAAATTTTCAATGCACATGCCGAACTCTGAATATACCCTTCCCTTCTTCCCTACTTTTCACATTTTTGAAAGTACAGCTAGAATTCGGGATGTGTGATTGAGATTAGATGCTGCAAATTGCAATTGAAATATAAAATTTGAAATTTATGATTTAGGATCTGAAATTTGGAACTTGGGATTGGGGGATTCAGAATTCAGATTTTGAGGTTTGAGATTCGAGATTTTGAATTGGATTAGCAGATGGTGGAGTTAAGATTTCACTTTTGGAATTTTGGATTTGCCTTTGAATGTGGAATTTACCTCAGAATTTTTCGTGCATGGTGATTGAACTTTACCACAATTGTTAAAAAAAAATCGTTTCTGAAGATTTTTGCCGTAACAATTAATTGTTCATGGCAGAAGAACACGTGAAAAGAATATTATTCCGACTTTTTGTTGGGTATGTTCAATTTTTTTAAATAATGATTGAATGTTATTTCGACGTCAAAAAACGTTATAAATTCCACTAAGTCAGTACTCTCGTTGCTTAGAGTAGTATTGATTGCTATCAAAGATATGGAGAGTATGATCGAGTTGCCCTCCATGTTCATATTTGTTATGTAAATTTGTTGCCTGTGAGTAAAACTCTCCATATCTTTGATAGCAATCAATACTGCTCTAAGCAACGAGAGTACTGACTTAGTGCAATTTATGACGTCTTTGACGTCAAAACAACATTCAGTCATTATTTTAGAAAATTGAACATATCCAACAAAAAGTTGGAATAATATCCTTTTCACTTGTTCTCCTGCCATGAACAATTAATTGTTACTGCGAATATCTTCAATTAACATTAAGTGTCAATTAACATAATGTTTGTAATGACTAAAAAATGAACTCTTCAACGTCAAAAATGGTCGATTTGTCTACTACAAACAATTTCCTACCGATTGCATGAACAAACTATAGCTATAAATTCATTTTGAATAAAAGTGCGGCTGATCCTCAGTACAATTAGTTTTTAATAATTAATTTATTTTTTTAATAATTAATTTTTTTTCAAACAAGATTCCTTTTTTTCTCCTACTTTGTAGTAATTTTAGTCATTAGATTGAGGGTTACGGTCATTAGTTGCAGCATGTCCTTGAGGCTACTCCTTAGGTCAGTGCACTCCGATTGGCACCTCAAAATGCGGGATTTAGTGCGACCCATTTCCTCCATGCACCTCCGAACGTGATCTGGCATTCTAGCCAGATTCCCTACATCCATAAATGAATTACCACATTAGAAACATTCTATCTTTAGAAACACAAATGCATATAACAAATGGTCACAACTTTCGGATATGCACGAGGTGACCATTGTTGCCAGGGATGTGTATGAATTCGTTTCATTTACCTTTGGGGCAGTTGTCCTGTTCGCAACCGGGACAAAACAGACAGTGGTCTGCTTGTGGATCTGTAGGAATAACAAAATGGAATCAATGAATTCGTGAGCAAGGTAATTAAGGTGAGTAAATGAATGAGTGAGTCAGCAAGTAGTAAGTAAGTAATTAAGTAAGTAAGTAAGTAAGTATAAGTAAGTAAGTACGTAAGTAAGTACGTAAGTAAGTAAATAAGTAAGTAAGTAAGTACGTAAGCAAGTAAGTGAGAAAACAAGTAAGTAATTGAGCGAGTAAGAAAATGAGATAGATCGACAGATTGATTCATTGATAGACAGACAGACAAACATATATGGAAACACGAGGCAAAGAGGAGAAAATCTGAAAAAAAATGAAATTTGAGATCTATTAAAGGGACATTGAAAGAAATCCGAAAATTTTGGATTTGGAAAAAAAACAAATTTCACAAACTTTAAGGTTCAACAATGAGATTTTTTAAATTTGAGTCTTTAGTTATTCAATGTATTCTCCATAATTCGAAAATTACAAAATTTTACAATAATCAAATTTTTTGCTCTTCCAGTTGAAAAAATTTAAATGTTCAAAACGTGGAAATTATGGAATTCTAGCCGTTCAAAATTGCGAAATGGCCGAATTTCATAGAATCGGGAGTTATTCGAACGATGTTTTTTGTGGGGTCTGAAACATTGATTTGAAATATCCAAGATGAGAGATGGTCAATTGTCCGAATTTGTAATTTTTAAAATTTAAAATTCAGAAATGTAGGGTGAACCACCCAGTGTTCGGAGGATTAGTAGCGACGCGAACTTTGAAACCTTGGAAAAAATATAACAGACAGGAAATTTGTTGTGAAAATAATTATAGCGTCACTATACAGCCCATAAATAAATACAAAAATGACAAAGAGCAATAATTTACCTTTGAAATTAAAGATATTTATATATAAAGACAGAAATATGGAAAATCCCAGTATTCGGACGTATGTATACCTAGCAGTAAAAAATAGCAGAATCAATTTTTTCCGATTGCAACATTAAAAGCTCATTTCCAGATAATTTTATATGCATTCATTAATTTTCCTGCTAGAGACGTTAATGAGAAAAACGCGTTCAAACTAGCTTAACTGTAAGCTAGCAGTAGAATATATCAAATAATTTTTTATTCATCACCAAAAGCTCAGGGAATTTGGGACTAATTAAGAGCTCACGTTTAACCTATCCAAAATAAATTAAAAAAAAACAATAAATAAATGGTAATAATTTTTTTGTCTCAAAGAAAAAAAAATTATGGGGAAATGTTTTTTTAAGCTGAGCGTCACACTGGCCATACTGCCGTGGCTTTTAATTATTTTTTTAAATGTCGTTTTCTGCTAGAAAAGTTATTATAACAGCTGTAAATTACCTGACAGGAGTGGGGGTGGAAATATTTATCAGGCTCAGAATTACCAGCGCTTTATCTGCTTCTGATAATTGCTGATGATGAGTGAAATCATCCACCACCCACTCCACCAGCAGAGATCCTTGCCTCCCCCAACGAAGCTCTAAAACCTGAGCAGGAGAAAACAAAATTCTGCTCATTTTTTAGCCATTGTTCTGCCAGCTTCCATGGAAGCTAGCCTTAACTCATTTTTTTCCAAAACCCTGTCAGCAGGAATTTTTTTAACATATTGAATTAGCTCTAAAACCTGAGCAGGAGAAAAATAAATTCTGCTCATTTTTTAGCCATTGTTCTGCTAGCTTACATGGAAGCTAGCCTCAACTCATTTTTCTTCCTACACCCTGTCCATTAGCTCTGAATCAATTTCAAAAAATAAGTAGAAGAAAAAAAAGTTCTGTTAATTTTTTATTCATTTTTTTGCTTACTTACATGGGACCTAGCCTCGGCTCATTTTGCGTCCAAAACTCCGTCAGCAGGAAATTTTTTCTCAGCACGCTAAATTAGCTCTAAATTAGCTTTAAAACCTGAGCAGAACAATAAAAATTCTACTCAGTTTTTAGTCTTTGTGCTGCTAGCTTACATGGAAGCTAGCCTCAATTCATTTTTCTTCCAAAACCCTGTGAGCAGGATTTTTTTTAACATATTGAATTAGCTCGAAATTAGCTCTAAAACCTGAGCAGGAGAAAAAAAATTCTGCTCATTTTTTAGCCATTGTTCTGCTAGCTTACATGGAAGCTAGCCTTAACTCATTTTTCTTCCAAAACCCTGTCAGCAGGAATTTTTTTTTAACATATTGAATTGGCTCTGAATGAGCTTTAAATTATGCAACATTGAAAATTGCATTCTGCTACTTGGTGCGGCCAGGTATACATACGTGACATGGTCAGTGTAACGCTGGGCCGTTGGGGGAGGCAAGGATCTCTGCTGGTGGAGTGGGTGGTGGATGATTTCACTCATCATCAGCAATTATCAGAAGCAGATAAAGCGCTGGTAATTCTGAGCCTGATAAATATTTCCACCCCCACTCCTGTCAGGTAATTTACAGCTGTTATAATAACTTTTCTAGCAGAAAACGACATTTAAAAAAATAATTAAAAGCCACGGCAGTATGGCCAGTGTGACGCTCAGCTTAAAAAACATTTCCCCATAATTTTTTTTTCTTTGTGACAAACAAATTATTACCATTTATTTATTGTTTTTTTTTTTAATTTATTTTGGATAGGTTAAACGTGAGCTCTTAATTAGTCCCAAATTCCCTGAGCTTTTGGTGATGAATAAAAAATTATTTGATATATTCTACTGCTAGCTTACAGTTAAGCTAGTTTGAACGCGTTTTTCTCATTAACGTCTCCAGCAGGAAAATTAATGAATGCATATAAAATTAGCTGGAAATGAGCTTTTAATGTTGCAATCGGAAAAAATTGATTCTGCTATTTTTTACTGCTAGGTATACATACGTCCGAATACTGGGATTTTCCATATTTCTGTCTTTATATATAAATATCTTTAATTTCAAAGGTAAATTATTGCTCTTTGTCATTTTTGTATTTATTTATGGGCTGTATAGTGACGCTATAATTATTTTCACAACAAATTTCCTGTCTGTTATATTTTTTCCAAGGTTTCAAAGTTCGCGTCGCTACTAATCCTCCGAACACTGGGTGGTTCACCCTACATTTCTGAATTTTAAATTTTAAAAATTACAAATTCGGACAATTGAACATCTCTCATCTTGGATATTTTAAACCAATGTTTCAGACCCCACAAAAAACATCGTTCGAATACCTCCCGATTCTATGAAATTCGGCCATTTCGCAATTTTGAACGGCTAGAATTCCATAATTTCCACGTTTTGAACATTTAAATTTTTTCAGCTGGAAGAGCAAAAAATTTGATTATTGTAAAATTTTGTAATTTTCGAATTATGGAGAATACATTGAATAACTAAAGACTCAAATTTAAAAAATCTCATTGTTGAACCTTAAAGTTTGTGAAATTTGTTTTTTTTTCCAAATCCAAAATTTTCGGATTTCTTTCAATATCCCTTTAATAGATCTCAAATTTCATTTTTTTTCAGATTTTCTCCTCTTTGCCTCGTGTTTCCATATATGTTTGTCTGTCTGTCTATCAATGAATCAATCTGTCGATCTATCTCATTTTCTTACTCGCTCAATTACTTACTTGTTTTCTCACTTACTTGCTTACGTACTTACTTACTTACTTACTTATTTACTTACTTACGTACTTACTTACTTATACTTACTTACTTACTTACTTACTTAATTACTTACTTACTACTTGCTGACTCACTCATTCATTTACTCACCTTAATTACCTTGCTCACGAATTCATTGATTCCATTTTGTTATTCCTACAGATCCACAAGCAGACCACTGTCTGTTTTGTCCCGGTTGCGAACAGGACAACTGCCCCAAAGGTAAATGAAACGAATTCATACACATCCCTGGCAACAATGGTCACCTCGTGCATATCCGAAAGTTGTGACCATTTGTTATATGCATTTGTGTTTCTAAAGATAGAATGTTTCTAATGTGGTAATTCATTTATGGATGTAGGGAATCTGGCTAGAATGCCAGATCACGTTCGGAGGTGCATGGAGGAAATGGGTCGCACTAAATCCCGCATTTTGAGGTGCCAATCGGAGTGCACTGACCTAAGGAGTAGCCTCGAGGACATGCTGCAACTAATGACCGTAACCCTCAATCTAATGACTAAAATTACTACAAAGTAGGAGAAAAAAAGGAATCTTGTTTGAAAAAAAATTAATTATTTCATTATAATGAAATCCATTTATTATAATAAATTATTGAATATTGTAATTCATTTTCTAAGATCAGAGAGTTGCTTAATTAATTATTAAAAAATAAAAACTAATTGTACTGAGGATCAGCCGCACTTTTATTCAAAATGAATTTATAGCTATAGTTTGTTCATGCAATCGGTAGGAAATTGTTTGTAGTAGACAAATCGACCATTTTTGACGTTGAAGAGTTCATTTTTTAGTCATTACAAACATTATGTTAATTGACACTTAATGTTAATTGAAGATATTCGCAGTAACAATTAATTGTTCATGGCAGGAGAACAAGTGAAAAGGATATTATTCCAACTTTTTGTTGGATATGTTCAATTTTCTAAAATAATGACTGAATGTTGCTTTGACGTCAAAGACGTCATAAATTGCACTAAGTCAGTACTCTCGTTGCTTAGAGAAGTATTGATTGCTATCAAAGATATGGAGAGTTTTACTCACAGGCAACAAATTTACATAACAAATATGAACATGGAGGGCAACTCGATCATACTCTCCATATCTTTGATAGCAATCAATACTACTCTAAGCAACGAGAGTACTGACTTAGTACAATTTATAACGTTTTTTGACGTCGAAATAACATTCAATCATTATTTTAAAAAATTGAACATATCCAACAAAAAGTTGGAATAATATTCTTTTCACATGTTCTCCTGCCATGAACAATTAATTGTTACGGCAAAAATCTTCAGAAAAGATTTTTTTTTAACAATTGTGGTGAAGTTCAATCACCATGGACGAAAAATTCTGAGGAAAATTCCACATTCAAAGGCAAATCCAAAATTCCAAAAGTGAAATCTTAACTCCACCATCTGCTAATCCAATTCAAAATCTCGAATCTCAAATCTCAAAATCTGAATTCTGAATCCCCCAATCCCAAGTTCCAAATTTCAGATCCTAAATCATAAATTTCAAATTTTATATTTCAATTGCAATTTGCAGCATCTAATCTCAATCACACATCCCGAATTCTAGCTGTACTTTCAAAAATGTGAAAAGTAGGGAAGTAGGGAAGGGTATATTCAGAGTTCGGCATGTGCATTGAAAATTTACAATTGTCGATTTTTCATTTTCAATTTTTAGTAGTTCTTTTTCATAATGTTTGATTGACAATTTATCATTCTTAATCGATAATTACAAATCGACAACTGGAAATTGAAGATTGTTAATTTCAAATTCAATTTGTTCGTAAGAAGTTACATTTCAGATTTTTCGTTAAGTCACTTGCACTGCACTACTCACACGATTCTTCCAATTATCTAAAAATTAACGCATTACTTAATGTAAAAAAACATTCATTTTCAGGTCAGGAAGGAGAAAACCACCATTTTAGTGCTCGACTAGAACAAACAGTTCCAGGCACGCCATGAATAGGTGATTAGTTTTTAAATAATATTAGCAACATTAATTTGGATTAGAGAAAGAATCGAAACATAATTCGAAGTAATGAACAGCTGGTTGGCCACTGCACACGCGCATCGCGTTCCGGGGGGCGGGGGGCGGATTTATGAAAAAAAATTATTTTTTTGTACCGAGGTAAGAACGTATGTACAAACAAACAAATTATATTTTTTGCAATGTACAAACGATTTCCTACAAAGCCCATGGGGAATTTACTTCGCTTAACTTATGTCATGTGTCGGCTAAAACACAAAAATTTCATTATTTTTTTATAAATAAAGAGGAGATGTACAAAAAAAATTAAACAATGTACAATAATGTACACTCGACTACATCAAGTACTGTTCATACTTTGTGTACTTTGTCGACTAAGTACCCAGAGGTGGAGGTTAAGTACTGATTGACATTTATCAAACTATAGCAAAAAGAATCCACGATTCCAAATCGTTCCTCCACTTTACTCCGAAGATACAAGGTACAGTTACCGATAATGAAGAAACTAGTTTTACGCTGTGAAATATAAAGTTTCAGTAGAGTTGAACACACGTTTCCAAATCGATTTCGCGGCCAACTTCAACGAGTTTACGAACTTTAGTGAACGACTGTACATGCTCTTAGATTATAAACAGTTGAAACGAGAACAATTATAAAAATTATTTTACATTTATAAAAATGTATTCATGAAACATTGTGTTGACTAGATTCTTTTCTTTGTTAACAGAAAGAACCTTAATTCTACATAACTAACACAAATTAATATAAATTTTTTGGGAACGCCATAGAACTTTCAATTTCGACCTTTCGATTTCAGAACCACCTCTTCAGGACTAAAAGAGCTTCATTATATTCTTTATAAATTATCATTCTTAAAATAATATAAATATGAGAATTGATTCCCATGAGGCCATTGCTAACTCAAACAAGCAGGCGGTCCTCGGGTCCCCCCATTCGACTGTGTCAAATATGTCACCGTTTTTTTTTATTTCCTACAATTTCATTGGTGGTAAGCTTCCGAATGGTCCAATTGCACACAAAATAAAAATGTTCCAGTATTGAAAAAGCTTTTTCCAGGCGAACGGAATCAAAAACAGGAATAGCTCATATTACCCAAAGTAATTGACTCAATGTTATTCGGCCAGTTCATAGATAACGTTAAAGCTCACATTTTGGAAAAAAAAATGGGATGAATACTTATCGAGAAATGAAGTAATGAAACAACCGTAAAAATGAAAAAATTGAAATCTCTAAAATTAATGATGCGATTGAATCGCTATTCAATAGGGTTCTTCACCATAATAAAAGGAACCTCTGTTCCAAATTTCAAGTTTTTATCCCAACTTTTGCGGTCGCTAGAGTGCGAACAAAAACAGAAAGTAAAACCAAAGTCAAAAGTTATAAAACAGCAATATCTTATAGTACCCAACCTAATTGACTCAATAATTTTCGCCATATTATAGATCTCGTTAAGGCACACATTTTGAAAAAAAAAACAAAATCGATTGAATAGATATCGAGAAATAAAATAAAAACCGTGAAAAGGAAAAAATCGATATCTGGCGCTTGCATATTTTTTAGTGGGAAAAAGCGGAATGAAAGCCGAAGAAATGGATGTTTTATTTCGGTAGTGTCTGGATCGATTGAATGATGCTGGTGCTGATGGCCGATTGATCGTATGCGATCAGGGTCCTAGTAATCAAAAACTGTGTTGAACGGGAGGAAATACTTCATCGCGCATGATTTTCCCCACCTCATCAAGCGTGTTATTGTGACGCTGAGAAAACATGGGGTTTTTTTGGAGCGGAGGAGAAAAAATCGCAGCATGGAGTGAACGTATGGAGACTTACCAGTACGACAAGCTGTCACATTCCAATTTACTGACTCACATTTCTGTAACGCATCTGGAGCCGAATTCGTTTCAAAGTATGAACGTCTCGAGAGCTTTCCAGATGCTAGGTGCTCGATATTCAGGAGCGATGAGGCTGTGGGGAAGCGCATTGCAGAAACATGCAATTGACCCAGTTGGCCATCATTCTACCACATGGCGGCAAACTGCCGATTTCATCCACAAAATGGATGATATCATAGATGCATGCAATTCCAAACACATGTTCGCTCCAAATCCGATGAGTAGACCATTAGGTAAGGATAATCCCCAAGTCGAAGTTGAGATCCTGGACATGATACAGTGGGCATCTTCTTGGAGTGCAGGGAAAAGGAGTATTTCAGATATGCATGTGGAGTTCAAGCTAGCTACTCGCCGTGCAAACCAAGATGGCTTGGAACACTGGTTTGGATCGCTTCGCGCACGTAATGGTCATTGCACCAATCCAACTGCACGCATGGTTCGCCTTGCTACTCGCCTTACTCTTGCACTCGGCGGCATCAAAATTGGAAATAAAGCAAACGTCGAGTCAGATGATACCAATTACGTCACCAGTATAAGTTCAACTGTTACGACGGCATTCAACCGGCATTCAACGACGGCATCTCCTTTCCTGACCTGTCAAAATTTTCCAAATTTTCGGAATTTCGGAAATAAATTTCAATCAATTTGAATGATAAAATTTCAAATGTTTGACATTTAAGAAGTTTCAAAGCTGTAATGTCATAAATAAAATATTTTTAATAAAAATTAAAATGTTCAAAATTTTCAACTTCTCGATTTACTTGGAAGTTTTTGTAATGCCCCAAACTCCGAAGGTCGTGTTTCATTATCTAACTAGGGTTTTAAGTATACCAAAATGACCCCCGTCAAATTCTGCTACGAAACAAATTAGTCAATGAAAATTTTTCCACACCCAAAAATACATATTTGATGTTGTATAACTTTTTTTGGAAACACCGATAGTTAATTTTTAGTAACAAATTCAAGTGTTTAGTTCGCTCTATCGCAAGAACGGTTCGAGATACCAAACAAAGGGGGCACCATAAAGTTAGCACCCTATATTAATTAATAAATTAATTAAAAATTTTATATAGATTGCGGGTGCATTGCTGGTCATTGCGAGATAATTGCGACCGATGTATAATTAATAGTTTTATTTTTTATGAATATTTTTAAAAATAGGCTTCAAGTTAGCACCCCATTATTTGCGATTTATTAAAATGACTTTATTGGACGCTCAATCGATCAGAAATCGTTTGCTGGTCATTGCGACTCATGTAGATTTGTGATATAATTAATATTTTTGGCTTGATGAATAAAAAAGAAACGTCCTTTCTGGCAAGGCGAATGGGGCATGTGGCGCCGCCATTTGTAGCCATTTTGTATCCTTTAACGAGGGGCCGGTTTGGCGTAGTGGGCTAAAGTGCTCTGCTTACTCCAAATCGATCCTAGGATCATGGGTTCGAATCCGGCTGTGGGCAAAAGTTTTTTCAAAAAAAGAATTTTCGTCACGTAGCTCGAATCGAACTTATGAGCCGCGACAATCTACCGCTCCAATTGGCGTCATATGACGTCACATATCTACCACGTCCAAATTCAGTAAAGTCCCCCAGAGGGATAACGGCCGATTGGGCTTAAGCCACAGAGCCAGAAGAAGAAGAAGATGTATCCTTTGACGTACGCAAATGCTCCAAAGTTCTCGTGCTTCACAGAAAAAATTTGACGTTTAATTAACAACTGAATTTACCATAGTTCAAACGGCTCAGTTGAGTAATTGGGACATGCAAGTGAAAACAGTGCACATCGTGCTCCACTGTTCTCGCTGCGCTATGAGTTCTCATCGCTTATTGTTCCGATATTTATTACAAATAATTCAGTTATTGAGAATGAATCTATTAGTTGTTTGTTTGATTGTAATCTCTGCAGTGTCGAGATTTGACTTAATAATCAGTGGATACGTGACCTATCCTCAAAATTGGCATTTCAATTTAATGGATTTCCAAACTGAGAGAATCATCATTAAAAAATGAGCAACATACAATCCTAAAATAAATTTGTCCTGAAATGCCCATGGCTATAGGAACGATGAAGGATATTATTATAATAACTCTAATCATTCTGAATGAATTTATCGTTTTGGAATCCAGAATGTTAAAGTAGACTTATAAATACAATTAATAACAACGAGGTACCCATATCTGTACATATTATCATTTCTTACCCCTCTGCGATGGGGTCTTTGTACTTGTAGTACACATAAAAAATGGAAAATAAAAAAAATAAATACATACATGCAAAAAATGAAATCCATTACATCTACAAAAACATGGAATTCGAAGATCTTCAATCCATATTCCGGAACGCAAAAATTTTCATGAAGTTTCCACTTCTTCATTACTTCTTAATATTCGAATCTTCAAACTTGAAGTTTACATTTTCATGTGTGGTTTAGGGTTTCAGAATTTTGTAATTTGGAAGTCTTCATTTTTTCCAAATCTTGGGAAATGAAAAATGAGAAATTTAATTGCTCAAACGCCCAAGACTGAGATGAGTCTGAAAAACTTCAAACTTCGATGAATTACAAAAATTTTGCAAATTCTAGAGATTCGAAAAATTATTAATATTTGACAACATTTCAAATTTCACATTTTGAGATATTCAAACATTCAGTTTTACATGGAATTTGACAGTCAGTTGAGATTTCACAGAGAGGAATAAACGATTAATTTCCCACAGGATTATTTTCTGATTGCATATATGCTACTACAGGTATTAGGAAAATGGAAGGGAGATGAGTTATCAATGCAAATTATCTTTTGACGCGATTTATTTCACTTTTCACATTACAGACATTAAATGTCAATAAAGAAAAACAAATAAGACATTAGATCTTCATTCATACTTCGTCCGTGGTAATGAGAAATTTAAACAAAAATATCATCAGTCTGTTTGAATTCGAACCATTAATGAACGTAATAATTTTCTCTTAATCAAAACCAATCATTTTAACATTATCAAACTAAATATATATATTCATCTCTCTCTCTCTATATATATACATATATATATATATAAATATACATCACAAATGTAACGCACTTATCGATAAAAATATGCGTAATAATAACAGCCATTCGCCGTTCTTTGACTAGGAACACTGATCTGGTTGATAGTAGGCTTGTAATCATTCAATTAGAGAAACAATATGACTGTCAATCACTTTTTGTATCTCTGACCGATTATCAGATTTAGAAAGAGTGTCACTGATAGCTTTGCTACATAGTCTCAATTTCGGTTTCGTGGAGCAATCGGTCTTGATCGTCATTTTGCAATAATATTATGGCAAACATGCAGGACAAATGATTTCGATCATTTTCATACATTATTTAGACCGTTTGAAAGTTATGTGCGAAATTGAAGATTCCAATGGCAAAGAAACTTCAAACAATTCGTTTTTCAAAAATTGAACGGCGCGATTCTAACAATATCAAAGTTTTTTGTCATCCTTAAAACATTTTTAGACTCCTTTTTTCTTTTTTCATTGTTCCTCCTCCTCTCAATACCTTGTATTCCTGCTATGACTTATTCAGTATTTGAATGATTGATTATCATACAACCTATTTCAGCCAAGTTTGATGCGCATCCCAAAATAAAAATATGATTGCAACTCTTTCTATACAAATCAAATCACTGTTTTTCTATGAGGATGAAAAAAAAACAAAATGTGTGACATCACATGCCCGTCGTATGACATTTCTAAACCCAATCGTCATTCTGCATTTGGAATTCAGATACATGGATCATTCCGTTAAATATCCTCCGTTCATAGGATTCATCATCTGTTTTTTTAAATTTTTGGTGCATGTTTTATCACCACAAGAGACGCTCATATCTCAATTATTAGCTCTCCAACTTTATTATTATCAAAGATGACCAAATAAATAGTTTTTGCATAAATCTATTTCCAAGTACTTTTCAATGGGGAAGGAAAGGCAAAAATTAACAAAAGATGCTCAAAGTACATTTTTTATGGACAAATGGCTATCGTTGATCATTCCGAAAAGGTGCAATTTTGTTTTCTGTTTTTGTCAGAAAGCTCATTTTTTTATCAACGAAATGATAGAGAATTCATGCCGACGAGATATTCCCATATTCATTCCCACGTTTTTGGGAACATAAAAATATTTTTCTCGCTTGAAAAATTTTAAATTGCTTTAGACTGGGTGAGAAGTTTATTTTTTCAAGGAGAGACCACGGTGAAATTTCAATGCTCACAGAAAAGGTTGAGACGATGCTCAGAAATTTTAATAAATGTTTTTGATGCAAAAAAAAAACAAACGAGGCAGACTAGGACATTTTGTCACGCTCCATACGAGATAAAACCTCTCAAAGCTTCCCGATGCCGCAGTTTTTCATCGATTGAGCTGAAATTTGAATAACAGATGGACAAAAGGTGTACGAACAAACGTAAGTATCGATTTTTGAAAATTCCGATTTTCTATGTAGATATCATGGGTTTTCTGCTAAATGGTATGCTGCAATTTTTTGAATTGTGTGCAATTCAGTCTGGAAACAAATGGAATCCACATAAAAAATTGGAATTTTGAACAATCGATGCTCACGTTCGTACACCTTCCGACTATATGTCATGAAAATTCCAATTTTGTTTTCTTCTGAAAAATTCGAACAATTATAGCCAAAAAGTTTTGTTTCCATTTTCTAAAATTTTTCGCCCGAGAAAACCCATTTTATTTTTTCAGAAAAGCTTTTTTGTGGAAAAATAAACAGCTCCTGGAAAAGAAGGAGCTTTTCAATAGAAAGAGGAAAAGCTCCTTAGCCCTAGAAAGAAATTGAACTTTAGGGAATGATGAACAAATAGTCATTTGTTTATAAGCAAATAGATTCCGTGCATCGCAAATGTTAATGATGCAATTTTTTTTCGAAAAGATGCACTATTTCGAATAAAATAGTGGCTTTTAATTTTTCGATAAATGCATCCTTCCTAGATCCAACCTTGATTTGAAATTAGAAAAACCTATGTATTTGTTTGTTCATTCGTTAAGGATCAAGTTCAAGAGCTGAAAATTGCCAAATAATCGTCTCTTGTGGTAACAAAACACAAAAATTAAAGAGACCGGATAACTATAGGCCCTAATGAGGTGACGATATTTACCGCTATTACTCATATAACAGAATGCCACCAATCAGGCCTATGAATCCATCCAAATGTAAATAATTACATGTGTCACTGCGTACTGATAACTTGCCGGGGGGAAAAACTTATTGTTCCGAGTCTGGAGATCCTATCAAGACGTATATTAATGCAGAGGGTTCAACCAACTCTGAAGCTTCTGTCATTTTAATAACACGACGATACCCATCGTAGAGCGACCAGTCATTGCCAACTAGGCAATACGCAACGTATCGCCGATCAACGAAGGCAATCACTCCTGCTAACCTGCAAAAATTCAGACGCGTATTTTAAAAATAAAGGAATCCAATAAAATAGTCACAGTGAATGCGTTCAATTACCTGAAATTGGTTTTCATTTCAATGACTTGTGGGAAGTCTTGAAGCAGACACCGCTGCGAACTCTTGAGTTCAATGAACAGATGGTAATTGGGATCAACTACTACAGTACATGAACCAGAACATCGGTCACGACGACATGAAATTTTCCACAAAACCTCGAAGTACTGCAAGGCTTTCTGCAGCTGTGAATGGCTTTTGCAGAGCATCCCTTGAGCAGGCTTCAACAATGGGACGTTCTCAATATAAGCTCCGCATGAATGACAGTCGTTTTGTATTGACTAGGCTCACTTTCAAAAAAAGTCTCCCAAATACCGCCGGGTGAACCCCGTACTTCTATTTCAGATACACCGACATCACCATCTTTGTTGTCGTTCCATCGGCAAAGTCCAGAGTTGCAAAGGGCTTGCAGCAAAAGTCTTCGATTTTCATAAAGAGCTGAGGTGTTTTGGTTATTGAGAATGTTATCAACAAAATTCAAGACATCATTGCCGGCACTGTTGCGAATCAGGGCTTTATAGTCCTCGTCAGTCTTAGCCGTGCACCACAAAACATGAATTAACGAGTCAAAGCCTGTTGTATTCAATACGTGAAGAATTGTCTCATCAACCAGGACACCTGGCTGCAGCTCACCCGGCCGGAGCATTTGGAAGGTTTCCGGGTCAGCAAATTTGCTTGTGTCGAAACTGTCATCGGGAGGTGTATCGTTGAACGTGAATATCACATCTTTTTTTTCTTTACTTCTCCAATTATCTCGTGAAGTTGTGTCAGAATCATAGCAAAAGTCAATTTTTGGAAAACTTTCATCACCTGATAAATCTTCTATTCATACTGGTCGACTAGAATCCTTCGTTATCTCATGTGTCACGTACCCATTCTCCAGATTGTCATAATTTGACTCAGGCTTTCTCGCATATATCTCTTTTCCGCCAACATCAACACGAACTTATATTGCTCCGTGGGGTTCAATCTTAGTGTTTGCGGAAAGACCTTTGGTAATTTTAGGTTTGAGATCATCACAGTTTTGCCAACTTGTCATACCTCGATAGCAAAATCCTCGGTAATGATTCGGAGTTTCTGTGAAGGGTATCACTCGAGCCAATCTATACTCTTCACGATTCAATTGAATCGTTGTTGGAAACTCGGCGAGGGTACATTTTAATGCCTGACGACAGGCGATATCAGGATAAATGTGCAATTCTACGAATACTTGAACACCATACTTGGTGTCCACATCGCACACTTCATGACAATCATCCCTAATACATTGAAAATTAGGAGGCTGACTGAAAATATCACACTTTTTCAAGGCTTGGAATCCCTCAGTACCTATAACACGATGATTGACAAACAGTGACTCTTTATGGACTTCATACGTTCCACATCTAGGGCACGTATAGGTGTGCACAATTGATGGTTCTGAGTGAAGGCACCGATTCCAAACGTTACGCAGATTTGAATAAAGATCTACTGTGAAAGACTGGAACCGTTTAGCCTGGTCAAAAGACGTAGTGATCAACTCAGGGAAGGCGTTGACCAAAAGTTCAACTCTTTGTTTATAAATTTCCTTACCGGTCCCACTCGCAATAAAGTTGGCGACAAAATTGAGGAGCTTGTTTTTAGACTGTTCTAGATAAAGCCTGTAGTTCTCGTCGTCAATAGCAGCTCCACCCAATATTTGCACTACTGCATCGAATGGACAGGTATTGATAGGAAAATAATAATTGCCATCACTCAATGTTGCATCCTGAACCGCATTCCCGTTGCACAGTAGCTCCAATCGACATTTTTTACCAACCATATCATTACGAATGCCTATGTCAGGTTGAGGTTGTGAGTAATACCCAGTCACATTCGTAATCAATTTTTTACGTCATTCATTATAATTTGTATTAGATTGAATATTGTTCACAGGCACTTCTTCATGATCAGAACTTTTCACGTCAGTTGGAAGCTCATCCGCGGACTTTCCAGCTGCAGTCTTCCTCTTTTTTAGCTCTGGACTGGGACAGGGTCCTTCGGTCTCACGAAAAACTTTTAGTGCAGAGGAAAGTTTCTGCCCTGCAGCATAATTTGTTTCGTGCATGATGTTCAGGAGTTTGTCTGCTCGGATTAATCCTTTGAACAGTGCCAAAGTCTCGTCTTTGAGATGTTTGAAATAGCCTTCCACATAACTAGTACTGGCGCGTCCTCGATAATGTGGAAGAGATACACAAGTCCACAAACAAAATTCGTATGCCAAGAAAATTAATCTCAATATTAATTCTTTGAAAAACAAGGAATTTGGATTGCACCCTTCTAACGACACTTTCTGTGCACTCTCGTATATACTATCAATCCATGATCGAACACGACTAGCTTCGGTGCTCTTTTTCTCCTCTTCATCATCTCCGTAAACGATTTCATCAGCCTCGAGGGGCGTATCATCGTTGGGTGGGTACTTTTTTCTTGAGATTCGTTCTTCAAGTTTTTTACGAGCCTCCAGCACTGATAATCCGTTAGCAATAATTGTGCCATCGCACTCGTGAACACCAACGACGCAAATGAGAAAGAAGACCTCTTTGAATTCTTCTAAGCTTTCACAATCAATCATTAGAGTAAGACAAAAAAGATAGAATTGTCGAACTTTTGAGAATACATTGGCTTGTATCCAACGGCGGACCATTGCCGTGATGTGAGCAATATCGAGCCTAAGGAATGTATAGATCGGAGGACGATACTTATATTCATTGTGCCCCCTTGCCCCGAGGAAACACGTTTCATTGTATGTCTTAACCGTTTGATGATTGAAGGCTAAACATATTGCATTCATCAGTGCTCGAGAGGAGTCACAGACAGCTTGCTTTGGCTTTATCGAGACGTTATCTTGCCACTTTTTGAGCCACCAATACAATGTATCCGTGTCCTGTGCCTCCGTTAACGCCTCTGACAATGGAACTGTGATCCCATCGAAGTTGATAGTCGCGGAATACAAGAAAATGTGACCAGTTGCTGTGCCATTTCCTTTCATTATAGGTTTTACCAAAGTACCCGTTCCGTCAATGGAGACTGAAGACCAAGTTCTTGTCATGCGACAATATGTTTTATAGGCATGCCGCTGAGGTTTCGTGCTGAAGGCTACGTAAAACTTATCCCGTCGTACATCATGACTATAAGATTCCAATGAATTTTTGTAACGCATGCTCTCAATTAGTTACTACATCCTTAAATTCCGAGGTATTCATCCCATATTTTTCATTACTGAACTCGTGTTTTGCCTGGCGAATAACAGGTAAGTTCGGAACGTCAGCTGGTACTCGTCCACCAAATTTTGTCCGTTCTTTTACTTGTGTTCTCTGGTAATTCGCGCAACCTTCATAGAATGCATCATGACCTGTTTTTTTGCGCCTCAGCCCTCTCAGTGGACGTCGTACATCCTCATGTTTTACGCCAATCGTATCTTTCGTCCTCACAATCATATCAAAATCTTCATTTTCGTTGGGCTTTTCGTTGATATAACAAAACAGTGGATTACTACAACTATGGCTCTTACACATTCCCTCGGCCTTCATGTAATGACTTCCTGTTTGTGTATCATAGATTTTGTGATTTTTGAAAACAAAAGCGCAGGGGAGATCAGTTTGCCGTTGAATTGCAAGAAACAAAATATCAGTCCATACTTTTCTACGTAGTATCGCATATCTCCTGCCATCGTTATAAACGACATCAGGCTCTCGCATGTTTGTCCATTCTTCTGCTGTGATGGTTATTGTGAGTTCTGCCAATTCTGTAGTTTTATCGTCCAGTTTGAATGACTCATCACTCCCCTGAAGCACCGAATCTTCCAACATAGATTCATTTTGAGGCATGAGTTTGATGTCATTAGGCACGCTGAATCCATTGTTTCGACACGCGGTCGTTAAAATCCCCCGGCGATCTGTTGTCACACTCATATATGTATTATGAGCCGTCCATTGGAGTCCCAAATCTTGGCTCATACTTTTCCAAATTTGCGAAGAATATTTAGGGAACGGTCTTTGTCGAAAGTGATCGATGTATTTCTCGACAACTGCTATCGGATCTTCTTTTGAAACCCGTGCAGCTGGTGCCATTATCAGCTCGAAAATTATTACCCTAAGAGAATACAAAAAAATGTTAGAAGATCATAAAACAATTGCGGAAAGTGATTGCAAAAGGGTTTTAGTTGAAGTTATAGAGCTAACTCCCTATCGTCCCTGCAAAATATCTGAGAATCGACAGAGTAAAGCGAAATTCGGTACAGCCTATTTTTTGGTGACTGAAATGAGATATACAAAGGCAAAAAATTCGACGAGAATTTTGATATCTCGATCGAATTTAGTTCGGAATTTGTGGACAACTCATATCAGGTGAATGAACTTTCCGATTAAATTAAAAAAATACAATTCTCTCGATGAGTGGGTAATAGAATAAAAAATATAGATAGTCCACTTTTGAGCATTTCGTTACTTGTTGATATTTTCAGTTTTTGATTATTTTTGTGTAATTTCAAGTAGAAGAGGGTGGGGCATAATGGGACATAGGGGCATAATGGGACATCTGCGCAGAATAGACTGGGAAACATAATGAGAGATACCCCCGCCCATTTCGCGCATGTGTCCCGTTATGCCCCTATGTCCCATTATGCCCCACACTCCCCTAGTTGTTTTTGGAATAAGAAAAAGAAAAATGCTGAATTCGGCAGTGATCACCAATAACTCGAAATCATGCACATAGATACATGATATGATGATGATTCCATTCACATTGACAACTTTATATCTAAGATTATCCAAGAATTTTCGGACAAACCAAACTCTAACCCTATCAAACCCGATGTAATGGCATATTTGACTAAACAATGAAAATTCAATGCACAAATCCGATCGCTAGTTGCGTACTGGGGGACCAACTTTGTCTTCGGGATGGTGTTCAATGTGACCCTTCACAAGTACTTTTCTATTATCAAACAAACATAAGTTTTCAATTTTACCCATGTGTTCGCTAGTCCTAATTGCCTACGCGTTATTGAATTTGTTGTAACAATATATATATATATATATATAACTTTAGTAACTTCAATTTGGCATACATATTACGATGAAGATCAAATTCATCTCGGGTATATTATCCCGATTGCTGTGACTCGTAGAAGAGCAATGGTACACGTGAAACTAAAACAATTAAATTAACAATTCGCTGAATGTTCGCTTCTTCAACGAATATTAGACCTTCTTTATCGACCGTCAACATAGAGGGAAACCTGATTCTGACTGCACAGAAAATAAAATCCGCGCAAATATTTAAATTCTTTTTCTAAAAATTCACACGATAATTTCGCAATCATTAAGTTTATCGATGCTTTATAAAAAGTGAGCCATAATGCGGAGAGTCAAGTTCTGACGCATAATTGTTCTACTTTGACGGGAACACGTAAAGTATCTGTTTTCCTCCAAAGACAAGTTTCCATCGAGATGTTTTGCATCGTTTCAAAATCCTAATTTTCGGTCATGCGCAAATAGTATATTGTGCATCAAGGGATGTCCTGATTGCTTCCCTCGGTTCACACGATATTTTCTGTCATAACTGCACGGCCAAGTTTGATTTTTCTTTGTGAATTGAGGGAGGAATGTGGGTTATGACATTCTGAGGACGCTTGGAAAACAAGCGAAATCCGAAAAATCGAATAACCCACTTTCCTCCCGAAATTTAGGAAAGAACATCGAACTTTCCGTGCACCTATGACGGAAAAGATTAACACCTGGAGAAGATCCCAAAATATCCCATTATGTCCGACCTTCTCTGCCAGAATACTCAGGTTTTTTTTTTTTCAGAAGTTTGTGTTTTAGTCCCAAAAATTATTGTATCTAAGAGAAAGCAAAAATTTTACTCGAATCTTCAACTGTCTAATAGGGCCCGAAAATGACTTCCCGATTTGTAGCATGACTTCGAGATATGACAAAAAAATCCAGGCCGAAAATTACAATTGCTTTTATAACAAATGGAAACTATCGATGACATTTGAGTGAAAGAATTTATAAAAAAAATAAAAATAGATTGTTTTTGTCAACTCACCTGAAACAGCTGGACATCTCAAAGGATGCTCTTCCAAATAAGTGGCACCAATGATAGAATTTGATCTCCATGTTGAATTTGATTGGCTGGTTTGAGGACGGCAGATAAGAGAATCTATCATTTTTGAAAAATCAGAGTGAATCAGGATATACGACGATTGACGACTTGAAATTGTAACATTGACACAAGGAGAAACCTTGAGTAGTATATAACAAACATTGCTTGACTGAATGAATACCTTGATTGAAGACGGAATTCAAATCCACTGATTTTCTTTCACTTGTGCTGGAGTATTGATGTCATTTCATAAGATCAGCAGGTAAAATGAGAATGAAAGGCTACGAACAAGTACTTTATGAGAGCACAGAATTCCAGTCAGTAAATGAAGAAAAAAATGGCGTTGAACTGAAAACAAACAGGCTGAAATTTAACAATTAATGAGTATACCTACGGATAATGCTGAACTCATTCTCCCATTTGTATTTGGTTTAACAGCTCATATGATTTTGTCCAACTTACACTTCAAGGAGTATAAGGTGTGAGCTGAATTTAGGAGGCACTTGCTCAGACTTTTCTGACCTTGTGCCAGAATCATGTCAGGATCAAGCATCCCGATCAACATTTTTGATGATGTGCAAATTCTGTCTACCCAGGAGTTTGACTTCAATCTGTAAACATTGATGTTGGGAGATCGTATGCTCCCGAACATTGGACAGATTTGCAAGAACTTTGGCATTGTCCATTTCATTTTAGCTAGGCACATGGTGTAACTATTCAAGAATGCAATGACAAAAGGTAAAAATTGTATCCAGATGTATTTGCAGTTTTTTCAGTTGAATTTCACGATCACTGAATAGAGTTGTTTGTAGTTATGCCGAATTCACAAAGATAATTGAAAAGATTTCGGAGCACACGAATTTTGGAGTACGTAATACGTGGAACGTCAGCTGAGCAATAGAAAATGGCTACCAATTACACCATATGTGCGACCCCACCCTCTCTGTCGAAGGCTTTTTCTTCATTTATTCATTAAGCCCAAAATAGTTGTTATATCACAAATCTATGTGACTCGCAATGACCAGCAAACGATTTCTGATCGATTGAGCCTCCAATAAAGTCATTTTAATAAATTGCAAATAATGGGGTGCTAACTTGAAGCCTATTTTTAAAAATATTCATAAAAAATAAAACTATTAATTATACATCGGTCGCAATTATCTCGCAATGACCAGCAATGCACCCGCAATCTATATAAAATTTTTAATTAATTTATTAATTAATATAGGGTGCTAACTTTATGGTGCCAACAAAGGGTCGAATGCAAGTCGTTCCACACATGACTTTTTTGCCAACACCCATAGTTAATTGTTATTAACAAATTGTATTGCTTATCTAACTACTACTATTTGGAAATTTTGAAAACTTTAAAAAGTCCATAATTTGAGATATGGGCCGCAATTCTGAATGTAACATTATACGGTGCAACGATCGGGAAGTAATTGGTCCGACTCGTAAAGGGTCATACCCACATCCCATTTATTAAATGTACTTTGCGATTCAAAGGGGTAAAGATGGAATTCGCTCCGTATTAGGAGGATGTTTTCACTTTTTAAAGATAAATCCTAAATTTTTAGGGATGTATGACTGCATCGATCTCTGAATTTTTTTGTATGCAAAACTGTTGCCCATTTTTCAGCCTATCCTCGCTATGGTTTTTTTTTAATGGCTGATCATAAAAATGGTTACTTTTTGTTATTTGTAATATCTCATATAGTGATTGATTTTTTATGTAAAGGATTTATACATTCACACGAGATTTTTGCAACGTAGTTTACTTTACTTGTCTCTGTTGCACTCACGCTACGGCAATTGAGAACGCACCTACAAAACTGGGTGCATATAGGCAATTACCCGCCTCGTGGTAGTTCAACAAAAATTTTAGAGATCGTCAAAAGTCATTGTTGATATAGGAATAGGTAAAATGTTTCCTGCTAACACTCTTTTTGCATTTTTTTAAACTCGGTATAGTGGGAAAATCGATCTGCTGAGAACCGCTGTTGAGTTATCAACAAAACTGTCGACGCGAGCTGCTATACCGATTATTTCAACCGCTACACCGTAGTTCCGCGGCCGCCGCTAGATATCGGAGGTCTGTTTATGGCTACACTTTTACCATAGGCCCTGCTGATCTCCCCTTTAATCTCTGGTTACATACTTTTCTCAAGCCCATTTTTTGTGAAAGGGATAAGTTGCAATATTGACTATCAAAGTTATTATATTGACTATTAAATTTCGTGAACGTTGGTCTAATGGAATAGAAAAAAAAAACAAATTCGAAAAATCTATACGAGGGGAACTAAGTATGTGGATTTTGCTACCCTTCCTCTCCATGATCGAGAGAAGTTGAGAAACCCTGGCCTTTCCCATGAAGCTCAATATGAAGTTAGCCAACAATATTATTTGAATGCCAAACTCGATGTCAGATTGTGTAAACTGAAGTACAAAGATACTGTTAGGGCGGGCTTCGTTATAAATTATCATTTACCGTAGTAAATGATCAATACCACCTTTGTTTACAGTTTATGTCTTTCTGTTCGTTGATCAGAAAAACCATTATTTCGAAGAAGAATGGCCGAGGATAAGAAGGTATTATTTTTTAACCTCAAATACCCGATTTTACCATCCTTATCTCGGCCTATTGACTGAACAATCAAATGTATTTTTTTTCAGGAATCAAAGAGTGAAACAGAACACATCAATTTGAAAGTCCTGGGACAGGATAATGCGGTGGTTCAGTTTAAAATAAAAAAACACACACCCTTAAGAAAATTGATGAGTGCTTACTGTGATCGCGAGGTACGATATTTGTGTACTTTTTTGTGGCACATTAAAATGAGCAATTAACGATGTTTTTCTATATGAACAGGGGCTGGCAATAGCGGCTGTACGATTTAGATTCGATGGTCAAGCAATTGATGAATCAGATACACCTTCCAGCCTTGAAATGGAGGAGGGTGATACCATTGAAGTGTACCAGCAACAAACAGGAGGATCGTGTTGAGTGAATTAGATACTATTCTCATAGGCTCATTCAACTTTCTTCCTTCATAAGTCGATTGGATTGTTTTGTTATTCTTGTCTTTTCTATTAATTTAACATCGTAAATTCGAGGATATTTAGTATGGATATGTGAAAAGTTTGCAGCGAAACTGAAGGTTGGTTTGTAGTTTTTTATGCATTTAAGAGAAAGAAATGCTCATGCGGCTCATTATAATGCACAAAATGAGAAGAAATTGATTTTCATTGTGGTGCATCTGTATGCTTCTGGGTATGAATAAAAGCCAACGGTTTATAGTTTTCCAACATCTTTCTGGTGGAACTGGTGAAACGAAGTAAGTTAGCTTACCTCCAGGGTCGTGGGTACATGCATATTTCAAAGCTAAAGAAAGATTTGAAAAATTCCATAAAGAACTTTTTGTAGAGATTACAAAATTCTACAAAAAGGTTCTTTCTTATACAAGTGATCTCAATTATGATAGATTTCGAGGTTGTTGGAAAACAATGAGGCCTAGCTTTCAACTATTGTAAAAGACAATGTATTTCAAGATTCCATTATTTTCATATTATTCATCCTTCACTCATATCTTCTCCGCAAATCCTCTATTAAGTTAAAGGCAGTGACTATTCGCCCCCGGAGTGATTTTTTATATCACTCCGACCGCCTGAGAGTGATTTTTCACAAATCACTCCCGCAATACTTCCGCTGACAGAAAGAGGGACAATAAAAAATCACTCCGGGTGCGAATAGTCACTCCCTAAGTTAAAACATCTAATGATAAGAATGAGAGTATAAATGATGAGAACCATGTAAAACCAGAAAAAAAACACTTTGTATAGAATCATTTTCCTAATGTAATAACAGTCGAAATTCATGTAATAAACTCAATTTTCGATACACCAATCAATATTATTTGAAACCATGAAAACAAATTGGTATAATTCGGACAGAAAATTCTTATGGCAATAGGGTTGCATTACAAAATGACGGAATTACATATTATGTATTTCATAATAACTTTCAAGGTGGAAAACTTTTACTGCCAATAGGTTTGGCATTATTTTGCGTTGTGTGGCCACAGAATAAAAAGCCATTTCTGTGACTGTTCTAAAATCCTTAAATTGTTCAGTATCATCTCTTTGGAAAGATGTTACTTTTTAACTTCCCGATAGGGAAGTTATAGTAATCACCCCGAAATCGAACTTTTTCCTTTCGGCCTGTAACTAGGGTTTTAAGTATACCAAAATGATCCCCAACGAATTCTTAACAAATGTCTGTGTGTGTGTGTGTGTCTGTATGTGTGTGCACAAAAGTTTGATCCTAGGTTTCTCACGAACGAATGAAGCTATCGAGGTTTTCAAGGTCGCAATCGAAACATCTCCATGCAGAATCGAGGGGAGTAGATTTTGGATCAAATTGATGCACTATATAGATTGTTATTAACAATTTCAATTGTTTATAACGTTCTACTGCCTAAACTATCCAAGTTAGCGGAAAATTTTTGAGAGAAAAGTTATTCCTCATGCAACAGTACACATTTTATGTAGTATAACATGTTTTCCTAATTTGCATAATTAAGGAGGTATGGGCGTTTGAAAAATCATGTATCTAATAAGTGAAAGAATGAAGCCATGCCGGCCATTAGGGTCTGAATGGGAGTATTCTAATGTAACTCGGAGAGGATTAGATTTTGAATGCAATTGACCGTATATATATGATGTTATAAACAATTCCAATTTTTTATAACGCTCTATGGCGGAAATCGTATGAGCTAGCGGAATGATCACTGAACAATAGTTGTTCCGCATGCAAAAATACGCATTTTATGTTGAATGCCTTTTTTCCGTAATTCGCATAGTTAAGGAAGTATGGCTGTTTAACCAATTACGTACATCATACGAGAAGAAAGAACGTAGCTGTTCATAACTTCTCAATGAACCAATGACAAAACCGAATCATTATGTTCTTTTGTTCGAATGATACTGGTAAGCTTGTGTATAAAAATGGTGTAATTCAATTTTTCAATTGCTAGAATTGAACTCGGATTTTTGATATCGTCGTTGCGTTTCCTCATCACCATGGTTGCGTTCTCATGCTGTGCTTAAATACCAAATCGGGAAGTTTTGTTTCTGCCCTGCATGGGGCACACACATTTGTACATCACTAGTTATTTTCAAGTATACGATAAACATTCCAAGGCACGTAAGCATGCTTTTTTCGTTTGTTGAGAATGAAGAGAACATTATGTGGCTTCTATTCATCCATGCCATAAAACTTTCGGGGAGTCGGACGAAAAGAACATCCATGATGATCATTGTATTATGGTAGTTGTTTTTCAATGGGGCCTCTGCTGATCTGATGCTTGACGGTGGCAGTCAAGCGGTTAGAGTCCGAAGCTTTGGCCAGAGATTATAGGAGAGATTGCCAGCGCTTATGGCAGGCCTTCAACCGCATTTTGGCCCATGCGCGCGTCGAAATACAGTGAGTGTAGATACGGCAGAGCGCATGGAAGTACAGTACATGTAGATACGGCAGAGCGCGCCGAAATATCTCGAGACTGTCGATACCGCAGAGCGCGCCGAAAGACCGTGAGCGTCGATACGTTATGATGTTTATACTCAAAATTCGTGTTTTTTTCTCAGCTTTTCGATGGAAGTATTTAAAATTTCTTAAAATCATTTCTGAGCCACTTTGTTTTGATTTTCTTTCTTCGTTTTGATTTTCATGAAAAACATTAAGAGTATTACGCACATGTATACCATTTATATGGAAAAGTATAAACGTGGGGATTCAACGCTCTCATACTCAAAAACATAAAAATCACTTCATCGACGAATCCGCTTCACGGGAAAAAATTTGTTTTTCGTATGCCAGCTTTGAATCTCCACTTTCATATTTTTCAGTATAAATAATATACATGTGATCAGTATTCCTTTTTGTTTTCATGAAAATCAAAACGGTCCGAAACAATGATTTTAACAAAACCGATTCCGTACAAATTTTGACGTTTCATGGCCTAAAAATGCCCCAGGAATGATTTAAAACAATGTCAAATACTTCCATCGAAAAACTGAGAGAAAACCACGAATTTCGAGTATAAACATCATTACACCTCATGTGAGAAAATTTTTCATAAATTAAAAAATGTTGGGGTTTGCTTCAATACCAAAAACGGGTGACAAAATCAGAAAAAAAAACACAACGTAGTTTTTTGCGCTCAGCAATCTCCCGTAATTTTTTGAGAACATTCGAAACTTGGTGGCTGAGTTGACAGCGAATCCCTCATATATCAAACAAACAAATTATGCTTACGTAAAAAATAATGACGAACGCCCTGCGTGATTGCCGCTTGTCATCTGCAGGGAAGTCTTGAAACGTTATATTTGAATATTGCACAAAAATATCATATGTAACATAAACTATTAGTAAATGCAAAATGCACAGCGTACATGGCGCATGTACTTTACGTGATGACTTAATGGAGGGTGTTTTTCACAATAGGTTTTTCTCTTTAAAACGTGGCCAACATTAATAACGCGCGTCATTGGAGTGTCAGTGTTGTAAACCCTATGAACTTAGCTCATTCAAGTTAAGTATGGGAATGGTGGAAATAGCATGGCAGGTTTTTACCCTCACAACACACTGTAGGTATAAAACACTCTCCACTATGCCATTGCGTCTATCGCATGATTGAAATAAAGGTTTGAGTTATGAAGTTAACAAATTACATACCAGCCGTACCAATGGGGTCCATTCACTGAGGCATATGGGTCCAGGAATCTGCATTCCATGTCAAATCATTCACTGCCGTTACCCTTTCGAAAATCCCCCGTTTTTGTTGGAAATTCTGCACTATGAAAATCGATTCGACTTACATGATGTGCAGAATGCCTACAAAAATCAGAGGAATGTTCTAAAATCGTCACAGTCATTCATTGCATGATTTAACATGGAATGTTTGCTCTTCATTTCGCTAAATTTATATGCTATGACTGGGATTCAGGAAACATAATCGAGCGACTGTAGACCATGCTTTCACAACTGTTATTAAGACGGAAATGACAGAGCATAACAACTATCTGGTGAAAAGGTGAAAATGGCTAAGAAGAAGAAGTTTTCTAGGCAAAGGTTGAACAGTATTACGAGCGGAATATGCGTTTTCGAGCATGTACGATTTCAAGATTTCGGGATGGAGGTTGAAGACATTGTATCATTCTCAACGGCCTACTGAGCGATGTGTAAGAAGTAAGCAGTCGTAATCTGAACCACACTGTAATCAATTAATTGGAAGAAGACATACTTTGTGACTCTATCCATGACCTAGGTGGCTACTAGGACAAAATCTACGTCAACCAACATGGATGTGAAACGACATCGTCAGAACACCAGAATCGGGACACGATACAGCTATGGATTTTACAGTGTTCAGAATAATATCCTGATGCATGACCTTCACAGGATTACAAAAGTAATGCATGTTTCGTGCCGTCAGTATTTAATTGATGAATACAGATGAACCATCGAATTTGGATGGAAAACTCACTCAACGTGCGCACAGGTGCACGACTACAGGGGAAGAAAACTATGAAAAGAAAACTCTGAAAGAACGACGTCTACCTCACTGATGAGTCACTTTTTGAAGCTTGGGATTGCGGCTGAAACATTGGATATTACGTTTCAATGATGCCCGATTATTAATTCTCGTCATAGAAAAAATTTTTACTCTGACTAAAAATTTTAAAGCTGCAACTCGATGATTGAAACAATTGTGGTCTGGAGCGAACCAATGAGGAACGGATAACTGCAAGCTTTGCATTATATCGGCAGTGATGTTATTAAGAACAGTTAGAGAACTCCAGTGCTTTGCCCAAACTTGATGGAAAATCTGCAACTGCAACCCAACCAATTTTGCAAACTCATCAGCGGGGCGAGTAAGCTTGGTTACTGTCGGTGCATCAATATCGACATTTTCATACTCCCGAAATTCGATGTATAGCTCATCCTGCGAACGAGCATCCATGGGTGACTTGGACATAGTAGTTCTGCACGCACTACACTGTTTAATGGTCTTGGAAGCTATATAATCTGCGAAGTAGCATATAGCATTTGTCTCATACACTGATGTAGAATCTTGAGACTTAGAACCTGTCTGATCATTGCATTCCTCAACTGCGTGAATGATATCTATGGCCTCAGAAGCGTCACTTTCATCACTGGATTCTGCCATGTCCATTTCATGAGAAACAGTGATTAATAATGGCCAATCCTCAAATGCGGAAGAAATGCACGAAGGTTTTGCCGCCATAAGAAACGCATCATGATCACCATGAACGTTGCCATGATTCCCCATATGTAAGGAGCCCATTGACAGAACATGCCTTGTTGAAAGACGAACCATTCTTGCTGTGGGATTTGGGCAATTCCCATTTCGACCTCGAAGACAGCCGAACCAATGTTCTGTCCCATCTTGGTTTCCGCGAGAGGTTACGAATTTAAAACAGGGATATTCTTGAGAAATAGTTTTGTATACTTTGAGGAGTGCGTGTCCAGTCAGTTGCAGTCCTCGAAAACAAGGTAGGACTGTGTAACCTGACTTTTGAGGAATTCGTCATGTCTGGCTCCATTCAATCAAATCGATAATGAGCGCTTCTATCTATGGGTTTTCAGGTGCTAATGGTCTTCTGTTGGGGTTGCTATCGAGGAGACCAACTGAATTACATGCATCAATGATGTCATTCATTTTCTCTGCAAATTCGGCACTATCCTTCCAGCTGGTAGAGGCTACATTTCCTCCTGAAGAAATTTGCGAGGAATGACCCCACAGCTTGATAGCCTGGGCATAGCGATGCCCTAATATTTGAAAAGCACGTTTTACATTCATAGCCTGGCAAGCATTAGGAGACAAATGAATATCAGAGATATGACCCAAAAGATGACATGTTGTCAAATTTTTATCAAAAGCGTATGCTGCCGTGAAATCACTCCATGAGACAATGGCTCGACCATCCTGCCAAATTCCCCCATGCTTCCTTAATGCAGAGACCACTCGTTTTATCAAATGGGGGAAGTCGAATGAAGCGAAATAGCTCTTCCCTCCTATTTTAACGACAGCTTCTACATAATTAACCTGAAGTATTTTATCATACAGACGTTGATTATGGACACCTTGGTCACATACTAACAACTTTACTCGGACATCGGCCTTCTCCAAATGTTGAAGACACTCTTGTAAGAGCAAGTGAATTTGTTCTGCTGGCAATCCACCTTTACCAGACAAGAAATATGCGATGGGTTGTCGCCATTTATGGTCAGCGTTGAGGCTTGTCAAATTAAAGAAAAATGCATTGTGAGCTCTCTCGTTTGACCGGCCCAATGGTCCGAGATCTACGAGCCCCTCAATGCAATCGTACTTCGAAGAATATTCCTCATAACTCTTGATGGACATCTCATCCCACGCTAGTGAGCAATACCGGTGTAAAGGATCCTTCTTTGACATTTCATGTTTCAGTTTTTCGAAAATCACCGGAGAGAAACCTGGTTTTATGTCGTACTAAGAAATCCACGAACGTACTGTACTTTCCGCTGGGAGTACACAACCCGCCTTGCGCATACGAGAATATGCTGATGCAGAATGAAATTGGAATTGCTTTGCCAATTCCTGCTCTTCAGGACTATATGGAGTGTTAGGCTTATGGAACTGCAATTTGACCATTGTCTCAGCAGTTTTATGCAACGGCGGATCATGGGCTTTCAATAAATTATCAATGGTAACTTCAGACACCGCTTGTGCAATTTTTTTGGGAACTTGTCGAAGATGATACTGCAGACTGCGGATTTTTAGGGTTGTTTCTTCAGATTTTGTTATAACTTTGTCATTTTCGGCTCGTAACATTTTATTTGCAGCTCTCAGTCGTTCCACTTCTTTCTTTAAATCCTCTACTTCATTGCGGAGTTCAACGCATGCTGAATTTAGAGAAATGGATGCATTCGCGTCACAAACATCCATCAGAGGAATGCATAAGTTATCTGCAGTGGCAGTTGGAACTTCATGCTCAATGTCATTTGCTAACGAACGATTTGTCTCGTTACTACTGAAGGAATCATTGTTGATCACTTCAGTCGGTCTCAGAGTCTCGCGTTCAGTAGCAAATGAAATTGGAATTGCATTCCACTTCAAGTTCCTCTGATCAATACTTGTGAAGGAGGTAGCAGGAAAATGGAGCTTACAAAGACCATATTGCGAGACGGTAATCTTCGTCATCTGGCTCAATTTCGGATTGCCTGTATGGAAAGGAAATCTATTAGAGAGAAACACACGTAATCATCGCTGCAATTTTAATTGAAATAAAAACATTATGTGTATTAAGTTATTAAAACTTGACGGCTCATAGCAGACCCTCATTGCCCAGGTTATGACTGACAAAACGTATATTCCTATCATCGCTGAATTCGTCACACCGCACTGTGGCAAGATCGAGCGTTGATTTTTTTAAGCAATGATACATAATGTTGGGGAGAGGGGGGGATCTTATGGTCTCCAAAAAGATTTAATAATATTTCACCGGAGCATTAACAAGATATTCGACTTGTTATGGGATTTCACTTGTTCTACTGTAGCATCCTATAGATCGAGTATGATAAAATTGATAGCTTTCCCCTGTGAAGGGAAGCTTTGTAATAACTCCAAAAATGAAGAGTGGAGTGAAAACCGAGCACAGTGTAACCCCCATTTGGCCTCCCTCATATTACTTCCCATTGAAAACTATCTACAGATAAGAAAAGTGAGGCGTCATAGGACACCTGATACATGTATGCAAATAGTAGTGTCAAAACATAGGCAATCATATGAAACGCCTCCTTCATTAAAAAAAAATATGAATCGCATCACATCACTGAAAAGGATTTATGCATTTCCCAGGTGACATTTCAAGGATTTGAAACTTCGAAATTTACAAG